>NW_026843855.1:6470875-6577298 GCF_029531705.1 Pantherophis guttatus | reverse complement strand
CCTTAGGCATGAAAGCAAGCTGGGTGACTTTGGGCCAATCACCAGGAGACGGGGAGTTCTAGTCCCGCCTTAGGGATGAAAGTAAACTGAGTGACTTTGGTCCAATCACCAGGAGACGGTGAGTTCTAGTCCTGCCTTAGGCATGAAAGGCAGTTGGGTGACTTTGGGCCAATCACCAGGAGACAGTGAGTTCTAGTTCTGCCTCAGGTATTAAAGCCAGCTGGATGACTTTTGAGCCTGTCCCTCTCTTTCAGCCTAGCCTACCTCACAGGGTTGCTGTTGGAGGAGGAAGGTGTATGGGATATGTTCGCCACCTTGAGTTATTTGCAAAAAAATAAAAAATAAATAAAAGCCGGATAGGAATAAATAAATATAAGCAAAAAAAAAACCCCAGAAGGACATGAAAACGGATGTCCTTCCTCTCTCGGGCTCCAGAAGGCCTTCCAACTTCTCCACACGCTGGTACCTGTCTGCCCGTCGACTCACACAACGGACGGGTTCTCGTCGAGCGGCTACTCCGCCCTCGCTGTCTGTCTGCCAAGCTCTCCAAGTTGTTTATCGGCCTCTCGCAGGGCAAGTGCAAACTTGGTGGACCGCAAAAAGGGAACAAAGAAAGAAAAATAATATCTTCTTCTTCTTTGGAAAAGCGCGCCTGAAAAGGAGACGTGGTTCGGAAGAAGGCGAGGAATCACGCCGGCGATCCGTCGGGCACAGCCGGCCTCCCACGCAGCCAAAGGAATTAGGCATCACCTTCCTTGTCAAAACGGAGTTGCGGGTTTGCCGTTGGGCGCGAAAACCACAACGGGCATTGGGTTTCCCTCTCCACAAAAGGCAGGCCGGGATGGTGGGGGGTTGAAGAGTTCAGGGTGGAAACCGAGCCTCGGTGGTTTGATGCCAGACTTGAGAGGACAATGTCTTGAAGGAGAAATCGAGAAGGTCTTCTTCTCCCTCTCCTCAGGAAGGTCTCCTCTGCGTTGTGACTCATGTCTGCAACCCTCCTTGGCAGAAGGGAAGAAGAGTTTATGTTTTTTATGTTTATGTTTTATTAAATTTATACACCGCCCTACTCCCGAAGGACTCAGGGCGGTGAACAGGCACAGAATAAAATACATAAATACAAAAGTTAGAAACATAATTAAAACCAGATTAAATAATTTAGCCCGAGACAATTAAAAATCCCAATAATTTAAAACAGATTAAAATTTCAGTTTAAAAATTTAAAAGAAAGGGGAGAAAAATTAGGCCAGGCCGGCTTGCTGGAATAGGAGGGTCTTAAGAGCACGGTGGAAAGTGCGCGGATCCGGGATCCTCCGTATCTCCGGGGGGAGCTCGTTCCAGATAGTGGGTGCCCCCACAGAGAAGGCCCTCCCCCTGGGGGCTGCCAGTCGACACTGCTTGGCTGACGGCACCCGGAGGAGCCCCTCTCTATGAGACCGTACTGGCCGGTGGGAGGCTGTTTGTGGTAGTAGGCGGTCCCGTAAATAACCAGGTCCTAAGCCATTTTGAACGTGTCCCGAATAAGCGAGAGAGAAGGAAGACAATCCAAGGATAGATCCTGGCCTGGCAACTGGAAGTCATTGAGGGCAGAGGTGGTATTCAGTCGGTTCGGATTGGTTCGGGTGAACCGTTCGCTCCGACGATCAGCTGGCCCCGCCCACCCACACCCGCCCTATCCTGTCCTTTATTTCCTGCTTTCTAGCTCATCTCAATCGCGCAGCACAGCTGATCCCCCCTCCTCACTGTTCTACTTACTGTTGCTGACTTGGAAGGTAAGCAGCTGAACTTCTAAATGCTCCATTTTGGATGCGAATCATGCGCTGACCGAACCAGTTGTTTAAACTGGCAGCATTCCAGCACTGATCGAGGATCCCATGTCCCAAAAGCCCCATGACCACATCAACGCATCGTCTTCAGATCATCTAGAGCAGTGGTCCCCAACCTTTTTATCGCCGCGGCCCGCTGAGCGCGCGCAGGGGTGGGGGCACGGCCCAGGAGCTTTTGCGCATGGCCCATTGCGCACGGCCCAGGAGCCTTTGCGCTGCAGCGTTCATGTCCCCCGGCCGCTGCGCGGCCCGGTGCCAGGTACTCCACGGCCCGGCACCGGTCCGCGGACCGGGGGTTGGGGACCACTGATCTAGAGAAGGGGTCCCCAACCTTAGCCACTGTAAACTGTGTGGACTTCAACTCCCAGAATTCCTTTGCTCTAAAGATGGTCGGGGAATTCTGGGAGTTGAGGTCCACCTATCTTCTAACAACCGGCTCCAACTTCAGCTCCCAGAATTCCTTTGCTCTCAAGGTGCTCAGGGAATTCTGGGAGTTGAGGTCCACCTATCTTCTAACAACCAGGGTTGGGGAACATTGGTCTAGAAGGCATGGAAGTAGGGTGGGAAGTGAGACCTGGGAAAGGGGTCAAAAAAGTCAAGATGGCAGCAGCGGCTCTGTTGTTAAAACCCCACCCCTGTGGGATTTGGACTATCGTAGAGGTGAGAGCAGGTTCAGGCAATGGCGGGCACAAAGCAGGACTTTCTCAGGTGGCAAGTTGGAGAGGGGGGCGTTTCAGCCACCTTTGTCTTGTGGGGGGGAGGATGTAGGCTTCCAAGCAAGGCCCCAGGTGGATGCTAGAGCCCAGGTATAGCTTGACCGAACATTCAGAGAAGCCCAAATGCATCCTGGGAAATTAAAGTGATGCTTCAGTCAAGTATATTAATTGCCATACATTACGACCTTCCTTCCTTCCTTTCTTTCTTCCTCTCCCTCTTTCTTCCTTTCTTCTTTCTTCCTTTCTTCTTTCCTCTTTCTTTCCCTCTCTTTTCCCTTTCCCTTTCTTCTTTCCTCTTTCTTTCTCTCTCTTTTCCCTTTCCCTTTCTTCCTTCTTTCTTTCTCTCTCTCTTCTTTCTCTTCCTTTCTTTCTTTCTTTCTTTCTTACTTCTTCTCACTTTTTTCTCATTTTCTTCTTACTTTCTTTCTCTCTTCTTTCTCTTTCTTTCTTTCTCTTTACCTTTCTCTCTTTCTTCTTACTTTCTCTCTTTTTCTTTCTTTCTTTCTTTCTTTCTTTCTTTCTTTCTTTCTTTCTTTCTCTTTCTTTCCCTCTCTCTCTTCCTTTTTCCCTTCTCTCTCCTCCTTCTCCTTCCTTCCTTTCTAAGTCTTTCCCTCCATCAGGGGATAAAACAGGCCAGGTCCCCCTTGAGCCAAGCCTGAACTCAGATGACCGGAGGGAGCTGCTGTGTTGTTTTGTTCAGCCGACAACCTCCGTGTGGTTTGCCATTTCTGAATGTTAACTTTTCTCATGTTTGAATTCCACCGGATTGGCCTCCCTTCCGTGCAAGATGCCCAAAGGTTCCTTCCAGGCCGGCTCCCTCCTCCGTCGGCCATTCCTCCGCTCTCCGTTTTCATTCCATCCGCTCTGCTGGAGGCTCCTCGGTTGAGCTCCCGCCAGCCGCTTCCAAAACAAGGTTGATTTCATCAAGGCCTCTTTTCACAAGCCACATTCTTTGCTCTCTGGCTTACATTCTTTGCAATCCTTGGTTTCTCTCTCCAGGTATCGATTTTCCCCCAAACTCTTTCACAATCCTCTAATGCGGTCTTTCTTTCTTTCTTTCTTTCTTTCCTTCTTTCTTTCTTTCTTTCTTTCTTTCCTTCTTTCTTTCTTTCTTTCTTTCTTTCTTTCTTTCTTTCTTTCTTTCTTTCTTTCTTTCTTCCTTTCTTTCTTCCTTCCTTTCTTCCTTCCTTCCTTCCTTCCTTCCTTCCTTCTTTCTTTCCTTCCTTCCTTTCCTTTCCCTTTCCTCTCCTCTCTTTCTTTCCTTCTTTCCTTTCCTTTCTTCTCCTTTCCTTTCCTCCTTCCTTCCTCCCTCCCTCCCTCCCTTCCCTTCCCTTCCCTTTCCTTCCCTTTCCTCCTTCCTTCCCTTCCCCATCTATTTACTTCCTCTCCTCTCCTCTCCTCTCCTCCTTCCTTCCCTTCCCCATCTATTTATTTCCTTTCCTTTCCTCTCCTCTCCTCTCCTCTCCTCTCCTCCCCTCCCCTCCCCTCCTCTCCCCTTTCCTCCTTCCTTCCCTTTCCCATCTATTTACTTCCTTTCCTTTCTCTTCCTCTCTCCTTCCTCCCTCCCTTCCCTTCCCTTCTCTCCTCTCCTCTCCTCTTCTCTCCTCTCCTCCTTTCCTTTCCTTTCCCTTCCTCCTTCCTCTCTCCTTCCTCCCTCCCTTCCTTCTTTCCCTTCTTTCCCTTCTTTCCCTTTCTCTTCTTCTTTCCTTCTTTCCCTTCTTCTTTCCCTTTCTCTTCTTCGTTCTTTTTTTCTCTTCCCCCCCTTTCTTTTCTTTTCCTCCCAGCCAGGACCCTACAAAACCTGAGTGGAGCCTGAGTGGCGTAGGAGGCTAATGCCTCCTAAGGCAGCATTTAACATCCAGCTGCCTGCAATTTCTGCAGGTTCGAATCTCGCCAAGGCTCAAGGTTGACTCAGCCTTCCATCCTTTCTAAGGTGGGTGAAATGAGGACCCAGTTTGTGGGGGCAATAAGCTGACTTCGTATAAATATACAAAAGTATGAAGGCTATTGCTTAACGCACTGTAAGCCGCCCTGAGTCTCCGGAGAAGGGCGGCATAGAAATCAAATTTAAAAAAAAAAAAAAAACGGTTACAAAAGGGGATCACATGATCCCGGGATGCTGCACCGGTCATAAATACGAGTCAGTTGCCAAGTGCCTTAATTTTGCTCACATGACTATAGGGATGCTGCAATGGACATAAGTGTGAAAAATGGTCATAAGTCGCTTTTTTCAGTGGCATTGTAACTTTGAATGGTCATTAAGCAAACTGTCGTAATCCGAGGACTTCCTTAATCGTTTTCACTACTAATTTATTGCCAACTCTGTGGGAGCAAATTCGTTGACGATCTAAATTTGTACCTTACTAATCTATGATTCGCTTCAAGTTCAGCAAAAAAAAAGAATTTCTTAAGAAGAAAATTGAAGAAGGAACTAGAGAACAAAGTCAAGAAACCGTGTAGCAAATTTCCAAATTGTAGTTACCCACCTTCTGAAATCTTGTCCTTCCAGAATTCCAACGCATAAGCATAAAATTAATTAGTTAATTTTGCCTCTAATTAATTTTATGCTTTAATTGACTTACGTTTTGAAAAGTCGGCATAACGTGCCTTAAATTCTCACGCGGGCCTTTACAACAGAAAGGCACAGAACAAGTTCCCATATTCCAATTCTCACGTTTCCCAATCCCGTTTTTCCAGAATTCTGATGTATTAAAATTAATACAAATAATGGGGAAAAAAACAGGAAACCCTAAAACGTGTCCTACCTTCAAAGCATCCAAAGGACACCCAAATCTTAATCCATGTAGTAGTTTTAATATTTTAATATTTTTAAGAAGAAATTTTAAATGTTTTAATTGGTTTGTATTTTTAATTTTGGGCCCAATTTATATATATTTTAATTGTTTTTAATATTTGTATTTTATGTTTTTAAATTCTGGCTGTACACCACCCTGAGTCCTCAGGGAGAAGGGCGGTATATAAATTTAAAAAATAAAATAAATAAATAATAATAATTTTTCTACTTGTTTTATAACCTGTATGCCAACCACAGTCACCTTACCGGGGTGATGAATGGCATAATAATTTAATAAATAAATAAGTAAGTAAATAAATAAATAAATAAATACATTTAATAAACAAACAAACAAACAAATAATAAATTTTTGGGAGAGTGTTCCTGGTTTTTATATCGGAATTGGGCCTGGTGGCTCAGCAGACTGATAGCATTGTGATTAACACCAATTGTCTGCAATTACTGTGAGTTCGAATCTCACCAGGCTCAAGGTTGACTCAGCCTTCCATCCTTTCTAAGGTGGGTAAATTGAGGACCCAGTTTGTGGGGGCAATAAGCTGACTTTATATAAAATATACAAAAGGATGAAGGCTATTGCTTAGCACATTGTAAGCCGCCCTGAGTCTCCGGAGAAGGGCGGCATATAAATCAATTTTTTTTAAAAAAAATTAATAATTGTCCCCAACTGCCATGTCTTTTATGTACTCCGAGAGCGTATGCACCAAGACAAATTCCTTGTGTGTCCAATCACACTTGGCCAATAAAGAATTCTATTCTGTTCTATGTCCCCAAATCTTCTCAGGCTGCCCAGGATGGCCAAAAATAAACCAACCCATTCCTGCCTAACAGTTCTATCATTTTTGGATGTGATGCATAACAGAGTTTTGATACAAGCATTTGCTGGGAACCATTCTTGGTGATTTGATGGAAAGGACCCCTTTGACTTCATGTCAAAATGTCACTAATAAAACATCCCCAAATTAGAAAGAGTTAGGGATTGGAAAATGAGGTCTAAAAATAAAAGACTGTTTCCTTTCCTTCTATCAAAAAATGCAATATTTATGGAACGCCTAAATTTAGAGATGTGTAGCTCCTGAAAACAAAGTTGTTGTTGGTTGGCTTGTTTTCCCATCTTAATATCGAAATATTTCTGATTTTTTTTTTTTTGATGTTGAAATATATCTCTTGGAAAGATCTGCTCTAAACTCCGAGTTGAATATGGAGAAAAGAGAAAACACGGAGAGAGCAAAAAACACCACCACCAAGACAGAAATATCCCTTAAAGCAGGGGTGAAATCCAGCAGGTTCTGACAGGTTCTGGAGAACCGGTAGCGGAAATTTTGAGTAGTTCGGAGAACCGGCAAATATCACCCCTGGCTGGCCCCAGAGTGGGGTGGGAATGGGGATTTTGCAGTATCCTTCCCCTGGAGCGGGGTGGGAATGGAGATTTTGCAGTATCCTTCCCCTGGAGTGGGGTGGGAATGGGGATTTTGCAATATCCTTGCCCTGGAGTGGGGTGGGAATGGAGATTTTGCAGTATCCTTCCCCTGGAGTGGGGTGGGAAAGTAGATTTTGCAGTATCCTTCCTCTACCACGCCCACCAAGTCACACCCACAGGACCGGTAGTAAATAAAATTTGAATTTCACCACTGCCTTAATGGGGATTTTGCAGTATCTTTCCCCTGGAGTGGGGTGGGAATGGAGATTTTGCAGTATCCTTCTCCTGGAGTGGGGTGGGAATGGGGATTTTGCAGTATCCTTGCCCTGGAGTGGGGTGGGAATGGGGATTTTGCAGTATCCTTCCCCTGGAGTGGGGTGGGAATGGAGATTTTGCAGTATCCTTCCCCTGCCACGCCCACCAAGCCACACCACGCCCACCAAGTCATGCCCACAGGACCGGTAGTAAAAGAAAAAATTGAATTTCACCACTGCCTTAAAGGTAGGGAAAGAAGTTAGTGTTGAGAAGAGACCCAGACTGGCTCCCCACTGAATCAATGGGGTGGAAGACGAAGGGAGGAAAAACACAATCACAATTGCAAAAGTTTGTTAACAGAGCCCGTTTATTTAAAAAAAGCTAAGAAGGAAACAAAAAGATAAGAACACAATCTCATCAGAAACCAACACCCAGATAAGCAGGGATTAAGACCAGACAAACAAGCAGAAAACAATAATCTGATCAAGAAACTACTAAAGAGGAAACCACACCCCTTGCCAACAACTGACAGGGCAAGTCTGTATATAAACAGGGAGTAAACCCCACTCCCTTCTAGCACTGATGATGCTACCTAGTTGGGTCATGAAACGTCTGCAAGAAAACAACCAAGCTCAGGGAGCACCAAGGACCTCACAGAGCAGTCAGATAAGCAGGGATTAATACCAGATAAACGATACCCTAATCAATGAACTGTCAAGGACAAATTCACAATCCCACCAACACTGACAGGGCCAGCTACTGTATATAATAGTGGAGAGAACCTCCAAGTTCAGATGTCCTACCAAGTTCATGTCCTAGCAACCCACAGGCCAACTTCTGGAGAACCTATGAAGGTCTCAATTTGGAGTGAACTCACTGACACAATCCCCTCATTTTAGGACATCAACACCACATCAACGTCTGTAGGCCACCGCAAAAAGGTCTCAACCAGATGAACATGGTGGAACAAAGATTTTCCTTCCCAGCGTAGAGGAGGAACCTTCTCATTCACTCCAGAAGAAGCTGGAACGGACTCATAATTGACTTCGCCTGGTTCAACCTTTGTTCAGGCCGCAAAAAAGTCACACAACTGCTTTTGAAACTCATAACTGGAACCAGGAGGAGCCTGGTCAGCCAGATTTCAAGATGTCAGAGATAGAAATGGTGTGAGGAGGCGTTGTGTGGTCAGCAGTCTACATCAAAGAACCTTGGAGCAACTACAGTAAATTGAAGCTGCTCCCTTCAATCTCCTTGACGTATCTTGGACTCCTTAACCAGGTTGGAAATCCCTAAATTTCTTCCAAGAAAGTGAGTGACATTTTCCCAATCTCCACATCTGGATGGCCTTTGGGGGCAAGATGCCTTCTTCCCAGATGAGACTATTAGGGGTTTTCCTCAAAGAAGACCAGAGGTGGAACTCAAGGCCCTTCAACAATCTCACCAGGTCCTAGTTGCCCATTTCCCACCTGAATATCTCAGCCTGCTGTCCTCCAGGTGGGCCTTCAGCCACACCAGCAGGGAATTATGGGCATTGTAATCCCAACATACCTTGAGTACTGTTGTGGCTCCTTTGCCTGAGCCTGGGCTATTGACAGATGCAGACTCTGAGAGTGAGGGAGAGGAGTTGGCAAGGCCTCCCTCTCCAGCACCCTCCTCTCTGGCAATGCCTCCGGAGGACACCGAATGCCAAAAGATAGGTTCAGAGCCAAGCACGTCCCCGCAGCCACAGGTAGACAACGACGAAGGAGATAAGAGCTGGCTGGATCCTCGACAGCGGCGCAAGGAGAAGCGTGCACAGCAGAGGGGAAGGCGTGCCAGAGATTAGCTGAGTCACTGGACCACACCCCACAAATGTGGGTGTGGTGGCCGGTTCAGTTTGTGACGAGCAAAAAGTAGAAATAATCCATGATCTCTGTGTTACTGGACTTTGCCTGCTTTATTGGACTGCATTTGGATTAATCCTTGTATTATTGAAAACTCTGCCTGTTTTATCGGAATGCTTGCAGTCTAATCTTTGTTTTGTGTGAGTAAAGTCTGAATTGGCAGCTCACCACTGGGTTGCTGCCAGCTTTATCATCAAAGAGTTTTGTCATGTCGCTTATTAACTCCGGGCCGTCTGTGGGGGTGCATGAGTGGAACGGGGACAGAACAAGTATGTCTCAAGGAAGTCATGAGAAAATGATTTCAAGGTTGAGCAATGGAGACCGAGTATCACCTAGCAGTAGCCGCTCATTTTGTGGAGATTTTAATGGCTCCGGGGATAACTATATTTTATTGTGTTTAATTCTCACAGGAACTTACTTATATTTCTTAACTCACTTCGAACTTCAATTGAGCCCAACGTTCTTGTTGATAACGGAGACCGTTGTTCAGTGAGTTTTGCCCCGTTTTATGACATTCCTGGCCGCCGTCGCTAAGTAGCATAAAATCTGGCTTCTCCATTGACTTTGCTTTAAGACGGTCCCCTCCTCTTCAGCTGAAGACGTTGTAGAAAAAATGCTTTTAAAAGCCTCTGACGATCCCAGCTGAGCCGCGCGATCATCAGAGGCTTTTTTTTTTTTAACTTTTAAAAGCATTTTTTCGGCCGAAGAGGTTGTAGAAAAAAATGCTTTCAAAAGTAAAAAAAAAAAAAGAACCCTCTGATGAGGTGGGCGGGATAAGCGAGCGGTGACCGGGCCGGGGACCGGTTCGAGGGTGTGGCCAGCCAATGTTATTACCGGTTCTCCAAACTACTACAAATTTTTACTACCGGTTCTTGCGAACCGGTGCGAACCGGTAGCAACCCACCACTGGTATGGTGTCAAACACACAGTGATACAGGACGGGATTGTGCCCAGGCAGAAGGCAGGTGGGCGGGCCCACCCGGGCCCACCCACAGGCCGCCATTACCGATTTGCCTGAACCGGTCCAAACCGGTAGACTACCACCTCTGTCTCTCTCCCCTAAAGATGGCTTCCCACAAGGACCCCTCCCCTCCTCATCCCTTCTTCTTCCTCATCTGTTTTCCGTATTCCATTCTCTCTCTCTCTCTCTCTCTCTCTCTCTGTGTGTATAAATAAACCTGTTTTCTATTTTGTGGCGCAATTTTTCCAGTCCTGGGGCAAGATGTCTCCGTGGCGGGAGGGGGGTGGGGGGGTGGGGAGCCCGGTTGAGCCAGGCAAGATAGGAAACGAGAGGCAACTGTGTTTTGGTTTATTCTGCAAAAGCGGAGAAATTCCTGGGGGGGTGGGGGGGCAGCTTCAAAGGCTTTGCTGGAGACCTCAAAGCGATGGAAGGGCGAGGAAGGGCTGGTTCTCTACCCCCCCTCCCCCCCCAGCAAGGAATTGGGAAACTTTGTCGAGGGGCTTGCAACCATTTGTTTAATCACTCTGACATTTTCCTGATGGCAAAATCCTGGAGCCCTGCAGTTAGTAGGTTCACCTGTCGGTTAATGATTCCTTCCTTCCTTCCTTCCTTCCTTCCTTCCTTCCTTCCTTCCTTCCTTCCTTCCTTCCTTCCTTCCTTCCTCCCTCTCTCCCTCCTTCCTTCTTTCCTTTCTCCCTCCCTCCTTCCTTCTTTCCTTCCTCCCTCCCTCCCTCCTTCCATCCATCCATCCTTCCCTCCATAACTCCTTCCTTCTTTCCTTCCTCCCTTTCTTCCTCCCTCCTTCTTTCCTTCTTTCCTATCTTCCTCCCTCCCTCCCTCCCTTCCTCTGTCCCTTCCTTCGTCCCTCCCTCCCTCCCTCCTTCCTTTCCTTCCTTGTTTCTTTCCTCCCTCCCTCTCTCCTTCCATCCATCCTTCCATCCTTCCCTCCCTAACTCCTTCTTTCCTTCCTTCTTTCCTCCCTTTCTTCCTTCCTTTTCTTCTTTCCTTCTTTCCTTCCTCCCTCCCTCCCTCCTTCCTTCCTCTGTCCCTTCCTTCGTCCCTCCCTTCCTCCCTTTCCTTCCTTCCTTCCTTCCTTTTCCTCCCTCCCTCCCTCCCTCCTTCCATCCATCCTTCCCTCCCTAACTCCTTCCTTCCTCCCTTTCTTCCTTCCTCTTTTCTTCCTTCCTTCTTTCCTTCCTCCCTCCTTCCCTCCCTTCCTTCCTCTGTCCCTTCCTTCGTCCCTTCCTCCCTTCCTCCCTCCTTCCTTTCCTTCCTTCCTTTCTTCTTTCTTTCCTCCCCCCTCCCTCCTTCCATCCATCCATTCTTCCTTCCCTAACTCCTTCCTTCCTTCCTTCCTTCCTCCCTCCCTCCCTCCCTCCTTCCCTCCCTCTCTTCCTTCCTTCCTTCTCTTTCTGCGAGTGTGTTTGTGGGTGTATGTGGAATTGTAGCTAAAAAGCTTGCAAAAGTAAATAAAAGCTGTCCAAGATAAAAATCAAAGTAATTTGCCTTCATATTAAAAAAAAAACACCTACATTAACATTTGATCGAAAGGACTGTGTGTTGCACAGGTAGCCCTTGACCAAAATCAACCTCTCCAGTTCATCTTCTGCAGACAACTGGAATATAGTTATTCAAGAAAATGAGATTTCCCTCCTTCCCCCACAAAATTCCAGGGTTTATATATCACATGTGAATCAAGGCAGCACCACAACCCATCTGTTAAAAAATAATAATCCTGTCCCAGAGCAACACGATAATAAGAGAGGACTGAGAATTCGTTAGGATAAAAGCAATTAGAAATTTATTTGACTTGCTAGAGTTAAATTACTTGTGCCGGAGCAACTGGGGACAATTTTCTGCAGAAAACTCCCTGTATTTCCGAAGTAGCTTCTCTGGAAGACTACAATCCTGGTCTCTTGATATCTTTTTGAGACATTAAAATTAAAGAATATATTTTGATCCCAAAAGAAGCCGCACACTTCTGGGAATCCCAGCAAAAATCCACAAATCACCACAGCTGAAGTTCAGTTGGCATCCCCAAGTCTGATGGAGGTTTCCACCATTGATCACGTCCCACCAAAATCGATTGTCTTAGCTGTCCTCCTGACCAGGCCACATTATGGAGGAGGTACGTGGCCAAAAAGTCATAGGAGGCCGAAATCTCCACGGCTTGGTATGGCAGATCTCTTCACTTGCTGGTCATCATCCTCAGGAATTCCTCGTAATTCATCTGCCCGTCTCCATCCAGGTCCGCCACCTTCAACATCTCCTCGACTTCCTCGCGGGACAACTTCTCGCCGAGGTTGGTCATGATGTGCCTCAGCTCCGCGGCGCTGATGTAACCGTTTCCATCTTTGTCAAAGACCTGGAAGGCTTTCCGGATCTCATCACAATCTCTGTTCTTGATTTCCTTTTCCATCAGGTTCAAGAAATCCGGGAAGTCAATGGTCCCGTTTTTGTGAGTTTCCAGCTTGTGGACAATCTCCCGCAGTTCAGCTTCGGTGGGGTTTTGTCCCAAAGACCTCAAGACCGTCCCAAGTTCCCTGGTGGTGATGGTCCCATCTCCATTCCGGTCGAAGAGCATGAAGGCCTCCTTGTACTCAGCGATTTCTTGTTCCGTCAGAGAGGACATGGTGTCTTCTTCTGTCCCACCAACTCACCGATCGTCTTCTGCGGCCGGTTGCTCGTGTCGGCGGTGAAGAAATGCTCCCCTTCACTTGGCCCAAAAGTAGAGTTGTTTCTCCTGGCTGGTTTCCAGAGATGTTCTGGCATCTTGCTACAAGAAGACAACACCCTGGCCTTGATTCCATTGGAGCAAAGTCAACTGTGGAAATCTTCTACTGAAGGATCCACACCCATTACATTAGGAACCTGCTAATCTGGTTTGGGCCAGGCCCGAAAGAGGTTAACAATTTCTGGATTTCATCCCACGTCTTTATGGGACCAGGGGTTGCTTCTGGTTTTCAGTGAGAAGCTTCCAACCTCTCTGGAGAACATCAGATCGAGGAGAACAATGGTAACTGATCATGGGACGGATGACCTCCAGCTGCCTCTCTGCACTTATGGCCCAATCTGTTCACTCACAAGTCACGGTCACTGAAGAATGAAGCTTGTTCAAAGCATGTACGTGAAGAAGTTAAAAGAGGTTATTAGAAACTTTTGATTTTAGAAATGCGTTTGAAGGAAAGTTTAGCATTTTAAAAAGGATGGGGGAAAAAGAATACACACACCCAAACTAGGGGATGGTGAGTTCTAGTTCAATCCCCCCCTCTTATGCACAAAAGCTGGTTGCTGAGTTTGGGCCAATCACCAGGAGACGGTGAGTTCTAGTCCTAGTTTAGCAATGAAAACTAGCTGGGAGACTTTGGGCCAATCATCAGGAGACAGTGAGTTCTAGTTCTCTTTAGGCATGAAAGTCAGTTGGATGACTTTGGGTCAATCACCAGGAGATGGTGAGTTCTAGTTCCACGTTAGACGTGAAAGTCAGTTGGATGACTTTGGACCAATCACCAGGAGATGGTGACTTCTAGTTCCACCTTAGGCATGAAAGCCGGCTGGGTGACTTTGGGCCAATCACTAGGAGAAGGTGAGTTCTAGTCCTGCCTTAGGCATGAAAGCCAGCTGAGTGACTTTTGTCTAATCACCAGGAGAAGGTGAGTTCTAATCCCACCTTAGACATGAAAGTCAGTTGAATGACTTTAGGCCAATCATCAGGAGATGGTGACTTCTAGTTCCACCTTAAGCATGAAAGAAGACTGGGTGACTTTGGGCGAATCACCAGGAGAAGGTGAGTTCTAGTCCCACCTTAGGCACGAAAGCCATCTGGGTGACTTTATGCCAGTCCCTTTCTCTCATCCCAACCCACCTCATAGCGTTGTTGTGGGGAATAGGAGGAGGAAGAAGGAACATTATTTTATTTATTTATTTATTTAATTAATTTTTATACCGCCCTTCTCCCGAAAGACTCAGGGGCAGTGCACAGTCAAGAATAAAAACGACCACATATAAAATTTAAAACAGTTTAAAAGGGAATTAAATAATTTGGCCCATTTCAATTAAGACAAAGACAACCCCTATAACTTAAAATTGATCTTGGTATTCAGGCCAGCCCAGCTTGTTGAAACGACAGCGTCTTGAGGGCACGATGAAAGGTGCGTAGGTCAGGGATCCTCCGTAAATCCCGGGGCAATTCGTTCCAGAGGGCAGGTGCCCCCATAGAGAAGGCTCTCCCCCTGGGCCTTCCCCCTGGGCCCAGTCGACATAGTTTGACCGACGGCACCCTGAGGAGTCCCTCTCTGTGGGAACCTCCTGGCCAGTGGGAGGCTATCGGTAGCAGAAGGCGATCTCGTAAGTACCCAGGTCCTAAGCCATGGAGCGCTCTGAAGATAGTAACTAACACCTTGAATCGCACCCGTAATGTAGATGAAGCGGGATCTGATAGATGACCACTGGATAACTTTCTATTCACTCTATTCTAAAAAGCAATGCATCTGGCTGGAAAAAGTACAAACTCAGCCAAAATCCTTTTGGTTCCTCTAGGAGGCCTCTAAGTTATCAGAAGAAAGGAACATTCTAATGACACACAGCTTAAAGGTTGGTTAGGTCAAGGGGATCCACACGAGTTAAAAGTTGTCTATCGTCAGAAGATGATTTGAGTCTATGCTTCAGTAATCTACAAAAAGAATTATGATTGTTTGGCAAGGATAATGTAAAACTTTAGTAATTAGGAAATGTCAATTAAATATAACAAATGTATATGACCATATAAACTGCTTAGTTAACACAATCCTTTGTTTGGAAATGTATAAAACCGTTGTATCAGAGTTCTCTCTTTGTTCAAAGCTTCTAGTACAAAACTGGCTCTGAACCTTGCGCAATAAAACTGTCTCTGGCTGACCTAGGAATGTTGCTTTGTTCTCATCATTCCACAACACCCAGAAGACCACCGGGAGCCAGTGCAACCCGCGCAGGAGAGGTGTTACATGGGAGCACCATGTCGCTCCCATAACCATCCGCGCGGCCGCATTCTGGACCAGTTGGAGCTTCCGGGTGCTCTTCAAGGGGAGCCCCATGTAGAGAGCATTACAGTAGTCCAGGCGGGAAGTAACGAGGGCATTAGATATGTTTGCCGCCTTGAGTTGTTCATAAAAATAATAAAGGCAGGATAAAACAAATCAAACGAAATAAATCCAAATAATGTTTGCAGACAAGACGAAGGCAGAAATGGCTCTCGGATGTGGGAATGCTTTGGGAATGCTGATGGCGCCAAGATGGAAGATTTTTTCGCTAGAGGCTCTTCTGTAGGAATTTGTTCCAACTTGTGTCAGTCAATCCCGTGCTTGAATACATGCTGAGTGCAATTATACTCTTTAATTTATGATTGCCTTTTGGTTGAGTCAAACGACTTAATGAGTCAAGAATGCTTGCAGGAAAATAAGTGCACCTTTCTCTCTTCCTTTTAATTTGACGAAGAATTTTACCATCACCTTTCTATTCCCTCCTATTTATTGATTTACGAAGCCTCACCGAAGCCCTTTCATCTCAAAGGGGAGCCGAACATTTCATATATATGTAAATAAAATAAATATGTAAATTATCCAAAGCACCCGAAGGCCAAACGAGGAAGAATGGATGGAAACTGATCAAGGAGAGATTCAACCTGGAAATAAGGAGAAATTTTCTGGCACTGAGAGCAAACAACCCATGGAACAGAAGTTGCCTTCGGAAGTTGTGGGAGCTTCATCCCTGGAGGATTTCAAGAAGAGACCGGACTGCCATCTGTCAGAAATGGTGTAGGGTCTCCTGCTTGGACGGGGGGGGTTGGACTAGATGACCTCCAAGGTCCCTTCCAACTCCGTTAATCTGTTAAAAAAGAACCTGTTAAAATGAATCGGAATCAGTGATGAGGAAGAGGAGGCTCCGGCCAGACCTAAAGGTGAGATGAAGGTTTAATATCTTATTGATAAATGCCAACGCTGTTTTACTTTGCCGAAAATCAGCATTAAAAAAAAGACATCATTCGTCCATGCCAGCCTGGAACCTGCTCACATCCAGCTGCGGGGACTTCAATTCCCAGAATTCCTAGTAGCAGCTCACCTTGGATGTGGAATTCTGGGAGCTGATAGGCGAGAAAACTGAGGTCAGGAAAAAAAGATGGCAGGGAAAATCATCCAGTTTGCAAAGGGGAAAAGGAAACCTATTTTGCACGACACCCGCAATCTCTCATTTCTCCGCAGCTTTGAGGTATACACAGGTTGCATTCACACAACAGGTTCAGACAAGCCAGCGGAGGACTTTGCGGCTGTATTTGCGTGCAGGTGGCTCTCGACTTATGACCGCAGTCAAACCCAAAATTTCCCTTGCTAAGCAAGACAAGCCTTAGGTGAGTTTTTGCCCCATGTATGACTTTTTTTTTTGGCCGCTGTTGTTAAATGAATCACTTCAGTTGTTAAGTTATTAACAGGGTTGTTAAGAGAATCTGGCTTCCCCGTTGATTTTGCTCATCAAAAGGTCGCAAAAGGGGATCACGTGACACCCCCCCTTCGTAAATATGAGTCAGTTGCCAAGGGTGTGAATTTTGATCACGGGATGCTGCAACGGTCGTAAGGGTGGAAAATGGTCATCGGTCACTTTTTTCAGTCCCGTTGTAACTTGGAACGGTCACTAAATGAACTGCTGTAAGCCGAGGACTAACTGCAAAACACTCCAAAGGACCCAGCTCAGAATTGACTATGAACAAGACCGGAAAAATGAAGGACTTTAGTTAACCAGCGAAGCGTGTCACACGCATCCATCTAGTGCAATGGTGAAATTCAAATTTTTTTACTACCGGTTCTGTGGGCGTGGCTTGGTGGACGTGGTGTGGCTTGGTGGGCATGGCAGGGGAAGGATACTGCAAAATCCCCATTCCCACCCCACTCCAAGGGAAGGATATTGCAAAATCCCCACTCCCACCCCACTCCAGGGGAAGGATACTGCAAAATCCCCATTCCCACCCCACTCCAAGGGAAGGATATTGCAAAATCCCCATTCCCACCCCACTCCAGGGGAAGGATACTGCAAAATCCCCATTCCCACCCCACTCCAGGGAAAGGATATTGCAAAATCCCCATTCCCACCCCACTCCAGGGGAAGGATACTGCAAAATCCCCATTCCCACCCCACTCCAGGGGAAGGATCCTGGGTGACACAGCGGTCTAAGTGCTGTTAAAGTAGTACTTAGCTGCCAGCTGCCTGCAATTACTGCAAGTTCAAATCTCACCAGGCTCAAGGTTGACTCAGCCTTCCATCCTTCCGAGGTAGGTAAAATGAGGACCCAGACTGTGGGGGCCATAAGCTGACTTTGTATAAAAAAGAGCACCGCTTGGAGGGAAGGGCGAAAGCCCTACTAAGCAGGTATATACAAAAGTATGAAGGCTATTGCTTAACGCATTGTAAGCCGCCCTGAGTCTCCGGAGAAGGGCGGCATATAAATCGAACCAATAAATAAATAAATAAGTAAATAAATAAGTAAATAAATAAATAAATAAATAAATAAATAAATAAATAAATAAAATCCCCATTCCCACTCCACTCCAGAGGAAGGATCCTGCGATGGATGGGAACTAATCAAGGAGAGAAGCAACTAAGAACTAAGGAGAAATTTTCTGACAGTGAGAACAATTCACCAGTGGAACTCCTTGCCTCCAGAAGTTCTGGGTGCTCCATCACTGGAGGTTTTTAAGAAGAGACTGGACGGCCATTTGTCTGAAATGGCATAGGGTCTCCTGCCTGAGCAGGGGGCTGGACTAGAAGACCTCCAAGGTCCCTTCCAACTCAGCTATTCTATTCTATTCTATTCTATTCTATTCTATTCTATTCGATTCGATTCGATTCGATTCCTGCCTGTACAGCTGTTTTTTAATTTAAAAAAAAAAAAGCAAAACATTTTTTTTTTAGTTCCGTGCAAGAGAAAAAGTAGACATTTATTTCACACCCGAGGCTTGGAGAAGATCCTCTCCAGGCAAAGCGAAGTAGGGACGTTTGCAAAAGTTTCTTTGGAGAGCAGTTTTGCTACCCAGGATTGCAGATAAAAGTTCTTCTCCTGTTCTCGGCTTGCAAATCCAGTTTTTGAACCTGAGGAAGAATTTCTGGGTTTTGGGGCAAAAGCGCAGGTGGAGGCAGGGCTGATCTTTGCGGGTGGAAAGTCCCTTGAAGCGACAAGCCATGGCTTGCTCCCAACCAAGTTCTCGGCGGACGCTGCGGAGAAAGAAAGAAAGAACAAGCTGTAACACAGAACTGACGGGAAACTCCCAGCGAGTTTTATGTCGGAAAAATACAGCTGGCCTCGAATTATGACCCCCAACGGAGCCCCAAATTTCTGTGGCTAAGTGAGACATGTGTTGAATGGGGTTTGCCCCGTTTTACCACCTTTCTTGCCACTGTCGTTAAGTGAATTGCTGCGGTTGTGCGTTGAGTAACTATTCAGTTAGTGTCTATTTTGGTGAAAAGAAGGACTAGGGCAGCAGTGGGTTTCACATATTCTTACCAGCAGTTCAGAAACGTGGCTAAATAGGATGTCTTTACACTGGGGCAGGTGAGTGAGGGCAGGCCCACCTCACCCACAGTCGCCGCTACCAGTTCGCCTGAACTGGTACGAACCGGCTGAATATCACCTCTGGACTAGGGGAGACATGATAGCAATCTTCCCCTATTTGAGGGGCTGAAACAAAGAAGAGGGAGTCAAGCTATTCTCCAAAGCACCTGAAGGCAGGACAAGAAGCAACGGATGGAAACTAATGTAGGAGAGAAGCAACTTAGAACTAAGGAGAAATTTCCTGACAGTGAGAACAATTAACCAGTGGAACAACTTGCCTCCAGAAGTTATGGTTGCTCCGTAACTGGAGGTTTCAAAGAAGAGATTGCGCAACGATTTCGCTGAAATCATATAAGGTTTCCTTCTTGAGCAGGGGGTTGGACTAGAAGACCTCCAAGGTCCCTTCCAACCCCGCTATTATCCTGACACTATCCCACAATCGAGCAACGATACAAATTCACAGGTCCCACAAATAGGATTTGCTCCGGGAGCTTTCGCGCACGTGTTCCGGGCTAGTCTTACAGGTTCTTACAGGGAAAATCACATCACAACAAAGATGCAAGGGAGACTATGGAACACCTGGAGTAAACTCTACCTGTGTGGCTGCACGAGCACACCTCGTGTGAGCCAAGACTTAGATTTCAGTAGGAGGTGGTTGGCAACTCAGATGGTCTTGTTGGACTGAAGCCATCCAAAGTTGCTCTGTCTTTCTCTCCACTTAATGCACCAGAGAGAGAGAGAAAGACAGAGAGACAGAGACACACAGAGAGACACAGAGACAGAGAGAGAAAGAGAGACAGAGACAAAGAGAAAGAGAGACAGAGAGAGAGAAAGAGACAGAGAGACAGAGGGGGACAGAGAGAGTAAGAGAGACAGAGACAGAGAGTAAGAGAGAGAGAAAAACACACACACACAGAGAGAGAGAGATAAAGAGAAAGACAGAGAGACAGAGAGAGAGAGACAGAGAGAGACACAGAGACACAGAGACACACAGAGAGAAAGAGAGACAGAGACAAAGAGAAAGAGAGACACAGAGAGACAGAGACAGAGAGACAGAGACAGAGAGACAGAGAGACAGACAGAAAGAAAGAAAGAAAGAAAAGAAAGAAAGAAAGAAAAAGAAAGAAAGACGCAGAGAGAGAGAGAGTGAGTGTGCAATACAACTGATTGTTGGAGAGAGTGAGACAGAGACAAAGAGAAAGAGAGACAGAGAGAGAGAAAGAGACAGAGAGAAAGAGAGAGACAGAGAGGGACAGAGAGAGTAAGAGAGACAGAGACAGAGAGAAAGAGAGACAGAGAGAGACACAGAGAGAGAGAGAAAGAGAAAGACAGAGAGAGAGACACACACAGAGAGACACAGAGAGAGAGAGAAAGAGAAAGACAGAGAGAGAGACACACACAGAGAGAGAGACAGAGAGAGAGAGACAGAGACAAAGAGACAGAGACAAAGACACAGAGAGAAACAGAGAGAGAGACAGAGAGAGAGACAGAGACAGAGAAAGAAAGAAAGAAAGACGCACAGAGAGAGAGAGAGTGAGTGAGTGTGCAATACAACTGATTGTTGGAGAGAGAGACAGAGACAAAGAGAAAGAGAGAGAGAGAGAGAGAGAGAGAGAAAGAGTGCAATACAACTGATTGTTGGATTGTGCGTTCTGTTAAGCCCCAACTTGTTTGACTATGTTGTCATGCATCAACCACAAATAACTAGATGTCTGCAACAGCTCATAAAGGACATTCTTTGCTTCATCATTGTGAAGTGTGTGACTCATATTGCGTGCCCAGAGAGCACCTCCTTTACTAGAGGCGAGATGAAAACAGTCGGTATATATATACCGATACAACATTCTCCCCAATTCAGGTCTTCTGGGTTGGGGTATTTCTCTCCTAATGGACCGGCTGAAGTTTATTTATTTTATTTATTTATAAAATTTATATCGCCGCCTATTCACACATGGCAACTCAAGGCGCCTTAGAGGGATATTAAAAACATCATATATATAAAAATAAAACGCATAGAAGAAAAAAAATCCTTGGAAACTTCATTTTGACCAGAATAACAGAATAACAAAAGTGGAAGGGACCTTCGAGGTCTTCTAGTCCACCCCCCTGCTCAAGCAGGAAACAGTATAGCATTTCAGACAAGTTGTCCAATCTCTTCTTTAAAACCTCCAGTGATGGAGCACCCACAATTTCTGGAGGCAAGTAGTTCCACCGGTTAATTGTTTTTACTGTCAGGAAATTTCTCCTTAGTTGTAGATTTTGAAGCTTGCCTTCAAAAGTTGTAGATGCTTCGTCACTGGGGGTGGTGGTTTAAATTTAAAAGACTATCCGAAATGGTCTAGGGCCGTGATGGCGAACCTATGACACGCGTGCCACAGGTGGCACACGGAGCCATGTCATCTGGCACACTAGCTCAGCTCCGGCACGCATCTTCTGGGCCCACCAGAAATAGGGAAACAGGCTGTTTCCTGCCTCCGGGGGGCCCGGGGGGGGGGGGGGGTAGGGAAGGCCAGTTTTTCTTTTTCACCTGGCTCCAGATCCCCTCTATGCATCTGGGGAGGGCGAAAACAGCCTTCCCCACCCCCTCGGAGGCCTCTGGAGGCTGGGGACAGCAAAAAACGTCACTTTCTGTCCAACCGAAAGTTGGAAAACAGGCCGTTTCGGGCCTCCGGAGGGCCTCTGAGGTGGTGGGGAAGGCTGTTTTCGCCCTCCCCAGATGCATAGAGAGGATCTGGAGCCAGGTGAGAAAGAAAAATGGGCCTACTGGGCCATCACGTGCCAGGAGCGGGGAGGGGGGTCGCTCACGCATGCATGGGGTGGGGCGCATAGAATTATGTGTGTGGGCACGATCATGCGCGAACCTCCCCCACCCCCTCCCTTCCTGGCACATGATGGCAAAAAGGTTAGCCATCGCTGGTATAGGGTCTCTTGTTTGAGTAGGGGGTTGGACTAGAAGACCTCCAAGGTCCCCTCCAGATTCTATTCTGATTAGAGAACCAACTGAGAACTAAGAAGAAATTTCCTGACAAAACAATTAAGATTTCTTCTTCTCACCACTCATTCCCCCCCACCGAAAAACAAGCAGTGCTACAATTTCCGACAAAAATCAGAATATTGTATAGAATATGACAAAATCTTTTAAAACATCAAGATATCACCATGTGGACAAAATCTTACCCTTTATACATAGATGGACCATCGTTTTTTGAACATTTCCCCACTCCTCCCTTCTCAGGAGATGCCTCAGAATTGCATAAATTAATGAGAGATAATCCTCAAAATTGAGCCCAAGCTTTACGTCGCTAAGCGAGACATTTGTTGAGTGAGTTTTGCCCCATTTTACAACCTTCCTTACTACAGTTGTTAAGTGAATCCTTCCAGTCATTAAGTGAGCCACACGGTTGTTAAGTGAATCTGGATTTGGGTTTCCCACCTAAGCAGGGGGTTGGACTAGAAGACCTCCAAGGTCCCTTCGAACTCTGTTATTCTACTCTACTCTACTCTACTCTACTCTACTCTACTCTACTCTACTCTACTCTACTCTACTCTACTCTACTCTACTCTACTCTACTCTACTCTACTCCACTCCACTCCACTCCACTCCACTCCACTCCACTCCACTCCACTCCACTCCACTCCACTCTATATTCTATTCTATTCTATTCTATTCTATTCTATTCTATTCTATTCTATTCTATTCTATTCTATTCTATTCTATTCTATTCTTCCATTCCATTCCATTCCATTCCATTCCATTCTATTCTTCTATTCCATTCTTCGGCCGTGACCGGGAGGATTTTTTATCAGGTCCGCCTGATTCGCCAGTTGCGTCCCTTTCTGGATCGGGACTCGTTACGCACGGTCACTCATGCCCTCGTCACCTCCCGCCTGGACTATTGTAACGCTCTCTACATGGGGCTCCCCTTGAGGAGCACCCGGAGGCTCCAACTGGCGCAGAGTGCGGCCGCGCGGGTGGTAATGGGAGCGACATGGCGTTCCCATGTGACACCTCTCCTGCGCGAGCTGCACTGGCTCCCGGTGGTCTTCCGGGTGCGCTTCAAGGTTTTGGTTACCACCTTTAAAGCGCTCCGTGGCTTAGGGCCTGGTTATTTATGGGACCGCCTGCTACCACCAATAGCCTCCCACTGGCCGGTACGCTCCCATAGAGAGGGGCTCCTCCGGGTGCCGTCAGCCAAAGAATGCCGACTGGTGGCCCCCAGGGGGAGAGCCTTCTCTGTGGGGGCACCTACCGTCTGGAATGAGCTCCCCCCGGAGATACGGAGGATCCCAGATCTGCGCTCCTTCCGCCGTGCTGTGAAGACCTTTTTATTCCATCAAGCGGGCTTGGCCTAATCTCTTCCCTTTTTAAATATATAAATTTTAATCTGTTTTTAAATTATTGGGGTATTTTAATTTGTCTGGGCCAAATAATTTAATTTGATTTTATCGGGTTTTTAAATTTTGTGTATTTATGTATTTTATTGTTGGCTGTTCACCGCCCTGAGTCCTTCGGGAGTAGGGCGGTATACAAATCAAATAAACTAAACTAAACTAAACTAAACTAAACTAAACTAAACTAAACTAAACTTCCATTCCATTCTATTCTTCTATTCCATTCTTCTATTCCATTCTTCTATTCCATTCCATTCCATTCTATTCTATTACATTTTTTAGTCTATTCACCGTTTCCAGTATATCTGGAATGCAGAAGAAATGGTCAAGAGAGAAAGAGGGAAAGAGAGGGAAGGTTTGAGGAGAAAGATTGCGGTACAATAAAAAAGATGAAATGGAAGAAAGGCAACTCCGAACAAACAAATACAAATATATTAAGATAAAGAATGAACTGTTTAAGAACAAACTGTTCAAGAGCATTGGTAGTACAGTGGTTTAAAGCACCCTGTTATTAAGACCAGCTGCCTGCAATTACTGCAGGTTCGAATCTCGCCAGGCTCAAGGTTGACTCAGCCTTCCATCCTTTCTAAGGTAGGTGAAATGAGGACCCAGTTTGTGGGGGCAATAAGCTGACTTTGTATAAATATACAAAAGGATGAAGGCTATTGCTTAGCGCATTGTAAGCCGCCCTGAGTCTCCGGAGAAGGGCGGCATATAAATCAAATTTTAAAAAAAGAGAGAATAAATATGAATAAATAGTAAAGTTAGAATCTAGGGACAAATGAAGATGGTGTTTATGTATGCCAGTATAGAAATATTGAGATATGTTTAAAAAAAAGAAAAGAAAAGTGGGGAAAGACGATTTTGGCAAAAATTGTAATTGAGTAAAATGTATTTGAATTTGATTAATTGTATAAGTTAAGAAACGGCCAACACTCTGTTAAAAAAAAGAAAAAGAAAAGATGTGGGTGAATGTGGGAGAGGAGAAAAAACCAATAAAACTTGTTTAAAAAAAAAAAGAAAGAAAAAGAAATAGTCAAGAGAGAAAGAGGGAAAGAGAAAGGAGAAAGGAGAAAGAGAGAAGCCAGGAAACCAGGTTTCGCCCAAACCACAATACACCCTAGAAACATCCTCGTTGGTTATCCCAGTTCCCCTGTCTTCCTCACTGTACCAAGACGAGAAGATCTGGGGGAGGGTCTCCTTCATCACAATGCCTCCTTCTTGGCCAACATCTTCAGAAACTCCTCAAAGGTGACCTTCCCGTCTTCATCCAGGTCAGCCTCCTTCAGCATCTCCTCCACCATCTCATCGGTGAAGCCCTCCTGAAGGTGGAGGAGAACGTGCTCTAGGGATCGCATGATGGTCCCCAACTCCTTCTTGGTGATGACTCCATCGCCGTCCAAGTCAAAATGGGAGAAGGCCTCCTTGAAGACACCTATCTCAGCTTCGGTGAACTCATGGGACATCTTGCCGGTCGCGTTGCACCCAACGTTGTGTGTCTCTCGTCAAGAGGAGCACACTCTTGGGTTTCTCTCTGGCGAGACAGGAAAATCTGGAGTCTGTTAATAGGAGACAAGAGGCCCACAAGTCCGGTCTCCACCCTGCTTGTGGTTTCAGGCCCAGTTTTGGGGCTGAGGAACCTGCTGGAATGCTAGCGTGCCACAAGGTAGGTAGAAGATGGATTGTGGTTGGGTTGGTTGATGAGGTAGGAGGTATGGTATCCCACAGTCCATGGCAACCTCAAGTATGAGTGGAAGGTCAGGACAGCTTAATTTTCGTTGCTTAACAAGCCTGGATGTGTGTGACATCAGGATACTTACTCTAACCCTGATGTTCTCATGAAGCCAACGGCGTACAATTATCTAATGGCCTTCAAACGCTCCTTCTCTTACCTTTATTTTATGATTTTCTTTTTAATTAAAAAAACGGCAATTACAAAAAAATGAAAACTATTCCAGGTAGTCCTCGACGTACGTCCACAATCGAGCCCCGGATTTTGGTCGCTAAGCAGGACGGTTGTTAAGTGAGTTTTGCCTCCGTTTTACGACCTTTCTTGCCACAGTTGCTAAGGGGATCATTACAGTTGTTAAGTTAGTAACCTGGAATCTGGTTTCCCCGTTGATTTTGCCTGTCAGAAGGCCGCAAAAGGGAATCGCGTGATCTCGGGACACCCCAACCGTCATAAGTACACGCCAGTTGCCTAGTGTCTGGATTTGGATCATGTGACGGTGGGGATTCTGCAACAGTCATAAGTGTGAAAAAGGTTATAAGTCACCTTTTCCCCAGCCCTGTTGTAACTTCGAACGGTTATTAAAAGAAGGGTTGTAAATCGAGGACTACCTGTAGAAACTAAAAAAGAAAATTAGTGCCAAAAAGGAAAGTGGAAAAGAAAAAAAAATACAAGAAATATATTATATTTATTTTTTATTTATCAAATTTGGAAAGACTACTACAGTAAAGGCAAAGAAACAAAATGACTTCTCTCTTCTTCACAAGTATAGACCATGTTGATAACTTCTCAACGTCTCTTAAAACACAACAAATGCTCTCTTCTTCCTCTATCCCATCTCTTTTTTATATATATAAATAAATCTTTACAGCTTGGTCATTTCAATCCTGCTGTCAGCAAAAAATCCACTAAGGCTCACTAGTGATAGCAATGCATCTATTTTAACCTCGGCCAAATAAACCCACTTCGCATTCCTCTCTTTT
This sequence comes from Pantherophis guttatus, assembly GCF_029531705.1. The sequence goes on along the minus strand of NW_026843855.1, from coordinate 6,551,749 downwards.
AGTTCTCTAACAATCTCGATCTTCGGTACCTTCCAATGGTGTCCCTTCTCGGCGTGTAGAAGATACTCTTTGAGTGGGAGGGTGTGCTCCTCCGGGAAGGTTATCTCTTGTAATGATTACTCCTGGCCAGAGTTTATAATTAATACTCAACTGAAACATCACAACAATATGGAAATGGAGATTCCAAAGTGAGCGATAGGCGTAAATTGTGCTGAGGCGTTGAAACTAATTCCTGATGGCTGAACGATTAGAGAACAGGGAAAGAATGTGTTTTTAAAGATAATGGCTCTCTTCCTTGTAGGCAGAAGCCAGATTGTCAACTGGCAGGGATGGTGTAGGAATGAATTTGTTTCAATAAGTAGTTATGCTGTCTGGGGAATTCTGGGAGTCGAAGTCCACAGCACTTTAAAGTTGCCAAGGTTGAAAAACACCAAGTTAAATCTTGACGGGTGGATCAGGTTACGGAACTGCAATAGACGCATTATGGGTAGTCCTTGATTTATGGCCATAACGGAGCCTGGAATTGCAGTCATTGAGTGGGTCACCGCATAACCAATTTATGCCAATTTTATGACTATTTTTGCAGTGATGATTAAGCAAATCTGTTTTACTCAATGGCTGGTTCTTTTGCGGGAAACTGGAAGCATACATGAAAAATTGTGTAGTCACACGACCGCAGGACACCACAAACAAATGTGAGTTGGTTGTCAAAGACACAAAATGTGATCACACGGGGGAGGTGGCCCTCCAGAACAGGGCTTGTAAGTAGCTCTGTTGAAGTCCATCATAACTTTGAATATCTGCTAAGTGATTAAGCAAGGACTATCTGTATTTGTTATTAGTCATAATAATTGAATGGAGCTTCCAGGTTCAAAAGCAGTTTACCTCTCTGTTCCTGCAGGTAAGAATAAGCAAGATCTGGATTCATAATCCTGGAAGTGGTTTTTTAGAGGCAATTGACTAGTCACTACAGGTAGTCCTCGATTTACAACAATTCGTTTAGTGACCGATTGTTCACTTAACAACCGGGTTACTAACTTAACAACGGCCGTGATTCATTTAACAACAGTGGCCAGGAAGGTCGTAAAATAAGGTAAAACTCACTTAACAAATGTCTTGCTTAGCAACATGAATTTTGGGTTTAGTTGTGGTTGTACATCAAGGATTATCTGTAATGAAATACCAAAATCTGGGCTGGATTGATCTTCGCAATTGTATCTGTCCTGCAAGTGTTTACTGCGATGTTGATATGGTGGGATTCAGCCAGTTCGCACCTATTCGGGAGAACCGGTTGTTAACTTTCTAAGCAGTCTGGAGAACCGGTTGTTGGAAGAAATCTTATTTTGTTTTTTTCCCCACTTTATAGGGCTAATCCTGTAAGGAAGGCAGGGAGGAAACATTCTGCTGGTGTTTCTAGCCTAATCTTTATTGCCCTGCTTACAGAAACTGCCTCTCTGGTTAACTCTTATTACATTGTAACAGCTAAGACGAAGCGCCCATCAACGTGAGTGACGTTGAGTTGGCCACGCCCACACGGTCACATGACCATCGAGCCACACTTACCCAGCTGGTCATTAGGGCAGAGAACCAGTTGTTAAATTATTTGAATCCCACCACTAGATGTTGGGTTTAGTAATTGATCAGGATTCGGATTGAACGACAATTTATCCTCTCCTTTTATCTTCCAACTATCATGTTTTCTTCCCTTTTCAACATCGGTCCTAATGTAATGGCTAAACAAAGAAATAAACAACGATAAACTACAGTCTCTGGCCCCATAAAGATTCTACCTTCACCTCTTTGTACCTTCCTCCCTTCCTTGCCATTGTTCTTACTATTAATATTAATTTTAGCATCAATATTTATGACCTTAATGTTTTCGTGTTTGATCGCATCGTGTTTACTCTGTTGTAAGTCAAATGGGTGGCATATAAAGTGGATGGATGGATGGATGGATGGATGAGAAGGTTGCAGGAAAGATGGTGGCCGAAGTAAGCCAGGGTTAGGGTTAAGCCAGGAGTGGGATTTGGGGGTTCTCCGAACTGCACAGAATCTTAGCTACAGGTTCTCCCAAACCCCTGTGAACCCTGACAGCCCACCCTTGGTTACATCCCCCTTTATTCTTACCTGGGAGCATCATTTCTCACAGTCAGTAAAAACAATATGTTGGATCAGAAGGAGTGCACACCAGAAAGTCACCTGGGCAGTCCAATACTTAGAAAATAATAGCATACGATTGGTATAAGTTCTCCTGCTTGAGCAGGGGGTTGGACTAGTAGCCCTCTGAGGTCCCTATGTTCTGTCTTCCAAGTCTAAGTATCCAGGCACCGGGACTTCACTTCAAGGGCATCGTTGGGGTGGTCCGGGGTGGAGATGTACAGCTGAGTGTCGTCAGCATACTGGTGGTACTTCACCCCGAAACCACGGATGATCTCGCCCAGCGGCTTTACATAAATGTTGAACAAAAGGGGCGAGAGGACCGACTCTTGTGGCACCCCACATATGAGGGGCCTCGGGGTCAACCTCTGCCCCCCTGCCAACACAGACTGCGACCGGTCAGAGAGAAAGGAGGAGAACCACCGTAGGACGGTGCCTCTCACCCCCAACTCTTCCAACCGGTGCAGCATGATACCATGGCCGATGGTATCAAAAGCCGCTGAGAGGTCTAATAGGATCAGGACAGAGGAGCAACCCCTGTCCCGAGCCCTCCAGAGATCATCAACCAACGCGACCAATGCCGCTTCTGTGCATGTGGCTCTTTCACCCCTCTGCTGCGGCTCCCTGTCACTCAAAATAGGCATCACAACCGCCAATGTGTGACACCTGCCAGCACGCGATTTATTGAGCTTTTCAACCCCCGGTAGGCCAACCATGGATAAATCCAAGAAAAGAAAAGTTTCAGAAGAAAACAGAACGTTTAATTCAACTACGTATGCCAGTTTTGTGGCCGCTCAAGAAACAGTCAGGCACGGGAAGGGTTTTGTGGCTCCCGGAGTTTTCTTTTCTGTGGGAAATGAGTCCAAATGGCTCTTTGAGTGTGTAAGTTTGCAGACCCCTGATCTAGGCAATATATATTATTGTTCTTTCTACCTTGTGAGCTTAACGAACTGTTTATAGTCCTGCCTACTATGTGAATGTTTGAGAGTACCAGGGGTGGGTTCTACTTACCTTTACTACCGGTTCGCAGCGGGGTCGCACGCTCGCACTCGCTTCACTCTAACGTGCGTGCACTCCTCTGCGCAAGCGCAGAAGCATTTTGATGACGTCGGGGTCGGTGGGGAGAGCCTCCCTCCGGTTTTACTACCGGTTCTATAGAACTGGGGCGAACCGGGGGCAACCCACCACTGATGCATAGGCTCAGGGAGGGCGAAAAATGGGCCTACCGGAAGTTCGGGAAAGGCCTCTGGAGCCTGGGGAGGCCATTTTCGCCCTCTCAGAAGCTTAAGAAAAGCCTCCGGAGCCTGGGAAGGGCAAAAACACCTCCCTCCCTGTCATGGTGTAGGAGACCAATTAGGCCATGCCAGGCCCTACCATTTTTCCACTCTGGGTTATCCCTTGGCTTTTCATTCAACTGTTGGGTTGCTTGAGCAGCGGGTTGGACTAGAAGACCTCTGAGGTCCCTATGTTCTATGTTCCAAGTCTAAGTATTGTTTCTAGGCAATGTTTCTGAATCTTAGCAACTTTTAAGATGTGCGGAAGTTCAGTTCCCAGCATGCTGTTGGAATTGAAGTCCACACATCTTAAAGGTGCCGAGATTCAGAAAAAAAAAATGATCTAACATTAATTCCTGAAACACAGCAGTTGCTAAAATTCCTTCATTATAGTATCCCAATTTTTCTTCAATATATATTATTGTTCTTTCTACCTTGTGAGTTTGATGAACTGCTTATAGTCCTGCCTACTGTGTAAATTTTGAGATTACCCTACTATTTCTCCACTCTGGATTACCCTTGGTTTACAATCAAGTGTTGGATTGAACACCGAGGTGTGCAAAACATTTTGAATATGAATCACGCTTGAGGTCGATATGTCTTGGAAGTTTCCAACTTTAATGGAAGAATCCTGGCATTGTTCTGACTATGGAAGAGTTCCATGCCTGCTGGACTCCTGTTTCAAATTTGAAACGTTTCAAGTTCAAATCATCTTTTGTAAACAACTTGTGTTTATTTATTCAGCATATTTATGTAGCCGCAAACATCTCACAAACATGTGACTCTGGGTAGAGTACAACACGACAACAGTTACAAACTCCATAGCAAAACAATCAACTGCTTTGATAAAAGAAAAAAACACACAATTGCTTTTGCTTCTACTTGGAAACCGTTTCTGGACTTTGTGCTTGGGGTGGGGAAAAAAATGAAACTTTGATTTTGGGTTTTACTGATTAGACAGATCTGTTGCTAAAGAAATGGGTGCCCCACCACTAGAGGTTCTTAAGAAGAGATTGGCAGCCATTTGTCCTGAATGGTATAGGGCCGTGATGGCAAACCTATGACACATGTGCCAGAGGTGGCACACGGAGCCATGTCACCTGGCACACCAGCTCAGCTCTGGCACGCGTCTTCTGGGCCCACCAGAAATAGGGAAACAGGCTGTTTCCTGCCTCCGGAGGACCTGGGGGGGTGGGGAAGGCCAGTTTTTCTTTCTCACCTGGCTCCAGATCCTCTCTATGCATCTGGGGAGGGCGAAAACAGCCTTCCCCACCCCCTCGGAGGCCTCTGGAGGCTGGGGACAGCAAAAAACGTCACTTCCTGTCCAACGAAAAGTTGGGAAACAGGCTGTTTCGGGCCTCTGGAGGGCCTCTGAGGAGGTGGGGAAGGCTGTTTTCACCCTCCCCAGATGCATAGAGAGGATCTGGAGGCAGGTGAGAAAAAAAAATGGGCCTACTGGGCCATCACGTGCCAGGAGCGGGGAGGGGGGGTTGCTCGCGCATGCATGGGGTGGGGCGCATAGAATTATGTGTGTGGGCACGATCATGCGCGAACCTCCCCCGCCCCCCCTTCCTGGCACACGATGGCAAAAAGGTTAGCCATCACTGGTATAGGGTCTCCTGCTTGAGCATGGGGTTAGACTAGAAGACCTCTAAGGTCCCTTCCAGCCCTATGATAGGAAGGAAGGAAGGAAGGAAGGAAGGAAGGAAGGAAGGAAGGAAGGAAGGAAGGAAGGAGAGACAATGGATGGAAGGTCATTAAAGACAGATCCACCAAACAGGTACGCACTTTGTACGCTTCACGTCACATCTGCGTATGCGTGCAGGTTTCATGCAGCTCCCTCCGTGCGCTATGCATGCAATCGCATCATCTGCACATGCAGTTGGTTTCCACGCGTGCAATGCATGTGCGCAAATGCCATCTACGCTAGCACAAAAGTACTCTTGCGGGCATGTACAAATGTGCACACATGCGCAGGAGAGCTCCGAAGACCAGCTGGGGCCCCTGAATTGTGTGCATGTGCACCAGAGGCCCGAACACCAGCTGGGACATGCGCACATGCGCAGCCACAGGTGAGTTGGGCGACAGCTTGCATGCCTGGAAAGATGGCTCTGCGTGTTACCCCGGGCACGCGTGCCATAGGTTCACCGTCACGGGTATAGGGCCTCCTACTTGAATAGGGGGTTGGACTAGAAGACCTCCAAGGTCCCTTCCAACTCGGTTATTATGTATTCTGTTGTATATTTTGGACTTATCCTCTAATTATTGGACATACAGTGGCCATCCCAAACATCTGTTTCACAAAAGAACCCTGGAATTGTCACCAACTTAAAAAGAAATTGTACCTTGACATTACTTCTCCACCATGATTCGCGCTAATTCTTCATAGTTGACCTTCCCGTCCCCATTTTTGTCCATCTCCTTGAACAACAGCTTCACCTCTTCGTCGGTCAGCTTCTCCCCGACGACGGTCAAGACATGTCGCAGTTCTGCCGTGTTGATGTAGCCGTCTCCATTCCGGTCAAACACGCGGAAAGCCGCTCGGATCTCCTCCTCGGTGTCGGAATTCCTTGTCCTCCTGGCCATCACGGAGAGGAACCTTGGGAAATCTACCTTGCTCTTGTGGGCCTCTATCTCACCGATGATGCTTCGTACCTCAGATTCCGTGGGATTTTTCCCGAGGGATCTCATCACGGTCACCACCTCCTTGGAGGTGATCAGCCCGTCGCCATCTTGGTCGAAGAGCGCAAAGGCACCTTTGAGTTCCCTAATGTCGTCCTCCGAGAGTCGGTTGGCCATGTTGCTTCTCGGATCCCACACCCACGTCAGTCGTTCTTCTCAAACACAACAAACACAACTCATCCTCCTTGTAGAAACAGGAAAATCTGGTGGAGGATGAAGACGTGGGGTAGGAACGAGAAAGATCACTCCTCACCCTCCAGGCGCGGATGTGGGTCGGTCGGTTTGAGAAAACATCACGTAGGGAAGGTAGGCTTCCAGAAGTACATAGAAGGTAATCCGTGCTAAATTTTCAATGTCTTCAACTTCAGCTCTTCTAACCAGAATTGAATATACAAGTAATCCACAACTTATGACCACAATTGAGCCCAGAATTTCTGCTGCCAAGTCGAACAGTTGTTAAACGGACATTTTGAACAACCTTTCTTGCCACAGTGGTTATGTGAATCGAGGCAATTGTGCAGTTCATAACACGGTTGTTAAGTGAATCCAGCTTTCCCCTTGACTTTGCTTATTGGAACGTCACAAAAGGGGATCACGTCACCCCGGGACACTGCAACCGCCATAAGTACATGCCAGTTTCCAGTGGTGAGATTCAAATAATTTAACAACCGGTTCTCTGCCCTAATGACTGGCTGGGTGGGCGTGGCTATGGTGGGTGTGGCTAGAGGGTGTGACAGGCAGCACTCAGCCTCCTGCACCCCCCTGGGAGCAAAAATGGGCCGGGGGGGTGGCGTTCCCCTCTGTGCCCCATTTTGGGCCTAGTAGGCCTCCCTGCAGCCTCCTAGGAGCAAAACCGGGCTGCAAGGGGGTGAGCCGCACTGCCCCGCGCCCCATTTTGGGCCTAGTAGGCCTCCCTACAGCCTCCTGGGAGCAAAAACGGGCCACGAGGGGGCGAGACGCACCACCCCACGCCCCATTTGGGGCCTAGTAGGCCTCCCTGCACTTACATGGGAGCCAAAATGGGGCATGTGGGGACTTCTGGGAGGGGAGGGGAGAGCCAACAATTTAACAACCGGTTCGGCCGAAGTGGTACGAACCGGTTGAATCCCACCACTGCCAGTTTCCAAGCGTAGGAATTTTGATCACATGACAATGGGGATGGTGAAACAGTTGTGTGAAAACTGGTCATAAGTCATTTTTTAAAAGGATGTGGTAACTTCGAACAGTCACTAAACAAATGGTTGTAAACGGAATGGTATCTGTACTTCAGGCTTTACGTATTGTCAACGGTTCTCCTGACAAAATTATCTTACTCCCACGTAGCAGCGAATAGGTTAAAAAAAGATGTAATGAAATGAAGAGTTCCTGAGAAGAGGCAGAAGTTTGGAACTTTCCATGTGGACGCAAGATGGAAAAAGCGAACGAGTCAGCGGGTATGCCGGCGTGTTTAAAATTCTTCAAGCGCTGTTCTAATTCAAACCGAGCGTGCTAATTTTGCCTCCTCTGTTCTGCGTTCACTCTCCTTTGCAGAAAATCATGTTGCTTGCAAGGATGCAGCTGTAGAGGTGGTCCAACAGCATTAAGTATCTGCAGTTGCAGATAACTAACAATCTGAACTGGTGTCTCCGCACGTCATCTTTAGTGAAGCGCGCAAACCAGCGACTGCATTTCCTGCATCGGATGAGGAGAGCACCTCTTTCTCCTTCTGTCCTGGCCACTTTTTACAGAGACACGATGGAGAGCGTTTCAAGAAACTGCATCCCTATTTGGTTTGGTGGCAGCAGTGCCTCAGATAGAAAGTCCCTACAGAGAGTGGTGAGGACAGTGGAGATTATAGGAAGCTTGCTTCCCGTTATTCAGGATACTGCTTATAAGCGCTATGCTCTTAGAGCTCAAAGCATTGTTAGAGACCCCACACACCCAACTTCACGGTCTGTTTCTGTTGCTCCCCCTCTGGGAGGGGGTTTCGGAGTATTTCTAGCAGGATTACCAGATTATGTAATAGCTTTGTTCCCTAGCCATCCGTCTGGTAAACTTGCAAGATTTGTTTCTCTTGCCATGTACATGTATACATCCAAACTAGACTGCATTGTTTCTCTGCATCATATAACATATGTAGGTATATGCATAATTTTGTATTTATTTCTTTTGTCATGTTCATGTTGTGTATATTGGGGGGGGTCACCTTTTGGAGAGCTGTACACAATGAAACTTCATTTTAATGTACGCCAATTAGCGTATATTCAAAATGACAATAAAGTCACTTGAAAATCCCTCTGTCAGGTTTCGATGTCATCTCAAATAAATTGCACTCCCAAACAATTAATCTTTGCTGAAATATTCCATTTATTGAGTACGACAGATCTGGCCCCGACTTCGTCGTAGCCGATACTAACCCTCTGACCCCCAAACCCTTCCCTTTCTGTTCCCCAATTCTCATCTTCTCATTGGCCATCTTCCAAGCCAGTCTCCCCAGCTTCTGACCTCAGCCCACAAGAATGTCCCCCTCCCATCCTATCTCCTAGGGGATATTATCTACAGAGAAAATAAGTAGGTGAAAAGTCAAGCCTCGTCTCCTCCTTTTTATGGCAGCATCAGAATGCTGACACCCTCGCTGTTTCCAGTGATGGCCGAACAGTGCTGTCCTGATTCAGGATGGGCAGTCTGAAAGGCCAAATACAGGTAGTCCTCAATTTACAACGGCTCATTTAGTGACCATTTGAAATTACAATGGTACTCAAAAAATATCTGACCGTTTTCACACGACCAGTGCAAGCCTCTCCCTGGTCTCATGATCAAAATTTGGATGCTTTGCAAACCGGTGTGTGTTTATGATGTTATCCTGGGCTCACGTGATCCCTATTTTGCGACCTTCTGAGCAGCAAGGGGAAGGCAGATTGACTTAACAACCATGATACGATCTTAGCAACTGCAGTGAAAGTTCGCAAAATGGGACAAAACTCATTGAACAAGTGTCTCGCTTAGCCACAGAAGCGTTGTACTAAATTTTGGGCTCAGTTGTGGGTCATAAGTTGGAAGACGATGCGCAAATGGCTTTCCCATTTTCCAGGTTCATCATGTCATCAGCCGACGGGGAAGACATCTGTCAATCACACTATAGCAACGTCAAATTTAGTTCCCACCCAGGCGATCAAACCTAGCATGCGGTGTTTGACTCTGAACTGGCTTCAACACCCAGCATATTTTTTTTTTGCAATTTCACACTTACGACCGTCAAAGCATCCCCGTGGTCACATGATCAAACTGGCAACTGACTCGTATTTACAGTCACAGCGTCCTGGACGTGTCACATGATCCCCTTTCTGATGTCTGTGGGGAAGCCAGATTTGCTTAAAAACTGTGTGACTGACTTCACGACCGCGGTGCTTCGCTTAACAACGGGTGGGGGGGGAAGGTTGTTCAATGAGGAAAAAAAAATGATTCAGCAACAGATATTTTGGAGCTCAATTGTGGTGGTAAGTCGAGGACTACCTGCATATATATAGATAAATAGGAATAACTATCTACCTGCCTGTCAGCAACAGAAACGTTGGGCTCATTTGTGGTCGTAAGCCGAGGACTGACCAAGCTTCATTTTTTGAGTAATTTTCCACACAATGGGCAAGTTCTCCGCCACGCCCCCCCGCCCCAGACAAAAATTGTTTGACATAATAAAAACAGGGGAAGCATGTTGCCGGTGGAAATAATGTTCCACGCCGTTGTTTTACTTTTCTTTGGAAATTCCTGACCCTCTCTCCGCGTTTTAATGAATGCCACGCTCTCTTCTTTTCCAAAACGTGAGTGTGCCAGCCATTAAAAAAAAAAAAGGAAAAAATGGGGTTTTATTTTCCGACATGGAAAGCTTTGGGCAGCCCACTCCTCTCCATTTAATTCCCTCCAGATGTATTAAATCACGTCCTGGAATCGCTCGCTGGCCGAGGGAGAAAAACATGACATTTTTTCCCCCAACAAAAGTTTCCCCTACCCCAAATGAATGATTGTGGTGGGCCCCCGAGGAAGGAAAAGGTCCGATGTAGTAGAAAACGAGGGTAAAAATCACATCCACCCAACTCGTGGCCGGGAGCCAAATGACCTCAACCCAACCGTAGACTTCCTTCCATCTCTCGTTGCGGATTCGAGGCAGGTTTAAAATTGGGGACTTTGGGTGAACGAAGCATCAAAAGCTCCGATTTGCACATTTCCAGTATTTATTATTGTTTAAAAAAAAAAAAAAAAAGAGGTAAGAGGTTCCTAAAATGGAATTCTACCATTGCAGGTACTTTAGCCCCTAAGTACAGTATAACCCCAATTTTAGCACCTTTGTTGTTCAGTTGCTAAGTTGTGTTTGACTCCTCGTGACTCCGTAGCACGCCATTGTCTCCAGAGTTCGGCCAAATTCCTGTTCGTTGCTTCGAGGACAGAGGTGGAATTCAGCCGGTTCGGACCGATTCTTGTGAACTGGTAGCGCCGACGATCAGTTCAGGGGTGAAATGCTACCGGCTCGGACCGGTTCGACCAAACCAGTAGCGATAGTGGTGGGTGGTTTGAAGAACCGATAGTGACGGCTGTGCGAGGCTCCATCTACCCACCCAGTCGTTGTTACTTCCTGGTTTTAATGAGGAAATAAGCTGTTTTTTACCCTCTGCACATGCGTGCACTTCCGAACTGGTAGGGAAGGTAAGTAGATTTCACCCCTGGATCAGTTGGCCCCACCCACCCGTCCCCGCTCTATCCTGTCCGTTATTTCCTGCTTTGTAGCTCATCTCAATCATGGCGCACAGCTGATTTCTCCCTCCCCGTCGCTGTTCTACTTACCGTTGCTGACTTGGAAGGGAAGCAGCTGAGCTTCTAAATGCTCTATTTTCAGCGCTGTGCACAAGCGTCTTAGGCACACGCGCACTCACCAAAACGGTTGTTAAACAAGCAGCATCCCACCACTGATCGATGATGAACCTATCTAACCATCTCCTCCTCTGCCATCCTCTTCTCCTTCTGCGAATGTCTACGGAGATTCTCGGTCATCCAGGTTCTGGTTGTCCTAAATGTGCTTTTTTTTTTCCTAAGAGGCAACCAGACTTTCTGGTTTTTTCTTTGAAGACCTTTCGCTACTCATCCAAGAAGCTTCCTCAGTTCTGACTTGGATGGTGTGGAATGGAAGGATTGATACTCCTTGCAGACAGCTGGTCATTTGCATCCTTTTAGAGAGTCGTTGAGGCCACTTGTAGGTTTTTTTGTGTCCTCAGAGTTATCTGAGTGGAGCCTTCTTGGAACTGCAGAAAGACTGAGTTGTAGACTGGAGATAGATAGTGTCGTATCCTTCCTCCTCTGTTGAGGGAAGGGCTGCTCAATTTTGACCTAGATGGCCTCTTTGACCCCTCTTTCAAACCAGCGTTCCTCTCTCTCCAGAATGTGGACTTTGCTGTCTTCAAAAAAGGGGCCTTCGTCTTTTAAATTCAGATGGGCTGCTGAATCTTTTTTTTTTTTCAGGAGACAGTTGGACTTTCTGGTTTTTCCTTTGAAGACGTTTCGCTCCTCATCCAAGCAGCTTCTTCAACTCTGACTTGGATGGCGGGGAAGGGAAGGATTTATCTTCCTTGCAGGCAGCATTTGGTCATTGGCATCCTTTTTTTAGAGAGTCGTTGAGGCCCCTTGGATGTGTATCAAACCAGCAGTCCTCTGTCCAAAATTTGGACTTTGCTGTCTTCAAAAGAGTAGTCGTTGCCTTTCAAATGCAGAGAATCGAGTCCCCGTGGGTGCATTTTTCTATGCTGTGCCACGTGCTTCTCCTTCTGCCTTCCATCTTACCCAACATCGGGGTCTTCTCTAAAGGAGTCCCCTCTTCTCCTTTGGTGGCCAAAGTCTTTTGAGCTTCGGCTTCCGGATTTCTCTTCTACAAAGAGTGCAGGGAAGAGCAACGAAGATGATTAGGGGACCGGAGGCTAAAACACATGAGGAACGGTTTGAGGAACTGTGCAGGCAGTCCTCGACTTACAACGATGCATTTAGTGACCGTTCGAAGTTAACAACGGCACCGAAAAAAGGGACTCGTGACCGTTTTTCACACTTAGGACGGTTGCACCATTCCCCAGGTCATGGTGATGTTCCCTAGTTGGGTCATGAAACGTCCACCAGAAAACCACCAAGCTCAGAGAACACCAAGGACCCCACAGTCGTCGCTCTCCCCCCACTCCTTCTCCTCCTCCTCCAACCTCACTCTCTTTTTGCCCTGATGATGATACCTAGCTGGGTCATGAGACGTCTGCAAGAAAAGCACCCAGCTCAGAGAGCACCAAGGACCCCACAGTCTTCATCCTCCTCCTCCTCCTCCTCCTCCTCCTCCTCCTTCTACTCCTCCCAATCCCAAATCAACTCTAGTTTGTTTGACATTGTTAAGAGAAACTCCTGAGCTGCTCAGACAGGGAGAATACGGGTGCAAAGAGGAGGAGGAGGAGGAGGAAAAGGAGAAGGAGAAGACGAAGACAAAGGAGAAGGAGGAGAAGGAGAAGGAGAAGAAGCAGAAGAAGACGAAGGAGAAGGAGAAGGAGAAGGAGGAGAAGGAGAAGGAGAAGAAGAAGAAGCAGAAGAAGACGAAGGAGAAGGAGAAGAAGGAGAAGGAGAAGAAGGAGAAGGAGAAGAAGACAAAGGAGAAGGAGAAGAAGCAAAAGAAGACGAAGGAGAAGGAGGAGGAGGAGGAGAAGGAAAGGAGGAGAAGAAGAAGAAGGAGGAGGAGAAGGAGAAGGAGAAGGAGAAGAAGGAGAAGGAGAAGGAGAAGAAGGAGAAGAAGACAAAGGAGAAGGAGAAGAAGCAAAAGAAGACGAAGGAGAAGGAGAAGGAGAAGGAGAAGGAGGAGGAGGAGGAGGAGGAGGAGGAGAAGAAGAAGAAGAAGAAGAAGAAGAAGAAGAAGAAGAAGAAGAAGAAGAAGAAGAAGAAATAAACTGCAACAAATATCATCATATAACGTCGAATTCTGGCCCCTTCCGACGGTATAAAAATGCCTTTTCTTGGAGGCCCAGCCTTGGAGAGGACCCTGATGCAAATGCCAGGAAAAGCAGACTACAGTCCTTTGAGCAAAGCTTCCATTTTTGGCTCGTTTGCTAAATAAAGAGATGGGGAATCTGAGGGCCAGGCCACCTGGCGCCTATAGACGCGGCTTCGGGCCTGGTTCCCTAGAAGGAGCCAGGAGGGTGAGGACAACAACACGCAATTCTCCAGGGGAGCAAAATTCCAGATCTTTTCTGGTAAAAAAGGGTTGGGAATGTTTGGGAACTGCAGAGGAGAGGCCCTTATCTGCCTGACTCTCCTCTGAGTAAGATTTCCCAGGGTGGCCGAAATTCTCTGCGGCCAAAATAGCCACTTGAAGCCATTGGGTTCAATTATAGCACTTCCAAGCTCCGATAGGTTGTATCTCCTTTCGGTTTAGCCCAATGTTTCTCAACTTTGGCAAGTTTAAGACAGATGGACTTCAATTCCCAGAATTCCCTGTGCTGGCTGGGGGATTCTGGGAGTTGAAGTTCACCCATCTTAAAGCGTGCTGGCTGGGGAATTCTGGGAGTTGAAGTCCGCCCATCTCAAAGCTTGCTGGCTGGGGAATTCTGGGAGTTGAAGTCCATCCAATTTAAAACATGTTTGACTGGGGGATTCTGGGAGTTGAAGTCCATCCATCTTAAAACATGCTGGTTGGGGAATTCTGGGAGTTGATGTCTACCCATCTTAAAGCATGTTTGACTGGGGAATTCTGGGAGTTGAAATCCACCCGTCTTAAAACATGTTTGGCTGGAGAATTCTGGGAGTTAGTCCACCCATCTTAAAGCTTGCTGGCTGGGGAATTCTGGGAGTGGAAGTCCACCCATCTTAAAGCATACTGGCTGGGGAATTCTGGGAGTGGAAGTCCACCCATCTTAAAGCATGCTTGACTGGGGAATTCTGGGAGTTGAAGTCCATCCAATTTAAAGCATGCTTGACTGGGGAATTCTGGGAGTTGAAATCCACCCGTCTTAAAACATGTTTGGCTGGGGAATTCTGGGAGTTAGTCCATCCATCTCAAAGCATGCTTTGCTGGAGGATTCTGGGAGTGGAAGTCCATCCATCTCAAAACATGCTGGCTGGGGAATTCTGGGAGTTGAAGTCCACCCATCTCAAAGCTTGCTGGCTGGGGAATTCTGGGAGTTGAAGTCCGCCCGTCTCAAAGCTTGCTGGCTAGGGAATTCTGGGAGTGGAAGTCCACCCATCTTAAATCATGCTTTGCTGGAGGATTCTGGGAGTGGAAGTCCATCCATTTTAAAACATGCTGGTTGGGGAATTCTGGGAGTTGAAGTCCATCCAATTTAAAGCATGCTTGACTGGGGAATTCTGAAGTCCATGGCCAATTAGCAGGCCCATTGCCTCACTTCCACATCCTTTTTGTATCATGGCAACCAAAACTGGATTCAGTATTCCAAATGTGGTTTTACCAAGGCCTTATAAAACGGTACAGGCGTCACCTCAACAGGTGGAGCGTTACTAACTCTTCGTGTGACTTTGGTCCTATCCCTCTGCTGATACAACAACTTAGGACAGCATCCGTCAAGGACTACTACCTGTGTATCAAGAATCTTCTGGCCCCCATAATTCCCTTTTATCTGCCATTTTGGAAAAGGAGCAATGGAGTGGCAAACAAGATCCTGAGCACTAACCACTCCACCTCTCTACCTTCTGGAAAAAGAGTGTTTTGTAACTTGCCAATTCCGCCCCCCCCCTCTCAAAGGATGCTGTTTTGTAAAAACAGGGCAGCCCCCCCACCACCTGGGGACCATTTCGCATGCTTTCCAAAGTCCAAAAGTTTCCATTGGCCCGAAAAAAGTGCCTTTTAAGAGAGCCACAGAACTTGTGTGAAAAAATAAAATGTGTTTTGGCACGGGGAAAGATTTTTTTGCTCTTAAAGATGACACTTCTTGGAAATTTGGGGAAAAAAAGACGGTGGTTTTGTGGTCTTTTGTGAGGGGGTGGGGATGGTGGAAATCTTAATTCTGGATTTTCACCTGAATTATTTTATTGAGTTTTCCTCTCTGGTTTTCGAGCAATTTCCTAAGAACTGTACAAATAAAAGTCATCCTCAGTTTATGGCCTCAATTGAACCCAAAATCTCTATTGCTAAGTGAGGCAGTCGTTAAGTGAGATTTGCTCCATTTTACGACCTTTCTTGCCGAAGTTGTTAAGTGAATCAATGCTGTTAGTTAGTCACACGGTTCTTAAGCGAATCGGATTTCCCCATTGACTTGGATCGTCAGAAGGTCGCAAAAGGGAAACATGTGACCTCGGGACACTGCGACCGTCATAAATATGAATCAGTTGCCAAGTGTCCGAATTTTAATCACGTGACCATGGGGATGCTGCAACGGTCATAAGCGAGAGAAACGGGCACAAGTACTTTTTTCAGTGCCGTTGTAACTTTGACCGGTCTCTAAATGAATTGTTGCAAGTCGAGGACTACCTGTAATACAGTTACAGGTAGTTCTCGACTTACGTCCGATCACTTAGTGACCGGTCAAAGTCACAATGTACCTGAAAAAAAAAGGGGAGTTATGAGCTGCTTTTACACCTGGCTACAGGGTCCTGCAGTTACATGACTGCGATTATTAATAAATTAATTTAAAAATGAATAAATCCAATTTATTTATTGGATTTACAACGGTTTATTTATTGGATTAGATTAGCAACACTTTTGCCCAAAACAATCACTTCTGATTTTTTGGCAAAACTGCACCGTTAACGGACCCATTGGTTCACTTAATGACCCTTGCGAAAAAGGTCGTAAAAGTGTATCAGTTATATGACCAGTCCATTTTATGACTGTCATGATTTACAACCCCAATGGGCAAGCTCCATTACGGTTGTAACTTGAGGACTAACTATATATCTGTTTCTGAGACGAATAGTCCGTGGTCTCTCCAGTTTCCTGATTTTGCTGCTTTGATGTCACGGCTGTGGCCGCCATCTTGACTTTTTTGACCTATCTCACTGTCTTGAGGTGGGGAAGTATGATAGTTCCAAGATCAAAGATGGAAGCCAATGATTTTACATTTTTCAAACTTGACAACCGAATGATGAGTGGACTTCAACTCCCAGAATTCCTCAGCCGGCTGGGGAATTCTGGGAGTTGAAGTCCACTCATCTTAAAGTTGCCAAGTTTGAAAAACATTGAAATCATTTACGAACAAATAACTTCCCATTTAATATCCTTATGCATCCCGGTCCAGATTTAAGCGAGTCAAACAGCAACCAAACCCTCAATTTAAAGTTCATTAACAAATTAACAACAGTCACAAGGCAGGAATTTAAATAATCGGTGCAGCTAAAGATTGTTTATGCCACTGGCATCTGGAACATCACAAGTTGAGGGTTACACAATTGGGAGGTTTGTAAACCATACCTCTCTGCTGACATGCGATTTATACATTAAATAAACGAATACAAGACGTGCCAGAAAATTAAATAACTATGTCATAAGATCGTGTCCAGGGCTTGTTTATTTATGCATGTCAGAAGCCTCGCAATTCAAATAAGGCATACTATATAGCCGTGATGGCAAACTTATGGCACGCGTAGCCATATCGGTGGGCACGCGAGCTCAGCTCCGATGGGACCGGAAGTCGGCAAACGGGCCGTTTCTGGCCTCCGGAGGGCCTCCAGGGGGATGGGGAAGGCTGTTTCTGCCCTCCCCAGGTTCCTAGAAAGGCTCTGGAGCCTGGGGAGAGAGAAAAATGGGCCAACCGGGCCCACCAGGCCATCGTGTGCCAGGAGAGGGGGGGAATAGGGGGTCATGGGCGCATGCGCGGGGCGCAAGGAGTATAAATCCTTCCATTGCCCAGAAGATGTTTCGCTTGTCATCCAAAAAGCTTCCTCAGTGCTGACTGAATGGTGGAAGATGGAAGGATTTATAGTCCTTGCAGACAGCTGGTCATTTGCATTATTTTTTAGAAAGTCGTCGAGGCCACTTGGAGGTTTCTGTGTGTCCTCGGGGGTCACCTGAGTGGTGTAAATGGGTGTGGAGCCCCACCGGAAGTCGGGAAACAGGCTGTTTTCGGTCTCCGGAGGGACTCCTGAGGGAGGGGAGGCCATTTTCGCCCTCCCCAGGCTCCTAGAATGTCTCTGGAGCCGGGGGGGTGAAAAACAGGCCTACCTAGAAAAACAGGCCTAGAATGTCTCTGGAGCCGGGGGGGGGGGTCATGTGTGCATAAACGGGGATCGGGTGGGGCACATTGAATCATGGGTATGGACACATACATGCACGATCCCCCCTCCACATTCCCCTCACTTTTGGCACGCGACGGCAAAAAGATTAGCCATCACTGATCTAGGCTAAGATTTATTTCTCCTCCCGGCAGAACCAAGTTTAGTCATGGTTTCACGAGAAGCAAAAAATCTCTCGTTTTTGGCACCCACCAAACCCCATCAAGGGGGGTCCTTTCTCATTTTATGTCTTGTCTGACGTGCGGCCTAGCAGCTGCAAACAATTAAGCTTCGGATTGTTTCGATTTCATTTCTTTTTCCCCAACAAGACGGGTCTGCGCCAGATGTTTTCCGAAGGCACGTCACGCACAGCCAGACACGGAAAATCAGACATCGCTTTTGAACGGCGTTTCTGAAATCCAGCTCGGGTCGAAGAAAATCATTTTGCCAGGATTCTGCGAGCGTTCGCTGAAAGGGCGTTTGAAAACAGAACTCTGTATTTCGACAGCATCTTTACAAGGAAAAAAAGGGATCTGGAGATCGAGGAATGTTGATTCCACCCCAAAAATGTCATCTAAGGATTTTAAGGATGGAGGTCATTTTAATTTCTCTTTGCTAACTGGGAGGTTATCCAAAGTTGGGATGAACTGAGGACATGAAAAAGTCTAACGGGAGAACAACCAAAATCAGATTGATCAATATTTGCTCATATATTAGGAAATCAAACTCAGGAGTCATCATTAATTGATATGGATTTTAAATTGATAAATTTTAAACTATGGGCCAAATTTAATTATTTTTAAATCTATTTTTAATCGTACTTTATGTATAAATGCTTTTATTTTGGCTGTTCACCGCCCTGAGTCCGAAAGGAGAAGGGCGGTATAGAAATTCGAATAATAAATAATAAATAAATAAATAAAATTAATTGAGAGAAAAGGAAAAATATAGCTAAATATATCTTAAAAAGGTTAAAATTATTACTCGAAGGTGCTTTTTTCAAGAGGCAACTGGACTTTCTTGTTATTCTTCTCATCCAAGAAGCTTCATCGGTTCTGACTGAATGATGGGGAATGGAAGGATTTACATTCCTTGCAGTCATCGGGTCATTAGTACTCTCTCTGAGAGTCATTGAGGCCACCTGGAGGTTTATTTATGTCCTTGGGGTCACCTGAATAGTGCAAATGGGTGTGGAGCCTTCTTGGAACTGCTGAAAGGACTGTGTTGTAGACTGGAGATAGATGATGTCATATCCCTCCCCCTCTTTTGGGAGAGGGCTGTTGAATATTGACACAGATGGCCTCTTTGACCCCTCTTTCAAAACATCTCTGTCCAAAATGTGGACTTTGCTGTCTTGAAAAGAGTGGGCTTTGTCTTTCAAATGCAGAAGGACTGCTGAATCTTATCCTGATGGGTTTGTTCTCCTATGTTGCGCCATGCGTTTGTGAAATGGCTGTTTTGTTTCCCCAGTGTACAGATCTGCCAACAGCTCACTGCATTGTACTGCATAGGCCACGTTGCTCAGTTTGTGACGAAAAAGCGAAACCAAGGTTAACAAGAAAGTCCAGTTGCCTTTTGAAAAAGCACCTTTGGGACAACCATGAACCGGGTGACTGCGCATTTCCGTAGAGTCGTAGACGTTAATATTAATACTACGGCAGACCTGGGTGCTATATGGCCGCTGGGCCATGTGTGGTCCTTTGGCTGTCCCTGTCTGGCTTCGGTGAGGTCTATGAGAAATTAGAAATCAAATGTAAGTAAGTACACGTCGTGCAAGCAATAAAACTGCATTGCTTTCAATTCGAAGGTGGCTGCTATGTATATATTTCAATTCAGTTCAAGAATTGTCCAGTTCGTAAAATAAACCCAAGGCCGATAATGTTGTTTCCAAAGATGCAGTGTGACTCGATAGTAGTTAGTTTTGTCCGTCACAGAGTCTGAATGGCCACCTCACCCCCTTTTATACCCTGTGGGGTGTGGTCCAGTGACTCAGTTTAATCTCTGGCACGCCTCTTCTTCTGTTGCACGCGCTTATCTCTGCAACGCTGCCGAGGATCCAGCCAAGACTCATTACCCTCATCACTGTCCATCTGTGGCTGCGTGGACGTGCTTGGCCCCGGCCCTATCTCTTGACCTTCAGCGGGCACTGAAGGCATTGCCAGAGAGGAGGGTCCTGGAGAGGGAGGCCTTGCCAACTCCTCTCCTTCACTCTCGGAGTCCTCTCCTGCCGATGACACAGGCTCAGGTAACGGAGCCACAACATTAAGCCCTAGTTAGGCGCATGGTTAAAAATTAAGCTAGAGTGCGGATGGGGTGGGGGGTGGAACTGCCCTACAACTTACCTTTGGACAATTGCAGCCAGGCCACAATCCGGAGCTCTGTTATCGGATGCCGAGTCCTTTCCTGAAGGGCTCCGATGGTGAAACGGAGGCCGGGGCCTACAGTGCCTGGAGGCTGTGAGAGTCTGGATGGGAGTAAACAGGCTCAGACTTAACCCAGACAAGACCGAGTGGCTGTGGGTATTGCCTCCCAAGGACCACGTTGATTGTCCATCCTTAGCCCTAGCGGGGGAGAAATTGTCCCCCTCAGAACGGGTTCGCAATTTGGGCGTCCTTCTTGACCCACAGCTGAGATTAGAGCAACATCTGTCAGCTGTGGCTAAAGGGACCTTTGCACAGGTTCGCCTTGTACACCAATTGCGACCCTACCTGGATCGGGAGGCTCTCCTCACAGTCACTCATGCCCTTGTCACCTCACGGTTGGATTACTGCAACGCGCTCTACATGGGGCTACCCCTGAAAAGTGTTCGGAGACTACAGTTGGTCCAGAATGCAGCCGCTCGAGTGGTCGTGGGTGCACCAGGTACTCCTACATTACACCAATCCTCCATGAGCTGCACTGGCTTCCTATTGGTCTCCGGTCACAAGTCAAGGTGTTGGTTATTACCTTTAAAGCCCTATATGGCTTAGGGCCAGGCTATCTTCGAGACCGTCTTCTACCGCATAGCTCCCAATGACCGGCAAGATCCCACAGAGTTGGCCTCCTCCGGGTCCCGTCAGCTAAACAATGTCGCCTGGCAGGTCCGCGGAGGAGGGCCTTCTCTGTGGCTGCCCCGGCTCTCTGGAACCAGTTACCTCCTGAGGTTCGGACCTCCCCTACCCTATTGGCCTTCCGAAAAGGGGTGAAGACCTGGCTTTTCTGGCAGGCCTGGGGCCGTTGATCTCACCACTGCGATCTTGCGAGATCCGGCCATGAGCGGTGTGTATGGGTTTTTAATGTCTCTTATTGTATATTGTTTATACTGTCTTTGTTGTAAGCCGCCCAGAGTCCTCAGAGAGTTGGGCGGCATAGTTAGTTAGTTAGTTTATTTGATTTGTATACCGCCCTACTCCCGAAGGACTCAGGGCGGTGAACAGCCAAACAATAAAATACATAGATACAAAAAATTTAAAAACCAGATAAAATCAAATTAAATCATTTCGGCCCAGACAAATTAAAACACCCCAATAATTTAAAAACAGATTAAAATTTACATATTAAAAAGAGGGAAGAGATTAGGCCAAGCCTGCCTGGTGGAATAAAAAAGTCTTCACAGCGCGGCGGAAGGTGCGCAGATCCGGGATCCTCCGTATCTCCGGGGGGAGCTCATTCCAGATGGTAGGTGCCCCCACAGAGAAGGCTCTCCCCCTAGGGGCCGCCAGTCGACACTGTTTGGCTGACGGCACCCGGAGGAGTCCCTCTCTATGAGAGCGTACTGGCCGGTGGGAGGCTATTGGTGGTAGTAGGCGGTCCCGTAGATAACCAGGTCCTAAGCCATGGAGCGCTTTGAAGGTGGTAACCAAAACCTTGAAGCGCACCCGGAAGACCACCGGGAGCCAGTGCAGCTCGTGCAGGAAAGGTGTTACATGGGAGCGCCATGTCACTCCCATTACCACCCGCGCGGCCGCACTCTGCGCCAGTTGGAGCCTCCGCGTCCTCCTCAAGGGGACCCCCATGTAGAGAGCATTGCAATAGTCCAGGCGGGAGGTGACGAGGGCATGAGTGACCGTGCATAAGGCGTCCCGATCCAGAAAGGGATGCAACTGGCGAATTAGGCGAACCTGATGAAAAATCCTCCCGGTCACGGCCGTCAAGTGCTCTTCTAAAGATAGCCGTGAATCCAGGAGGACGCCCAAGTTGCAAGCCCTCTCCGTGGGGGCCAATGATTTGCCCCCAATAGTCAGTGATGGCGCCAACTGACTATATCGGGACGTCGAAAACCACAGCCACTCGGTCTTGGATGGGTTGAGCCTGAGCCTGTTCCTTCCCATCCAGATCCGTACGGCCTCCAGGCACCGGGACATCACTTCAAGGGCATCGTTGGGGCATAGAAATACGAATAATAAATAAAATAAATAAATAAATCTGCGCCAATCTGGACCTTGTTTCTTGGCTGCAAAGGCCTTTCCCTGAAGGCTTTCTGACAGCAAAACGGAGGCCGGGGTTGACGTGCGCAAGTGGCAACAAGCGACTGCAGAAAAAGTGGACCGGCAGCGGGTTCCTGCTGGGCCAGGCTGTCGGTGCTGCCGCCGCGAGGTGAGTCAGTGGAAGACATCAGTGGTAGGTTTCTACCGGTTCGCCCTGGTTCGGACAATGCTGGAGGTCATCACGGATGCTCTGCGCACACGCAGAAGTGCCGCGTGCGTGCAAAGCGAGCATGGACGCACGTTCACAGTTCCGAACTGGTAGCAAAAGTAAGTGAAACCCACTACTTGTTCTGCCCCAGCTACGGACCCCAAAGAACGCAGCACACACGAAGTCTGTACAAACCTTAGTTTACTAAATTAAATCAGTTTTTTTTTCCAAACAAAGGCTGTTAATTAACTTTCTTAACAGCCTACAAGAAATCAAAGATAAAGTAATCACAATCTTACTAAGGTTGGCAGAAAGCCCAGAAGCAATTTGCAGAGAATCCAGACGCGAAGGAGAATGAACTAAAGTTGTTCCCTACAAATTGCTTCAGTCGGTGTTCCTCCTTAAATAGGCTAAGGGAGTGGCCAATTAGCCCCTTACTCTCGAGGAGACCTCCTCCTGAGGAGCCACTCCTGCCTTTTGGCAGCTCTGTGCGCCTGTGCATCGAGAAGAGGCTCCTCCTCTTCGTCTTCTTCACTTAAGGGAGCTTCTGGAAGTTCTGAAGGCCCTGGCTGAATCCCCGCCTCTGGCACCACATCTTCTCCAGCCTCCTCACTGTCCGACTCGAGTGACAGCTGCACAGGCTGCTGGCCCAGCACCACACCAGCCTCCTCGCTGTCAGAATCAGCCACCAGCCGCACAGGCTGCGTATGGGCCACAACACTACTGAAAGACATCCCCTGAAAATAAGACCTGGTGCCTTTTTTGGTAGCAAAAAAAAAAAAATTATATGTAAGAACTGGATCTTATTTTCAGGGAAACGCGGGTAAAAGAGAATGTAAACAGATGTCACTATTGAAAGTTCAAAAGGAGAAATAGCAAAATGGATCGGATAAAATCTCGTAATCCGAGCTCCGTATCCAGAAAGGGGATTGCACAATGGACTGAGTAATGAGGCTTAGCGGTTATTTGCCGAGATTTCTTATCAAGATGGACGCATAGTAAAAAGTTTTCCAGGAGGCTGAGGATTGTCCGTGTATCAGGATGACGCCAGACTTCACCCTAAAGCCGAGTTAATAAATCACAGCAACGTTTAGCAAACGTGCCCTACCTATCCAGAGAAATAAACCGTATCCTAAACAAATGGCCAAGGTTTTTTTTTCTTTCTCATTTGCAAACTGCCCAACCCTTTTTAATTCCGTGTCTGGGATAAAAATCCCTCCAGATTTAGATCTTTTAAGCAAATCTGCCTTCATTGATGGCCTTCAAACCACCAGAATCAATACAGGTAATTCTCAATTTAAAACCGATTCATTAAGCAGCTTTTCGAAATTACGACAGCACTGGGAAAAGGAACTTCAGAACAATCCTTGTACTTACAACCGTTGTAACATTCCTGACAGCCAAGGGATCAAAATTTGGGCTCTTGGGCCACCGGCATGCATTTACGATGGTTGAAGCCGCATGGGGGGTGTGTGTGTCAAGTGATCGTAATTTGTGACCTTCCCAGCCAGCTTTGGACAAGCAAAATTTAATGGATCTGCTTAATATCTGCATACAGGGAGTCCTCGATTTACGACCACAAATTTTTGTTGCAAAGTGAAATATTTGTTCATTGAGGTTTGGGCCATTTTAGGACTTTTTGTGCCATGTTTGTTAAATGAATCACTGCAGTTAAATTAGTCATATGGTTGTTAAGTGAATCTAGCTTCCCCATTGACTTTAATGGTCAGATTAATGGTCGCAAAAGGGGATCATGTGACCCCGGGACACTGTGACTGTCATAAATGTGAGTCAGTTTCCAAGTATCTGCATTTCCATTACATGAACATAGGAACTGTACGAGATTTTTGTTTTTTCCTTAACATATATGCTAACCACCTGCCTGGTTTATTTGCATTGCAAAAGGTATTATGCTTAGCATATTGCAAGTTCGTTGCAACTTGATCTGACATCAACATATTAAACTGTCCTTGCAATATTGTAATGGCTTCTTTTATATTCTTGTCATCTGGTTTATCCACGAACGCCTGTTCCTTCTTTTTTATTTCCTCTTCCAATTCCCTCCGTTTTTTCCCCTATGTCTGTAGGAATTATTCAAATTTATTAAAACTCCTCTCATATATGCTTTACTTGCACCCCATACCATTTCCACAGGTGTACCCTTATGCACATTTTAAAAAAAAATTCTTTCATTAACTTTTTACATTCTATCACATTTGTCTCATATTGAAATAAGTTTTCATTCAGTCTCCAAGATCTCCTAGACCCCTCCCCAAACTCTAATTCCATCCACACCGGATTATGGTCTGTTAAAGTTCTTGGACATATCTTTGTCTTCTTTACCCTGGAAAGAAAATCATTTATAATTATTATAAAATCAATTCTAGAAAAAGATGGGTGCCTATCAGAAAAAAAAAGTAAAATCCTGTTCTTTAAAATTTCGTTCACGCCCTATGTCTCTCAACTCCATATCATCCATCATGTCAAAAAAAGTGTAAAAATTGGTCCCAAGTCCCTTTTTTCAGTGCCGTTGTAACTTCAGTCACTAAATGAACGGTTTTAAGACGAGGACTGCCTGTAATTCATTCAGCAACTGTAGTGATTTACTTACAGCAAAAAAAAAAAAAAAAGGTAAAACTGTGTGCCGCCAGCTTTCAAAACTGCTTTGCTTAGCAACACGAGTTTTATTCCCAATTGCGGTAGTAAATGGAAGACTATCCCCCACTGCCCAGGACCTACAGGTAGTCCTCGACTTACGACCACAATTGAACCCAAAATCCCTGCTCTTAAGTGAGACATTTGTTAAGTGAGTTTCGCCTCATTTTACGACCTTTCTTGCCACCGTTGCTAAGCGAATCACAGCAGTTGCTAAGTTAGTCACACGGTCGTGAAATGAATTTGGCTTGCCACATTGACGTGGCTTGTCACGCCAAAGGGGATCACGCGACCCCGGGACGCTGCGACCGTCGTTAAGTACGAATCAGTTGCCGAGCATCTCAATTTCGGTCCCAAGATCACGGGAGGAAGCTGCAAAGGTCGTAACTGTGAAAAAAACGGCCATAAGTCACTTTATTCAGGTGCCGTAACTCTGAAAGGTCACTAAACGAGGTTTAATGTCGTTAAGTCGAGGACTACCTGTACTGACGTTAGCGAAAGCTGTACGGCTGTCCAATAAAACCTGAATAGAAGCGAGGGCTGCACTTGGCTGCCTTTCCCAGATTTATCCAGGAGGCTAAGACACTTTCGATTAGAAAGGTCGGCAGTTCGAATCCCTGCGTGAGAAGGGGGTTGGACTAGATGACCTCCAAGGTCCCTTCCAACTCTTGTTACTGTTAAGTTGCGTTTTTGCTCCTCGGGTTGAACTGCAACTCAACAAATCCCCCCCCCTTCCAAAGGCTGGGCGCCATGCCTGGGTTGCCGTGACCCTAAAAATTAAAACATATGTAGCTTTGAAGATCTTCGGAACATCTGAGCCTTGGTGGCGCAGCAGACTAAAGTGCTGTTAAGTAACACCAGCTGCCTGCAATTACTGCAAGTTCGAATCTCACCAGGCTCAAGGTTGACTCAGCCTTCCGTCCTTTCGAGGTAGGTAAAATGAGGACCCGGATTGTGGGGGCCATAAGCTGACTTTGTATAAAAAAGAACTCCGCTTAGGGGTGCCCGAAAGCCCTACTAAGCAGGTATATACAAAAGTATGAAGGCTATTGCTTAAAAGCATTGTAAGCTGCCCTGAGTCTCCGGAGAAGGGCGGCATATAAAATCGAACCAATAAATAAATAAATCTGAACCCACAAAACACCCCCTCCTCCCACTCGTCCCCCCCGAATCAAAGAGAGGCCCACGCAAGGATCGATGCGATAATGAGCTTTTAATCGTTAATTTTCCATTTCATGTTACTGTACAAGGAAACATTTACAGAGCTTTGGTAATTCTCTTATTTACATTTGCTCGCAGGGGCTTCAACCCCTACCCACCCTCAACGCTGGCCCAGGTGCCTTTCGGCACCAGAATTTTAAAAAAAAAAAACCCAAAAACTCACACTATTTTTTTTTTTTTTAAACTTCTTACTGGGCCAATTTTGGGGAGGTCTTTTTTCAAGTGGGCTGCGGCGGCTTTATTTTTATTTATTCATTCATTCTTTTGGACAGCTCTTGCGTTTTGAGCAAGATCTCCCACCTGGAGATCCAATCCTCGGGAGAGAATTGCCAGTAAAACCCAACATCCGTATTTATCCTTCCCCGTTCCCAACACAGTAACAAACCCCTCGCTAACCCTCTTTACGACGTGCTTTTCCCTGCTTCCCGCAACGGCTGCATCTTTTGATGCCTTTCAAGAGACTTTTGTCCCCTTTTTAATCGCAAACTTGGTCCCTTTATTCACATCTTCGATAACCCCTTCTTCTTCCTTCACTTTCTTCCAGCAGTTGCAATTCAGCCTTGCTGGAGTCAACCTTCCCCAATTGCTACATTCTCAACCAACTTCAGTCTCCCTCCTTATTTAAAGATAGCCAATTCCTGACCACCGGAGCTCTACCTTGGACACGGAAATTTTCTCTCCTCAGATCGATTCAAAAGGCCGCCCCCGAATCCCAGATCGGTTGGAAAAGTGGGGACACCGGTCTGTTTTTTTCCCCTCCTTCCAATGTCTCGAGTTATTCTATGGCTTGGTTTCAACCGGTTTGAAACGGTCTGAATTGGCTTTTCGGTTTGAATCACAAATAGTATATATATATATATACATATATATACCAGCACTCATGCATCAAGAAAAGGGGAAGGGGGGAAAAAGGGTGAGTTTTGAGAAAGAAACGACACAGGAATCAAAGTACAAAAAGGAAAGGGTCTACAAAAGTATTCAAATAATATTTAAAAAAACAAAAAACAAAAACAAAGATTAAATACGTGGCGTAGCAATTCGCAGGAAGGAAAGCACACCACCAAGTGTAGAATTCCAGTCATTCAAATGGAAACGCGTTGAACCCGGGGTCTTTTTGTGAGGAACACAATAGACCATGTCAATTTAGAGCAGTGTTTCAATTTAGAGCAGTTGAGAAACACTGCTTTAGAAGAAAAGCTGATAATTGGACGACTTCTGTTCAGAGAATCAAAGTCATTGAGAGTCACAAAACCCCTCCAAAATTCCAATTATTCCCCTCCCCCCAAATGAACTGTTTTTTTTTTTTTTTTAAAGAGCTGATTTGTATTTGGGAAGGCAATTTTAACACCTTTGCAGCCTTTTGGAGAGCGCTTTTCCTTCCCGATATTAACACTATGTACAGAAGGGATCGGGACCTCCGGAGTCTGCTGTTGCAATCCAGAAATCGAGCCCTTAATTTCGACCCACCCACGGGATGAGACGCCGGTTCAACAACGTTTGCGGAAAAACCAGTAGCTGCCTTTAAAAAAAAAAAGAAAGAAAAAGGAAGGAAGGAAGGAAGGAAGGAAGGAAGGAAGGAAGGAAGGAAGGAAGGAAGGAAGAAAGAAAGAAAGAAAGAAAGAAAGACTCACATGTAACACAAAAAGACCAACAAAGAGAGAACAACAGACCCTTCACCATTCTCACATTACAGGAAAGAAAATGTACACTTTATTTATAAATTAAAGAGCGAGGAAGCCGTTCGCTCCCGCTATTTAAACCAGAGTCTCTTTCCGTTTGACGCTGGTCTGGCTTTTGTCCCTGTTTCTCCTGAGCGCCGAATGCATCCGGTAAGTTTTGACGTTCTTCATCTCTCCCGCCACGTCGGCTTCGGAGCCGTTCTCGCCCAGCTCCATGCGGAAACTGCCCGAGGCGGAAGGCTGCCTCCTTTGGATCTTGGCGTTGGAGCCGAAGGGTTGGTTCTCTTCGCCTTCCTCGCTCAGCTCGGGCAGGTCCTTCATCTCGAAAGGCACGGGGCTCGGCTGGAAGGGCGCGATGGCCGCCTGGATGCAACTGAGCCACTGCTGCTTGTGGAAGATGTCGTTGGCCTGCAGCGTGTGGGACTGGCCCGAGGAGGAGTCCCGGAAACGGACCCGGAAAATGTTCTTGGCTGGAAAAGCAAGCAAGGAGGAGAAGATGAAGAAGGAGGTTTATGGAGATGCTCCATCATCCAGATCAAGGTTGTCCCAATGGGAATTCCACCCCCTACCTCCGCCCCCCAAAAAAGGCCACCGGGCTTCCTTATGTTCTTCGAAAAGGTTTTGCTTCTCGTCCAAGGAGCTTCTTCCGTTTCGACGGAGGTCAGAACGGAAGACGTTCTAGAATGGATGTCAGAACGGGAGTTCTAGAAATGATTCTAGAACCGAAGGCGGCTTCTTGGGTGAGAAGCGGAACGTTCTGAAAGAAAAACAGCAGCCACCACCAAGAAATCCCAGTTTCAAAATGTTTCTGCTTCTCGTCCAAGAAGTCCCTTCAGTTCTTATCTGATGTTAGAACAGAAGACACTCTAGAACTGATGTTAGAAGCAAACCAGCTCTAGAACAGAAGACACTCTAGAACTGATGTTAGAACTGAAGCAGCTCTAGAACGGGACATTCTAGAACTGATGTTAGAAGCAAAGCAGCTCTAGAACGGAAGACACTCTAGAACCGATGTTAGAGGCAAAGCAGCTCTAGAACAGAAGACACTCTAGAACTGATGTTAGAACTGAAGCAGCTCTAGAACGGGAGACACTCTAGAACTGATGTTAGAACTGAAGCAGCTCTAGAACTGATGTTAGAGGCGAAGCAGCTCTAGAACGGAAGACACTCTAGAACTGATGCTAGAACTGAAGCAGCTCTAGAACAGGAGACACTCTAGAACTGATGTTAGAAGCGAAGCAGCTCTAGAATGGAAGACACTCTAGAACTGATGTTAGAACTGAAGAACCTTCTGGGACGAGAAGCCAAGAGAACAAACACCAAGACGGTCCAGTTGCTTTCTGAAAACTTTCAGGACAAGGAGGGAAGGATGTTCTGGTCAACTCTTGAAGGCCACCTCAGGTGTGGCTCCTGGTTGGGAATCTCTTGCCGAAAGGTCCTGAGAAGAGGATCTTTTGAGGGAGATGGGCTTTTAGGCGTAGGAATCTAGAGGGTGTCTGACTGCTGCTTTTAGGGACCCAGGAAAGAATGCGTCATGTAGAGGAAAAAGTGGGATCGGGATGTCTGGGGAAACTCGGAGAGGGCCCAATTTTGTAAATGACGTTGCAGAATTCAGAAGCTCCCCTCTTCAGAATAGCCTCTTGATTAATGGCAGGCTAAAGAAGAAGGGGGTTGTTTTTTCTTGGAAGGGACCGTGGGTGTCTTCTAGTCCAACTCTGTGGTCAAGCAGGAGTCCTTATACCATTCTGGACAAATGGCTGTCAAAACTCTTCTTGAAAAGCTCCAGTGATGGAGCATCCACAACTTCTGGAGGCAAGGAGTTCCACTGCTTAATTGTTCTTACTTTTCTCCTCAATTCTAGGTTGCTCCTCTCTCTGACAAGCTTCCATCCCGTCCTGCCCTCAGGTGTTTTGGAGAACAGATCGACCCCCTCTTCTCTGGCCCCCCAAACCCCCCAATATTGGAACCTTCCTCCCTACCTTTATCCGAATTGCCGAAGGCACCTCGGAACGACCCGCCCATTTTGACGTCTCCATCTTGCAAGTCCTCCAGCACCAGGTCTTGTACCGGGATCGGCTGCCGATACACTTGGTAAGAATGGCGCTCGTTCCGCGTGACGGGCCGGCTGAGGACCAGGATTTCTTGGAAAAGGAAGATGTAAAGCTTCTGGAAAGAGGAGAGAGAGGAAGTTTTAAGTGAAATTCAGCCACCATCAAAGAGAGGGAACTCAAGTTCACCATGTATATTTTTTACATCAATGGAAAGGTTTTGGAGCATTCTGCTGCCAGCCCTTTGAAAGAAATTTCATCTTTTAATTACAAAATATTTCTTTTAGATTAGGGGGAGGGGTCCAACCTTGGCAGCTTGAAGACTCGTGGACTTTAATTCCCAGAATTCTGCAGCCGGCATGCACACAGCCATCCTGCCAAAGGCAATGTATGGAATGGGAATTCTGGGAGTTGAAGTCCAAAGCCTGCTGGCTGGGGAATTCTGGGAGTTGAAGTCCACCCATCTTAAAGGAAGCTGGCTGGGGGATTCTGGGAGTTGAATTCCACCCATCTCAAAACATGCCAGCTGGGGGATTCTGGGAGTTGAAGTCCGCCCATCTTAAAACATGCCGGCTGGGGAATTCTGGGAGTTGAAGTCTGCCCATCTTAAAACATGCCAGCTGGGGAATTCTGGGAGTTGAAGTCCAAAGCCTGCTGGCTGGGGGATTCTGGGAGTTGAAGTCTGCCCATCTTAAAACATGCCGGCTGGGGAATTCTGGGAGTTGAAGTCCACCCATCTCAAAACATGCCAGCTGGGGGATTCTGGGAGTTGAAGTCCACCCATCTTAAAACATGCCGGCTGGGGGATTCTGGGAGTTGAAGTCCACTCATCTTAAAGCAAGTTGGCTGGGGAATTCTGGATGTTAGAAGTTCACACGTCTTAAAAATGTTTGAAAAGCACCACTCTAGCTGGCCTGCAAAGCATAGGATGTGCCAAATGTGACCCATGCGTTCTCCTACCAGTCTTCAAGCTGCCAGTTCTTGCTAAAGACTTTGCCTAAATAATTTTGTTATGATAAAGACCTAACGGAAGGATTAAAAAAAAAACCCTATAATGGAAGAGATGAAAGTGACCAACGAGAACATGTAATGTTTATAGCCGAGACAAAAGATTTTTAAAAAAATGACCCTCTGAACTCCCATCTTTTATTTCTGCAAAGCAGCCCTAAGTAAATATTGATGGAACAGTCTTTAATTTTCCTCCCACCTGATGCTGCGGGCCCAGAAGGCCACTTAATAAAGTGAATTATCCCACCAGGAATGCATCTCTCCCCCCCACCCCCCTCTGCAAAAGTCAAATTGTGAATTACGTCCCAGCCATCTGGAAACTGGACAGCTACCAGCTCCGCTCTCTGTCTCCGAGTGCCAGGCTGGTGCCTTTAAATGGACTTAAGGCCCAACCTCAACTCGGGCTCAAGTGGCGCCAAGGCTGACATGGGGGAGACAGTGTTCTCTTGAGTTTTTATAAAGGAGAAGAAATAAAGGGCACATAGCAGAAGGCACAGGATCCTTACTTTTATGGGATTATAGATCTTTTGATAAGAAATTGAGGAACAGAGGCTGCCCGGCCTTGTTTTCTGGGCTCATCTTCAAGAATTTATTTTGGTTTTTTTTTTAAAATCTCATCTTTATTACAAATATGGAATTCGGAGGTAGTTATAGCTGATTGGTCCAAGGTCACCCAGCTGGCTTTCATGCCTAAGGCGGGACTAGAACTCACAACCTCCTGGTGATTGGTGTCAATTCACTTAGTCAGCTTTCATGCCTAAGGTAAAACTAGAATTTACTATCACCTGGTGAATGGCTCAAAGTCACCCAGCTGGCTTTCATGCCTAAGGCGGGACTAGAATTCACCATCACCTGGTGATTGGCCCAAAGTCACTCAGCTGGCTTTCATGCCTAATTCATTTAGTCAGTTTTCATGCCTAAGGTGAAACTAGAATTCACTGTCACCTGGTGATTGGCCCAAAGTCGCTCAGGTAGCTTTCATGGCTAAGGCGGGACTACAACTCACCATTACCTGGTGATTGGCCCAAAGTCACTCAGCTGGCTTTCATGCCTAAGGCAGGACTAGAACTCACAACCTCCTGGTGATTGGTGTCAATTCACTTAGCTTTCATGCCTAAGGTGAAACTAGAATTCACTATCACCTGGTGACTGGCTCAAAGTCACCCAGCTGGCTTTCGTGCCTAAGGCGGGACTACAACTCACCATTACCTGGTGATTGGCCCAAAGTCACTCAGCTGGCTTTCATGCCCGATGTGGGACTAGAACTCACCGTCTCCTAGTTTCTAGGCCACCCCCTTAGGCACTCTTAGCTCCCAGATGTCTGCGGTTCCCCCATTTCTACTTACATGCCCGTTTTTGTTCTTCAGCTCCCCGTGACAAAGCAACACTTTGCTGGCTTCGATCCGTGGGTCCCGCTGCTTCTCATCCAGGTATTCCAGCTTATCGATGTAGTATTGGCATTCCGATTCTCCTTTCTTCAAGTTGATGTCCGAGAGGACTCCTTGGATGAGGCAGATCTAGGAGGAAAGCATCCGTCGATAAGGATGGGGGAGACGCAGGAAAGGAAGCGCTGCCAGACTAAACGCTGAACGCTGGCACTGAGGACGTTACCTAGTTTGGTAATGAAATGTCTGCAGGAGAACCACCAAGCGTAGAGGGCAACAAGGACCCCACGGTCCTCCTCCTCCTCCTCTCCTTCCTTCTTCCTCCCCTTCATTCCTCCTCCTTTTCATCCTTTCTCCTCCTCCTCCACTCCACAAACCCCATGCCCTTCTAGCACTGATGATGTTCCCTAGCGGGGTCATGAAACGTCTGCAAGAAAACCACCAAGCTCAGAAGAGCATCACCTCCTCTTTTTTCAAACCCCACTCCCTACTACTGGTAGCATTGATGATGTTCCCTAGTTGGGTCATGAAACGTCTGCAAGAAAATCACCAAGCTGTGAAGAGCAACAAGGACCCCACAGTCCCCCCTCCTCCTCTCCTTCCTTCTTCCTCCCTCCCCTTCATTTCTTCTCCTTTTCTTCCTCCTCCTCCTTCTCTCCACAAACCCCACTCCCTTCTAGCACTGATGATGTTCCCTAGTGGGGTCATGAAACGTCTGCAAGAAAACCACCAAGCTGAGAAAAGCACCCAGGACCCCACTTTCCCCCTATATCTGAAACCCAGAGGGAGCAAAGCGTAGCCCCTTACTGCTTCTTCCAGACTCTGGACATCGGGGTGATCGTTGGGCGTGTGCCGGAGGATCTCCTTCAAGAGGAGCGGGTACTTGACCAGGCGACTGCGAGGAATGTCCAAGAAGCTCCAGAGGTCCAGCTTGCGGCTGAAAGGAGATTCCAGGCAACGCTGCAGGAAGTCTTGGACTCGGGCATCCTGCTTCTTCTGGTCCAGGAGGGCTTTGGCTGCCAGCTGGTTGCTGCAGTAGGCCTTGTAGGCGTTCAGCCCGGGGAGCTGGGGAGGAAGAGAAGGCCACGCTTGTGAGAAGACCAGGCTTGGTGGCAGGGGTGGGGACACTGGCTCTTTCTGGAACTAGGGCCTTGCAGATTTAAGCTGAGCAGTTGCCCAAATTTAGGCAGAGGAGGAGGGGAAGAGGAAGGGGGGAAGGAGGAAAAGGGGGAAGGAGGAAGGAGGAGAAAAAGAGAAAGAAGAGGAAGAGGGGGAAGAGGAAAAAGGAGCAGGGGAGGAAAAGAAGGAGAAAGAGAAGATGAGCCTCTTAATGAAGAGGGAGAGGAGGAGGAAAGAGAAGAGGAGGAGGAGGGTGAGAAGCAGAAGCAGAAGAAGTAGAAGCAGAAGGAGAAGAAGAAGCAGAAGGAGAAGCAGAAGCAGAAGAAGCAGAAGGAGAAGGAAGCAGTAGAAGTAGAAGAAGCAGCAGAAGAAGCAGAAGGAGAAGCAGAAGCAGAAGCAGTAGAAGTAGAAGAAGCAGAGGGAAGAAGGAGTAGAAGAAGAAGGAGTAGAAGAAAAGCAGAAGAAGAAACAGAAGCAAGAAGAAGCAGCAGAGCAGTAGAGTAGAAGAAGCAGCAGAAGAAGCAGAAGGAGAAGAAGAAGCAGTAGAAGTAGAAGAAGCAGCAGCAGAAGCAGAAGGAGAAGAAACAGAAGCAGAAGGAGAAGAAGAAGAAGCAGAAGGAGAAGAAGAAGAGCAGTAGAAGTAGAAGAAGCAGCAGCAGAAGCAGAAGGAGAAGAAACAGAAGCAGAAGGAGAAGAAGAAGAAGCAGAAGGAGAAGAAGCAAAGCAAAAGTAGAAGAAGCAGAAGAAGCAGAAGGAGAAGCAGAAGTAGCAGAAGCAGTAGAAGTAGAAGAAGCAGAGGGAGAAGAAGGAGTAGAAGAAAAGAGTAGAAGAAGAAGCAGAAGAAGAACAGAAGCAGAAGAAGCAGCAGAAGCAGTAGAAGTAGAAGAAGCAGCAGAAGAAGCAGAAGGAGAAGAAGAAGAAGCAGTAGAAGTAGAAGAAGCAGCAGCAGAAGCAGAAGGAGAAGAAACAGAAGCAGAAGGAAGAAGAAGAAGCAGAAGGAGAGAAGAAGAAGCAGTAGAAGTAGAAGAAGCAAGAAGCAGAAGGAGAAGGAGAAGCAGAAGGAGAAGCAGAAGAAGCAGAAGCAGAAGGAGAAGCAGAAGAAGCAGAAGTAGAAGAAGAAGCAGAAGGAGAAGCAGAAGAAGCAGAAGGAGAAGCAGAAGCAGAAGAAACAGAAGCAGAAGAAGAAGCAGAAGGAGTAGAAGAAGAAGGAGTAGAAGAAGAAGCAGAAGAAGAAACAGAAGCAGAAGGAGAAGAAGAAGAAGCAGAAGGAGAAGAAACAGAAGCAGAAGCCTCTTAATGAAGAGGGATCAGGGATCTAACTATTCTGCATTTTTTGTTTTTACCAACAGGGATCGGGGCCGCCCAGAGTCAACAAGAGTGAGCGGGCAGCCAGGTAAATCTTCTCAATAAATGAATAACTAAATTGAGCGGAAAACTCAGCGAGATCCGGAAGCCGAATAAAATAATGACCGGCAGGCGTTAAGCGGAGGGGGGGGGAGGTTGGGAGGATTCACTCACCCATTCCACAAGAATGGGTCCGATTTGCTCCACCGTCCCATCCGGCCGGGTCACCTGCCCCAGTTTTTCCAGGAAGTCTGTAAGGGAAAAGGGAAAAAGGAGAATTGGGGAAAAAGGCAAACACGCTGGAAGAGATTCAATCAAACCCCCTCAAAAGGAATGGACCTTTTAAAATTTTAATGCAAGGATTAAATACAGGTAAGTCCTTCGGTTATAACCGTAATGGAGCCTGCCCCATTACGGTCATTAAGTCGTCACAACCGTAAAACGAGTCGATCGTGTGGCCGACCTGATGTTATGTTTCTTGCGGTGGTTTTTAAAGCGAATGTGGCAACGGTCGTAAGTGTGAATCCACTGTTCACTGTGGGTGTGGTTTCGTCAAAAACCAGAGTGTCATGAAATGCAATGACAGATAGTCCTCAACTTACAACCGTTTATTTAGTGACCATTCCAAGTTACGGCACTGAAAAAGTGATTTATGACCGTTTTTCACACTTATGACCACTGCAGCATCCCTGCGGTCAAGTGATTTAGATTCGGATGCTTAACAGTTGACTCACATTTATGACGGTGGCAGTATCCCGGGGTCATGTGATCCCCTTTTGCGACCTCACCAGCGAAGTCGATTAAGGGAAGCCAGATTCACTTAACCACCATGTGACTCACTTAACAACTGCATTGATTCCATTAACAAATGTGCCAAGAAAAGTTGTAAAATGGGACAGAACTCACTGAACACATGTCTCACTTAGCAACATAAATTTGGGGTTCTAGTTGTGGGTCGTAAGTCGAGGACTACCTGTATGTGACCGTGGGATGCTGCAAATTAAGGAATTGTGGCCGTGTTGCCGAGCAACCCGAAGAGCAGTCGTGTCTCCTTTTCAGGTGAGGCCGTAACTGTGAACGGTCGTTAAGCAACCGGTCATAAGTCGAGGACTACCTGTAATTACACTGAAGGAGTGAAGTTTGAATTAACTTGAAATGCTACATGGAAATAAGCTTGAATTCAGGATCCAGGCGTGATTCAGCCCTGCTGGCACCAGACCAGAGCAATATATCTCCTTCAACCATCCATATCTTGCAGATAAAATCTGAATTTGAATGTTTTATTTGGCCAAGCGTGATCACGCACACAAGGAATTTATCTCCGGTACAGAAACAATGCCAATAAAAGGGGCGGAAATAAAAGAAGATCGTAAGAATAAATGATAATAAATCATAAAAGAATTTAGAAAATAAAAAACGGCTGGAGAAGCCACCATTGATAGTTGGTTAGTTCACAACCCCTCTGAGCTCTTGTAGGTAGCTTTTCCTTACAGATATCGCTTTATCCGTAACTATTCTGAGTTTTTTTTTTTGGGGGGGGGGGGGGGGTTTTTTTTACAGTTTTCTTTTAATGGAGCGTGAAACTATTTGTACAGTGATACATGTTCCTGGATCCATTTTTTCCTTTCTGAGTCACACCCTGGGTGGGTCCGGCCTCAAGCCATTCGGGACGTTGAAGAAACCCTGATTCGGCTAGGGAAGGGCCGGGCGTTTTTACCTTCGTGCAAGGGGATGTAGGAATCCAGATCTCCAAAGATGTGGCTCAGTTCCTCTTCGGACATGATGGACAGCTTCAACATGGGGTCGTGGTAAGCCTGGAGATAAGAGAAAGGGAGAGGTCACCCTCTTAGCCAAAAGTTGGATCTCTAGCTGGGAGACTTCTGATGGGAATGGCAGCTTCAAGATGGGTGGACTTCAACTCCCAGAATTCCCCAGCCAGCATTGCAGGTGTTTCACTTAGCAACAGAAATTGGGGCTCAATTGTGGCCATAAGTGGAGGACTATCCGTATGGGAATTCCTTCACAGCCACCTCTGTTTTTGGGGATGAAAGTATTCCCCGCCAGTTTGGATCAGGGGTCTCCAATCTTGGCAACTTTTAAGATTCGCTTAATGACAGATTAACTTTAACTGCTGGGATTGGTTTTGCAATAAAAAAAAAAAAGCAGCAAAAGTGAAATCGCATTTGCTTATTAACAACTGTAGCAGGGGAAAAAAATCAGCCATGAATCATTTCATTGCTCTGCTTAGCAGCAAAAATTCTGCTCTCCTTTGTGGTTGTTAAGTCGAGGACTACCTGTACAGTCAACAGACTCTCTTGTCCTGCTATTCGGAAGAGGAGGAGGGAGGAGGGAGGAGGAGGAAGGAGGCCAGGCCATAGGGGGGAAAAAAAAAACCCCATTTTAACTGGCGGCTTGGAATCTCTTTGAAGAAACTGAGTCACCTGCAGAGTTATCAATCAAAGTCAACAGAGCAGGGAGCGGCCTACCTTTCTGGCAAGCTTCAGGTCCTCGATCAGATCCTGCTCTCCCCGAGAAAGTTCGTAGATCGCCTGCAAGCACAAGAAAAAAACCGAAAGGCCAGATTATAACAAGCGCCTTCACCTTTGGGAGACTGAACAATCGGCTCAATTTGTTTAGTTATTATTTGTCGGATTGGTAAAATGCTTTCTGACAAGAAACAAGAACCACAAATGGGGTTAAGAAACAGAATCACAGAATTGGAAGGGACCATGGAGGTCTTCTAGTCCAGCCCTTTGCTCAGGCAGGAGACCCTATACCATATCGGACAAATGGCTGTCCGGTCTCTTCTTGAAAATCTCCACTGTTAGAGCAGCCACAACTTCTGGAGGCCAGTGGTTCCACTGATTAATTGTTCTGTCAAGAAATGTATTCTTATGTTTTTCATATTTCTCTCCTTGATTCTATGCATTGGCTCTTGTTCTGCTTTCAGGTACTTTGGAGAATAGATTGACCCCTTCTTCTTTGTGGCAGCCTTCAAATTTTTTTAAAATTTGATTTATATGCCGCCCTTCTCCGGAGACTCAGGGCAGTTTACAATGGGTTAAGCAATAGCCTTCATACTTTTGTATCTTTATACAAAGTCAGCTTATTGCCCCCACAATCCAGGTCCTCATTTTACCTACCTCGAAAGGATGGAAGGCTAAGTCAACCTTGAGCCTGGTGAGATTCGAACTTGCACTAATTGCGGGCAGCTGGCAGCTAAGTGCTAGCACTTAACAGCACTTTAGTCCGCTGCACCACCAAGGCTCAAAGTCACCCAGCTGGCTTTCATGCCTAAGGCAGAACTAGAACTCACTGTCTCCTAGTGATTGGCTCAAAGTCACCCAGCTGGCTTTTATGCCTAATGTGGGACTAGCATTCACAACTCCTGGTTCGTAGAGCAAACTGGCTCTCCGAATTACTTAGCAGCACGAAATTACTATCGTCTTCACTCATCAAGACAGAGGACATGATGTCGTGCCTTGGGGGTGGTGTGGGAAGGGTGGAAGGATATGCAGAAATACTACCGCTTACTCACTGGAGCCTCCTTCTTAAGCCATCTTCTCATCCTCCAGTAAAAATGGGGAAACTTCCTTTTTTTCTCCATTTTTAGAATTTTAGCACCCTAAAAGTGTCGTCCATGAACCAGGGGAGGTGGTGATGGTGGGGGGTACCTGTGGCTCAGAGCCCAGCCTTACCTCTTGGCGTTTGATTTCCTTGGTGCTCAGCGTCTCCTTCATAGTGACATCCAACGTCTCGGACCAGAGGACGCTGTTCCTTCTTTTGGGTGGGGTGGGGGCCGTTAGCCGGCTGCACGGCTTCTGACCACTCGCCGGGGATTTGTCGCCGCCGCGAAGGGAGAACGACTGGAGGGAACAAATGGGGAGGGAAGGGAAAAAAAAAACGGTCCGTCAGCAGGGATGGGCGTGAGAAATTCTGTTTATTTTCAACCTTTTTGCGTTCTGGGCCACCCGCAGAGGCGGTTCGGTTCCTGTCCAAACTGTCTCCACCCGAGCAGGTAAGGGCAGACGGTATAGGACAGGTGGAAACATCAGCCATGCCCGATTCTCGGAGTTTGTCAAACCAAACATAATGCATCCAGGTTTAATGAATCGGATCCTGGTTCAGGAAAGTATGTCGGTAGTTCTCAACTTACAACTGGTCACTTTAGAGCAGGGAATTCTGGGAGTTGAATGCTGCAACCCGTCATAAATGTGAGCCAGTTGCTGAACATCTGCATTTTGATCGCGTGACTATCGGGATGCTGCCACGGTTGTGTGGCCGTAAATCACTTTTTTCAGCATTGTTGTAACTTTGGTTACTAAATGAGTGTCGTAAGTTGAGGACTACCTATATCAGCAATAGTGTCCTAGCAAAGCTTGGTATCGTTCCCTCTAGGGCAGTGTTTCTCAACCTTGGTAGCTTGAAGATGGGTGGACTTCAACTCCCAGAATCCCCCAGCCAGCGCTGCTGGCTGGGGGATTCTGGGAGTTGAAGTCCACCCATCTTCAAGCTACCAAGGTTGAGAAACACTGCTTTAGGGTAAAGGTCTCCATACCTGGCCACTTTAAGGCTTGTGGACTTCAATTCCCAGAATTCCCCAGCCAGCCATGGGAATCCTGGGAATTGAAGTCCACAAGTCTTAAAAGTGGCCAGGTTTGGAGACCTTTACCCTAGAGAAAGCAGGTTGGAGATCTTACACAAAAGGTTCTGCTAAGGACACGTCCCCATGGTGGACAACCAAGTTTCAACCCCGCTACAATATGTCCCAGGTGGCTTTTCAGTCTCAAATGCCCCCATTTCTCCCTCTGGGCCTGGCCCAATGTGAGGTTGGCCCGGGCTTTTGATGCGTTGAGGCCTACAAAACGATGCAGCCGAAGGGGAAATGTCATTCTGCAACTCTACTCTAAGAAAAGGTTCCCCTCATATATGTGCTAGTGGTTCCCGACTCTAGGGGGCGGTGCTCATCTCCGTTTCAAAGCCAAAGAGCCAGCGCTGTCCGAAGACGTCTCCGTGGTCACGTGGCCGGCATGACTCAACGCCAAAGGCGCACGGAACGCTGTTCCCTTCCCACCAAAGGTGGTCCCTATTTTTCTACTTGCAATTTTTATGTGCTTTCGAACTGCTAGGTTGGCAGAAGCTGGGACAAGTCACGGGAGCTCACCCCGTTACGCAGCACTAGGGATTCGAACCGCTGAACTGCCGACCTTCCGATCGACAAAGCTGCAAATACTGTTTTTTTCCAGGTCTGCGCTGAACGGCGGCCTAAGAATTCGAAGCCAGCGGTCTTTATAGGAAGGTGGAAATCCCCGTTTGCTTCTCCGAAGCCCCAAACCCTATTCTTCTAAAGCAGGAGTAAAAGCAAAAGGATATCTTCCAAACAGACTTGACGATATTCCGGAATTTTTTCCCCCCAAAATCTGGCCCTTCTCCCAGGTTTCGGGACAGGGGGGCGGCCCGTGATACTACAAGCAGTTGTTTGCGGTGCACTTTGTTCCAACACATTGGGTGGGTTTTTTTATGGTTTTTTTTTTTTTTTGCATTGTTCTTCTATTTTAAGTGCAAGCCACTAGAGTCGGACAGACGGCTAAGAAGCCAATAAACAAACTCACGTCCTCAACTTGGCTTCGTTCCTCCTCGCCTCTTAAAAAGATTCCCCAGGATTAGGAAGCGACTTTAAAGGGAAACGTCCTGGCACGGGGGTGGGGTGGGGTGGGGTGGGGGATTGGCACCCGAGTCCCGCCTGGATCAGAAGATCCTTGAACATACACGCTTCCATATCTCCGTCTCAGGCCCGCTTACCTGTATGGTCTGTCCGAAGCGACGCACTGCACCATTTCGTACAGGCGAAATCAGGTTTGCCAAGGAGGTGACCCGGGCCAGAGATCGGACACGTTTATTGCTAGGCTCCTGCAAAGAGATAAAATGAGAGAACAAGTTATACAACTGGTTTACTCAGGACTTAAAGAGCACTGGACGGACAGTGTTGGGGTCAGGGGGTGCAACGTCAAACATCATTGGTCATTATTTCAAGTCACCCTGCCTCGAAAGAAATTTACATATTATCCTTCCTTCCTTTCCTTCCTTTTTCTTTGAAAGAAATTTACATATTATCCTTCTTTCTTTCTTTTTCTTTCTTTTTTTCTTTCCTTCCTTCCTTTTTCTTTCTTTCCTTCCTCTCCCCCTCCCCCTCCTTTCCTTCCTTCCTATATACACACATATAGACACGCACACAATTTAACTTGCTTCCCTTAGTTATGGGTGATTCATCACTGGAGGTTTTTAAGAAAAGACAAGACAGCCATCTGGTAAAGTGTCTCCTGATTGAGCAAGGGGTTGGACTAGAAGACCTCCAAGGTCCCAACTCTGTTATACACACAGGCACCCATTCATGGCTCAATCTCTGTCTACATCTCTCTCTCTCTCTCTCTCTCTCCTCTACACCCACCCACACAAGCACACCCACCCATCCATCCATGTTTCTCTCTCTCTCTCTATCCACCTCTCTCTCTTTCTCTCTCTCTTTCTCATTTTACAATCAGCCGTCCCTCTCTCTCTCTCTCTCTCTCTGCATATTTTTAAGCAATGACCTTAGAAGCAAGCAACAAGCAAAGTTTCTCGGTCTGAAAGAAGAACCAGGAGGATTTTAGGCTGCAGGCTTCCAACTGCTTCGTGACCCGTGTTAAGTTTTCAAACTACTCTGCCTTTTAGGAAAATATTGGGAGAATTGATAAAAATCCATCATCTGCAATATATTTTTAGGTACACGGCAAATGGCTACAACTATTTCCTGGTTGCAAGGAATGATCGAAGGCAAAGACCATTAACTTGGAAGGAGATGGGAGAAAAAGCAGAAAATATCTTTTTTTCCTCTCTCTCTCTTGGGAAATAATGCCCTGCGTAAAAAAACCCGAAGGAATACGGGTAATCCTCGATTTACAACCGTTGATTTAGCGACCGTTCGAAGTCAGAACAGCACTGAAAAAAATGACTTAGGACCTCTTTTCACACTGATGAATCTTGCAGCATCCCCGTAGTCTAACATGCTCAAACTTTAGATGCTTGGCAACTGGCATGTACTTATGACGGTTGCGGTGTCCCC
This sequence comes from Pantherophis guttatus, assembly GCF_029531705.1. Next base: position 6,510,253 of record NW_026843855.1, on the reverse strand, counting down.
GGGGTCACGCCATCCCCTTTTGCGACCTTCCGACGAGCAACGTCAAATGGGGAAGCCGGATTCACTTAACAACCGGGTGATTCACTTAACAACGCAGCGATTCACTTAACAACCGTGGCGAGAAAGTGAGGGGGGAAAAAAAACCTCACTTAACCGCTGTCTCGCTCAGCAACAGAAATTTAGGGCTCGTAAATCGAGGACTACCCGTAACGTGTCCGTCTCCTTTCGGTTTCCTATGCCAAACGCAGGTAAGAGATGGAAAGACAGGAAGCAGGTAAGCCGAGTGGCACAACAAAAAAGCCAATATTTAAACGCACAAGAATTTAATAGCCGGATTCCAAGCCAAGAAATAAATTTATACCACCGATTATGTATTGGAGGAGGGTTTGTTTTTTTCCCCCCAAAAGGGAATATAGAGATACGGGCACCAAATACCTTAGTTCCGGACAAGGGGAAATCATGGTCAGGCTAGAACCAGGATAAGCCACATCTCAACACCAGCCTTCTCCAACCGGTTGAAGAAGTCTGGAGAATGGCAGCCCAGAAAGTATTAGATCTCAGGGAAAGTGCTTTCTTTTTCGGTGCCCTTGAGAATGTAATCTGTTTTTGTTTTTTTTTCCCCTTTTTCTTTTGATCTGGTTCTCCTTTTGATTAGATTTCCTGGTCCCAGCCCCAAACTGCCTTCCCCATTTCGATTACAAAACCTTGCTAATCTACAGGATAACATTTTGAGTTTCTGCTTGCAGAGATGTGGAAAGAATAAGGGACAGCCGGTCCCTGCCTCCAAGGGTGCTTCGAGAACAACAGCCCTGAGAGGCAGGCCGGGGCTAAAGGCCCGCCTCTGGCCCAAGGTTAGACCGCGCGAACCTGGTTGGGAACAGACCTGACCTTGGTTCTCCTCCTGTACAGGTAGTCCTCAACGTACGACCCCAATTAACCCCCGATATTTACGTTGCTAAACGAGACCTTTGTCAAGTGAGGTTTTGCCCCATTTTACGACTTTTCTTGCCACGGTTGTTAAGCGAATCAACTGCAGTTGTTAAGCGAATCCCATTTCCCCCATTGACTTTCCTCGTCGGAAGGTCGCCAAGAGGGGATGACGGGACACCCCCCCCCCGGGATACTGCAACCGTCGTAAATGTGAGTCAGTTGCGAAGTGTCTGAATTGCGACGATTGCTGCAATGGTCGTTAAGTGTGAAAAAATGGTCACAGGTCACTTTTTCCAGTGCCGTGGTTAACTGTGAAGGGTCACTAAACGAATTGTTGTAAGTCCAGGTCTCCCTGTAATCCTTCCCTGCGTTGATAGGCGGATATCTGAGCGGTTTAAGGAATATTGTGTACTTTTGTGTGTTGCTCAGAGTGGGTGTGGGTTGTGTTACTTTTATTTCCAGTGGGGGAAACTGCCGCTATCTTTGTTTGACTTCATCACAAGACTGGTGGCGTCAGAGAGAGAGAGAGAGAGAGAGAGAGAGAGAGCTCAAAAGAAGCCAAAATCTTCTTGAATCGACATGGGTTTTTCCCCCCTGGGCTACAAGCATCGTGCCAATTGCGGTTTGCAAACCATAGTTTACGACTGAGGATGTTGCAGGAAGGTGGCCAATTACAGGTGGTTCAATCAGGGGGTGCGAAGCAAAATCTTGGCTGAGCGGACTGGGCGAAACATCACAGTGTGTATTGTTGTCTGGTTTTCCTTCACGGCTACGCACAACTGGAGTGGCTTCCCAAACTTTTTTTTGACTTCGAGAAATCTCCCAAATTTCTCTCCTCCAAAGCTCAGAAAGGCCCACGAGGGATTAGATGTCATCCATGGTCCATAGTGGAGCATGGGCTTCCTTCCCTATTCCCCCTCTCCTTCTTTCTTCCATCACTCCCTCCCTTCTTCCTTCCTTCTCTCCCTCTCTCCTTCTGTCCCTTCTCCTTGCTTTTTTCTCCCCTTCCTTCATCCTCTCCCTCCGTTTCCTTTTCCCTATTCTTCCTCCCCCTCCCTTTTCTCTCCTTCCTTCTTCCTCCCTTCTCTCTCCTTCCTTCCTTCTCTCCCTCCGTTTCATTTTCCCTATTCTTCCTCCCTCCCTCCCTTTTCTCTCTCCTTCCTTCCTCTCCCTCTTCCTTCCTTCTCTCTCCTTCCTTCCCTTCTCCCTCTCCGTCCTTCCTTTTCCTTCCTCCTCCCTCCTTTCTTCCTCCTCTCTCTCCTTCCTTCCTTCTCTCCCTCTCTCGTTTCCTTTTCCCTATTCTTCCTCCCTCCCTCCCCTCTCCTTCCTTCCTCTCTCCCTCTTCCTTCCTTCTCTCTCTCCTTCCTTCCCTTCTCCCTCTCTCCGTCCTTCCTTTTCCTTCCTACTCCTTCCTTTCTTCTCCTCTCTCCTTCCTTCCTTCTCTCCCTTCCCTCTCTCCATCCTTCCTTTTCCTTCCTACTCCTTCCTTTCTTCCTCCTCTCTCCTTTCTTCCTTCTCTCCCTCTGTTTCTTTTTCCTATTCTTCCTCCTTCCTCCCTGTTCTCTCCCCTTCCTCCCTCCCTCCCTCTCTTCCTTTTCTCTCCTTCCTTCCCTTCTCCCTCTCTCCATCCTTCCTTTTCCTTCCTCTCCTTCCTTTCTTCTCCTCTCTCTCTCCTTCCTTCCTACTCTACCTTCCCGCTCTCTCCGTCCTTCCTCCTCCTTCCTTTCTTCCTCCTCTCTCCTTCCTTCTCTCTCCCTTCCCCCTCTCCCTCCCTTTTATTTTTACTGCATCCCAGTCTGGAGAAGCCCAGCCCATTAGGGAAACTGGAAGTGGGAGGAATAAACTTGTGGTCTTCAGAACTTTTCTTCTTCAGAACTTTTCGGAGGGTAGCCGAGTTTGCAGGCAGGATGGGTTTTTTCCACGCTTTCTAAATCCCTTGCAGGAAAAAGGAAGTGGACCAAGGAGGAAAACCCGGCTGAGAAAGGCTGAGCGATGCAGGAGTTCAGACTCAGAAATTAGTGAACAAAGAACAGAGCCCTTTGCTGGGGGACAGAGATGCCGAAGAATATTAAGGAATGAGGTCATGCATTCCACTTAACTGGGGGGGTGGGGGGCGGGGGGGAAGAGAGCCCGGACCAGGATCGATTCTTGTTCCTGGAAGATAAAGGAATCACAGACGCCGACACCAAAATAACATGGCTACAGATCAAAGGGCCACCCGAATGGGTTGATAATTCTGTAATTCAGAACAGGGGCGTCCAACTTTGGCCACTTTTAAGACTTGTGGACTTCAATTCCCAGAATTCCCCAGCCAAGCAGGATAAGGTTATATATATCTATATCTATATCTATCTCTATCTATCTATCTATCTATCTATCTATCATCTATCTATCTATCTATCTATCTATCTATCTATCTATCTATCTATCTATCTAAATATTCTTAAACCAGGGATGTCCAGTCGTGGCAAACTCTGATTTAGAATTTATTAAGTTTATTCTGTATCTTAAAGGGCTGAAAAATGCCCTTTCTATAGAGATAGGGGCTATGGGGGATAAGGGATGGGGCCTGATCATCCAGATATCAAACCCCCAAATCCCTAAAATTCAGTGTTTTGTTCTTAACCTGCTTTTATAGGTTGCTCTCAGCTACCTATCTCCCAAACTAGTCTTATAAGAAGCACAAGAACCATACAGGTAGTCCTCGACTTACGACCATAATTGAGCCCAGGGTTAAGAGTTGTAAGGTGGTGCTGGGCCAGTAAGTGGACCATGCCCGATTTTGCAAATTTTTGGGGGGTGATGGTCATTAAGTTGAACCACCGCAGCCGCTAAGTGGATGCAGCAGTCGTTAAGCGAATCCGTTGTCCACAATGGGTATATTTTTGGCAGAAAATTGGAAATCAACATGTTTCTGGCCACAAAGTGTCACAAACCACAGCCGGGTGCCCACGAGACACCCGAAACAGCTGTAAGTGTGAGGCAGTTGCTAAGTGTGCAAAATGTCATGTGACATACGTGTGTGTGTGTGTGTGTGTGAGAGAGAGAGAGAGAGGGAGAGAGAGAGAATGAACTTCAAATTTGGGTTCTAAGCAGGTCCTAGAACAAAGTCCATATTAACGGCTGCTAAATGATGGTCGTAACTCAAGAACTGCTAGAGTAAGTTCTACAAATAAATAATATTCTTGTTTAACTGCAGAACTGGATGGAAGAGAAGATGACACCTAAGAGCTGGAATTTTTCAGAAACGGAGAAATTCACAGTCCTCGATTTACGACAGTTCGTGTTTAGTGACCGTTCGAAGTTACAACAGCACTGAAAAAAAGCGACTTATGGCCGTTTTTCACACTTACGACCATTGGGGCAACCCCGTGGTCACGTGACCAAAATCCGGACGCTACCAGCCACTGGTTCATACTTATGACGGGTCGCAGCATTCCAGGTCATATGATTCCCCGACCGTGTTGCTCCAAGTGCTGCGATTCACTTAACCGCCGGGCCAAAGAAAGGTCGCAAAGCGGGGCAAAACTCACTCTCGCCTTGCAATCCGAAGCCGATCCAGAGGACGGTACCCAGCTGCCCATCACACCCAAGATAAGACAGCATCAAAGCGCACAATGCCACAATGCACTTATTGCAACTATTTATTTATTTACTTTGAAGAGATTTATATTTTGCTAGCAATAAATAAATAAATAAATAAATAAATAAATAAATAAATAAAAGGTAAAAAGGTAAAAAGAAAAAGAACAGCAAACTTTTGGACTTTCGACAGCTATCGGCCCAACCATTTACATTTAAACTAGTTTTTCAAGTTTTAAGTTTCAGGGAAAAACAAGAAGTGGGGGGGGAAAAGGAGATCTCTGTGAAATCTTTGCCAGTTTTTCAGTAAACCAACTTTCACTTTCCAATGGGGGGGGTGGGAGAGAAAAAAAGAACAATGGGGAAGGAAGTGGGGGGAGAAAAAACCACACGGGAGGTTTCACAATATATATATTTTTCCAGAATTTCTGCGCCGCGGAGACCCCGCCCATCTCGCCTTCCAAAGAGTCGCTGAAGCTCACACATTATGCGCGTAAACAAAGGTTGAAAAACACCTGATCAGCCGTTCGCCTTTTAAAAAAGGATGACGTATATGACAAACATGCCAACGAGCCAGAGGCGGAATTCGACGCCCGACAACCTACTTGGGAGCCAAACCTCAATCCCACAAGGGTTAGGCGACGGCTGGCATAGGCTGTAACGCTTTGCATTGATGCCAAGGTGTTTACTTGGCATTAATCTAAAAAGTGTGCTTTGCCATGGGGTGTTTATGTCCTTGGTGTTCACTGAACTTGGTTTATCTCAGACGTTTTATGACCCAACCAGGTAACGTCATCAGTGCTAGAAGGCAGTGAGGTTTGCTCTCTGTTTACATACGAGCCCCTTCTAGCACGGAGGATGTTATCCAGTTGGGTCATGAAACGTCTGCAAGAAAACCCCCAAGCCCAGAGGGCACCAAGGACCCCACAGTCGTCCTCTCAACAAACCTCCTGCCTTCTAGCAGTGATGATGTTACCAAGTTGGGTCATGAAACGTCTGAGAGAAAACCACCAAACTTGGAAAGCGCCCGGGACCCCTCAGTCCTCCTCCTCTACTCCTCCCAACAAACCCCACTCCCTTCTAATTTAATTTAATTTAATATTTAAATTTATATACTGCCCTTCTCCCGAAGGACTCAGCACGGATGATGTTACCTAGTTGGGTAACAAAACATCTGCAAGGAAACAACTGAGTTCAGAGAGAGCACCAAGAACCCCACAGAGCCCTTCTTCCTCCTCCACTCTGCAAATATCACTCCCTTCTAGCACTGACAATGTTACCTAGATGGGTCATGAAACGTCTTCAAGAAAAACACCAAACTCAGAGAGCACCAGCCCTTCTCCTCTCAAGAAACCCCACTGCCTTCTAGCACTGATGATGTTACCTAGTTGGGTCATGAAACATCTTCCAAAAAACCACCAATCTCAGAGGACCCCTCAGTTCTCCTCCTCTCAACAAACCCCACTCCCTCTCTCTCCTAGCAGTGATGATGTTACCTAGTTGGGTCATGAAAGGTCTGCAAGAAAAGCCAGCCAGCTGAGAGAGCACCCAGGACCCTGAGGTACAAATATTCTCCTTTACCGGCAACCTGTCTAACTTGAGGATCAACTCTGCCTGACACCCAGAAAGAAAAAAAAAACCCAGAACAAACAAAGGCAGAAACTTACGGAGAGAAATCCTGAGGTTTGTTTTCTCTTCATCAGCGTCCAAAAAAACACTGAGAGGGAAGCCCGGAGGAGTTCCACCTTTCTAAAGAAGAACCGTGAATCATAGGGAAACCAAAACGTCTCCGGACAGGATGTCTCATGTCACAAGCTGTCATTTGCGAGAGATGATTGGGGTTTTTTTTTTTGACTCCGGCATTCTTGTGACTCTGACTTCAGATAGTATCTCCGGGCGATGCATTTTGTGGGACTCAAATGATTACATCACATGTTGTTATCAACCAGGGGCGTGTGCGCACACCTACAACTTCCAAAAAAGTTTTACGGGGTGTGTGTGTGTGACATTTATTTATTTATTTATTTTATTTATTGGTTCGATTTATATGCCGCCCTTCTCCAGAGACTCACAATGCAGCTTACAATGCGTTAAGCAATAGCCTTCATACTTTTGTATATACTTGCTTAGTTGGGCTTTCGGCCCCCCCTAAGCGGTGTTCTTTTTTTATACAAAGTCAGTTTATTGCCCCCACAATCCGGGTCCTCATTTTACCCACCTCGGAAGGATGGAAGGCTGAGTCAACCTTGAGCCTGGTGAGATTCGAATTTGCAGTAATTGCAGACAGCTGGTGTTACTTAACAGCACTTTAGCCTGCTGCGCCACCAAGGCTCACCAAGACATCATGAAGTGGAGGTGAAAATATGGTTCTATTTTTTTTTGTGCATTTCTATTTCTGTAAATTTTGTAAATTTGTATAGTTTCATCTTTTTAAAAAAAAAATATTGTTAAGCCACCCCGTGGTAAGAAGGGGCGGGCAATAAATTTATTAAATAAAGGAATAAAAAAAAAATTAAAATGAGGCAGCTTTTTGGAGAAGGATCCTGTGAAAGGGGTAGCTCTCGTTCATTCATATAAATAAACCAACTTACAAGAAATCAAGCCATCAATGCTTGCATTTTTAAGGGAGAAGTCCACTCTCTCCAGATGAGTGGGTTCATTTTGCGGAGGAAGTCCAAGAAACAAAGGGTTTTTTTTTTCCTCTTTCCATTTGATGATACACGATGAGCAGAACACACCCACAAAGTTTTTTAAAAAGTTTTAGAGGGGTGACATCATAAAGAGAAGGCTAAAATAGATTTATATTTTTGTAATGTTTTATTTTATCTTCTTAAACATTTTAAGCCACCTAGAGTTACCCCGTCGTAAGAAGGGCGGCCAATAAATTTAATAAAAAAGAATTAAGGTGCCCTTTTTGGAGACGGAGCCTGTGAAAGGGACAGCTCTCATTCATCTGTATAAACCAACCAACTTACAAGAAGTCAAGCCAGCATTGCTTGAATTGAAGTAAGAAGCACATGAATTGCAGTTCCTTTGCAAAGGGAAGCCCAAGAAACAAAAGTTCTTTTTTTTTCTCCCCTTCCATTTTAATTGCAGGGATGATGATACACGATGAGCAGAAACAGAGAAGGGGGAACAGACCATCCCAGGCAGCTGTGACTAAGCCTCACTTGCTTCAAAGTTCCTTAAATGACAAACTGGACTTAAAAGCAACATAAGAAAATTCTCTTTTTCAGACACCCCCCCAAAGCCTTTTCCAATGCAGCTGCAGCTAATAATAACACACCTTTAAAAAAAAAAAGTCCGTTTTGAAACTTTTAGAAAAAGTAAACGGAGAGGGGAGAGAAAGCCAGGTGGAAGGGTTTTACAAACATTCTCCTTTTTAACAAAAAGAAAAAAAAGGGGGGGAGAGGGGGACCCACGTTTGGCACTAAAAAGTCGCACAATGCAACTTTTTAAATCATTTTCAATATTTTTTTTAATATTTTTAATATTCAAAGTTTCATTTGTTTTAAATTGATTGGGGTTTTTTTTTTTAAATCTGTCTGGGCCAAACGATTTCATTCGATGTTATTTCTGCTTTTTAAATTTTGTATGTTATGTCTTTTATTGTTGGCTGTTCATCGCCCTGAGTCCTTCGGGAGTAGGGCGGTATACAAATCAAATAAAAGTAAAGTAAAGTAAAAGTAATGCAACTTCCAGCCTCCTGTTGCCAGCCGCCCAGAGAATAGAATATTATAGAAACTTTTCTTCTCACTTTAAGAGCCTTGGTAGTACAGTGGTCTAAGGCACCCTGTTATTAAGCTGGTTATTAACATCAGCTGCCTGCAATTACTGCAGGTTCGAATCTCGCCAGGCTCAAGGTTGACTCAGCCTTCCATCCTTTCTAAGGTAGGTAAATTGAGGACCCGGATTGTGGGGGCAATAAACTGACTTTGTATAAATATACAAAAGGATGAAGGCTATTGCTTAATGTATTGTAAGCCGCCCCGAGTCTCCGGAGAAGGGCGGCATATAAATCAAATTAAAAAAAAAAAAATGTCCATTCATCGGCATACGTTCAAAGGGAAGGTCGTTGCATGCAGGAGAGAGGGGCGGCGCAGAAATGCAATCGAATAAAAACAGTGATTGCAAAGGGGAAAAGCGCAAACAGCCCTTTTTTTTTGCACCCGCCTTCGCACGGCAGTCCCAAGGCCGGCTGGCTTTCCCTCCCCGCGCCCGAAACTTCCCACGCGTCCGGCGCAGCCCCGGGCGAGCTGAGTCAGCACCGACCGGCAGAAGCCATGAGCCGCAGGGCAAGGCGGGCAACCCGGGCGGGCTGGGACCGGAGGACGACGACGACGGCGGGTGCAAGGCAAGCCCGGGAAAAGGGCCGAGGGGGGGGGGTGTCCCTCCAACCCGGCTCCCGCTTTTACCTCCTGTTCGCGGAAGGTCTGGTTCTGCGCGTCGATCACCCGGATAGTCCGCTTAATGGGCAGCAGCCCCCCGGCGTCATCGTGCGCTACCATGTCCTCCGGCTGCTTAGCCTTAAATCCACCGGACGGAAGGATAGAAAGGAAGAAAGAAAGGAACGGCTACTGGCCCCAGCCCATGCCCGGCGCTTCCCGGCGGCCGGAGCCCGGCTGGCAAAACGGCAGCGGCGGGAGCGGCATGACTGCACCCAAAGAGATCCCCTCGCCGACTGAGCCCCGCCGCGCTGCGCGCCGCACTCCAAGAGCCGGGGGCGTGGCCGCGAGGCGTGGCTTCGGGGGCCGGCCGGCCATTGGTTGCGGGGAGAAAGGGCTCCGCCCATTCTCCCCCACCCCCGGGTTCAGGTTGCCCGCGCACCTTGGCTGGGAGGGAGGAGGGAGGGGGAAGAGTGGAAACCGCGCTCTCGGCTGGAGTTGCAACCTGGCGCCCGCGCATCGTCCGCCTTGTCCGGCTCCGGCTGGGCCCAGGGCGGAGGAGGAGAGCTTGCAAGCACGTGTGTCGCAATGGTGGAGAAACTGGCCTTTGCAAGAGACGTGCTCGGTGGCTGAAACACTGTCGATCAGAAAGGTTCTGCGGTTCGAATCCCTAGCGCAGGTCTCCTGCGAGAGCAGGGGGTTGGACTAGATGACCTCCAAGGCCCCTTCCAACTCTATTACTGTTACTGACCAGCTCCCTCACTGATGGTTGTTGTTGTTACCTAGCTTGGAGCGAGAAACGTCTTGAAAAGCGAAGAGCTCAGCTGAAGAGAGCATCAAGGACCACACAGTCCTTCGTCTCCTCCCTCCCTCCCTCCTCTCCCCAAACCCCACTTCCTTCTGACAATGATTAAGTTCCCTAGTTGGGTCATGAAATGCCTGCAAAGCAAACCACCAAGGACCCCACAGCCCCCCCACACCCCCTTCTCCTTTTCTCTGCAACCTCCCCTCCCTTTTAGCACTGATGATATTACCAAGTTGGGTCATGAAACGTCTTCAACGAAACAAGCAAGCTCAGCCAACACCGAGGACCCCACAGGCGCCACCCGGCAACACCCTCCTCCTCCTCCTCCTTCCTCTCTCTCCCCACACCCTTTTAAGCACTGATGATGTTACCTAATTGGGTAATTAAACGTCTGCAAGAAAACCACCAAGCGCACCAAGGACCCCGCAATCCTTTTCCTCCTCCTCCTCCTCCTCTTCGCAAGCTCCCCTCTTTTCTAGCTAATGAATTGTCGGCAAGCAAACAACCAAGCTGAGAGCATCAAAGACGATACAGTCTTCCCCCCCCCTCTTCTAGCACTGATGATGTTACCTAGTTGGGTTATGAAACGTCTGCAAGAAAACCCCCAAACTCAGAGAGCGCCAAGGGCCTCACACTTCTTCTCTTCCTCCTCCTCCTCCTTCCCCTTCTCCTCCTCCCTCTGCAAACCCTACTCCCCTCCACTGATGATGTGACCTACTTGGGTCATGAAACGTCTGCAAGAAAATCGCCCAGCTCAGAGAGCACCAAGGACCCCACAGTCCCCCTCCCCCTCCCCCCCACAATGCCTTCTCCCTTCTAGCACGGATGACGTTACCTAGCTGGGTCATGAAACGTCTGCAAGAAAACCACCAAGCTCAGAGAGCACCAAGGACCCCTCCGTTCAACCCTGAGCTACAAATATTTTCCTGTATTGACCATTTGCTCCTAGACTGTGGGGGGGGGGGGGTTCCCTTCTCTGCAAGACCCCAGGGCAGACGGTCCTACAGGGTTTCCTGGTGCTACTCAAGAACACAAGGACATGTGTAACGTAAGACTTGGCAACCTGATTTGGCCCCCAAAACTGCCCTTGCAACTGGCCGAAGGAACAGCCCCTTTAATCAGATTGTGGGCTTCGAAACCCCTCCAGATGTGAGACAGACATCTATGGACACCACACGCCCCCCCAGGGATTAACACACACGGCAGCACCGGTTTCTCTATTCGAGGGCTGTTTAGCGATGGACCTGGTGGCCACTTCTAATGAAAGTCTAGCAAAGGCCTGGAAGCGCTAGGAAACATCAAATAAACCGACTTTCCCCCCCCAGATGTTCAACAGCTGGAGGAGCCTGCTTTGTTAGAGAGGCAGGGAAGGTACACCGGCTCTTATTTAGACAAAACCAGCAAATATTCAATCACCGGAACAGTTTTTCCATTCCGTGACAAGGTTCCAGATGTTGGGGGCTACTCTGAAGCATACTTTAGGCTAATTAACTGGAAATTACATCTGAATGTGGAATGGGTTTCTAAACAAGAACCTTTTTTTTTTTGGCCTTTTAGGGATTTCTCCATTTTCCAGGGAAAAGTTGGTTTGTGACTCGGAGGTGGGGGGGAGAGGGAGAGCCCAGCAGTCTGGACAGTGTGGCAGCTATCTTTCATCTCCCAGTTGGGGGACTCTATTAAAAACTGACCTTAAGAAATCCAGCTGAACTATAAACACCTAATATAGGCTAACTATTCGTGTGGAGAAGAAACTTTATTCGCTAACGAACAATGAATGTTAAATATATTCTCGGAATAGGCTGGCTCAAAAGGCGTAGAAATTTGTTCAAGCTGTAAAACTGCTTTGCAAATAACAGGGATGTAATCTTGTCGGCTGACATACATCTGCACCTCCGTAACTGTCTGGTTTGGTTCTGGAACCCAACGAGACAGACACGGACTTCAGAGGATCATTAGAACGGCAGAAAAAACAAATGCTACCAACCTGCCTTCCATGGAGGACCTGTATACTGCACGAGTCAAAAAGAGGGCTGGGAAAATACCTACAGACCCCTCGCATCCTGGACATCAACTGTTTCAACTCCTGCCCTCAAAACGACGCTATAGAGCACTGCACACCGGAACAATGAGACGCAAGGAGAGTTTTTTTCTGAACGCCATCACTCTGCTAAACAAATAATTCCCACAACACTGTCAAACTATTTACTAAGTCTGCATTACTATTAATCTTCTCATCGTTCCCATCACCCATCTCCTCCCACTTATGACTGTATGACTGTAACTTTGTTGCTTGTACCCTTAAGATTTATATTACTGTTTCCCTATGACTATCATTAAGTGTTGTACCTTATGATTCTTGACGAACGTATCTTTTCTTTTATGTACATTGAGAGCACATGCACCAAAGACAAATTCCTTGTGTGTCCAATCACACTTGGCCAATAAAGAATTCAATTCAATTCAATTCAATTCAATTCAATTCAATTCCATTCCATTCCATTCCATTCCATTCCATTCCATTCCATTCCATTCCATTCCATGGCATGTCACAAAAATGCAGCCAACGAATATTATTTGAGTAAGTTATGGGGGAATGTATTCTATGAATATAGCTCTAGAAGTACCTTAGTTCTCAACTTGAACTATTCACCGAGGTTGCAATGGCACTGAAAAAAAGGGGGACTTATGACCATTTTTCACACTTAACGACCGTTGCACGTGATCAAAATTCAGATGCACGGCCACTGGTTCGTATTTATGACGGTTGCAGTGTCCCCGGGGGTCACTTGATCCCCTTTGGCGACCTTCGGGCAAGCAAAGGGGGTGGGGGGGAAGCCGGATTCGCTTAACGACGGTGTGACTAACTTAACAGCTGCCGTGATTCGCTTAACCGCCGTGGCAAGAAAGGTCGTAAAATGGGGCAAAACCTACTTAACCGCTGTCTTGCTCAGCAAGAGAAACTTTGCGATTGTAAGCCGAGGACTGTATTGTGTTTGAGCACCAGCTGGGTTCACACGATTGACTCAGCGAAAATGTAACTGGCAGATTTATAGCCGAGGGTATTGTGCAAATCCGGCTCTCCAAAGAGTTGATTAAGGACTAAGGTTGGCCCTTATCCAGAAATTAAAAGAGTTCAGCCTTCCGGCAAAGCTGTGTTTGCCCAACTTCATTTAATCCACTTCCAATTTATGGATCCCCTTCGCCCCAGCACAGAGAGTTAACCTAAACTCTGATTAGGTTAGTTCAATTTAGTTCGTGCCTTTTAAAGATAGCCAAACGGAAGGGTTAGATGTATACAGGGAATTCAATCATGGACGCTTGTGGTGCTTTCAGACAACACGATAACACAACCGTCGATGAACAGACAATGGGAATGAATAGTCTAACGGGTGGGCTTCAAAAATTTTAGCAAGGGGATCTCTGTCCGGTTGCTGGGTGGGCGTGGCCATGGTGGGAGTGGCCTAGTCGGCCTCCTGCACCACGGTGGGGTGCGTGTGTGCGTGTGTTTTTGCCCTCTCTGGGCTCCAGAGGTTTTCCTTGAGCCTCCGGGAGGGTGAAACGGCCTCCCCAGGCACCGGAGGCCCTCTGGAGGCCAGAAATGGGCCTGTTTCCGACCTTCCTGAACTTCCGGTAGGCCCGTTTTTCGCCCTCCCCGAGCCTCCATTAAAGCCCTGCACTTACCTGCATCCAAAATGGGGGACTCCTGGGAGGGGCGGGGTGGGCGGGGCCAGCCAGGAGTGGGATTTGGGGGGTTCTCCAAACTGCACAGAATCTTAGCTAGAGGTTCTCCCGAACCCCTGCGAACCCCCAGCAGCCCACCCCTGATTTGAAAGCCCAAACAAACCACCGATGGCTTCTAACTTTAGCGGCTTGCAAAAACCAAGCAGGAAAGGAGACCACCAAGCAATGCTAACTTTGCAAGCTGTCGAGGTAGTCCTGAGTAGGCTTCGCTATCAAACCGCTGTTACCATGAGGAGTGTTAGTTCTCAATTTACAATCATTTATTTAGTGAACCGCACTGAAAGAGGGATTTATAAAACGACTGTCGCAAAATCGTAAAATGGGGCCCAAGTCACTTAACCGCCGTCTCGCTTAGCAATGGAAATGTTGGGCTGTTTTCTTGTCGTAAGTCGAGGACTACCTGTACAGTGACAATTCCAGGCCAAGGATTTCGGGTGCTCCGGTGCTTTTAACCTTGAATTCAGCTCAGTTTCAGAGTCGGCATTTACAGTGGATATAGAAAAAAAAGTCTACACACACCCATTAAAATGGCTGTTTTTTGAGATGTTAAAAAAAAAAAAATCAGACCTAGATAAATCACTTCAGAATCTTCCCACCTTAAATATTTATTTATTTATTTATTTATTTATTTATTATTTTATTTATTTCTTATTTTATTTTATTTTATTTTATTTTATTTTATTTTATTTTATTATTTCATTTCATTTCATTTCATTTCATTTTATTTATATACCGCCCTACTCCTGAAGGACTCAGGGCGGTGAACAGCCAAACAGTAAAAATACATAGATACAAAATTTAAAACAAAGTAAAATCGAATTAAACAAATTTGGCCCAAACGTATTAAAACCCCAATCCTTTAAAAACCAATTTAAAATTTACATAATTAAGACCTATAAGTGTAAAAAAAATGATCCTAAATCAGTTTTTTCAGGGGCGCTGTAGCCCTGAACCGTCGCTAAACGAACGGTTGTAACTTGAGGAGTACCGAATCCCTGCGCAAACTCTTTGTTTTTCCTGTTATCTCTCCATCAGGCCTAATGAGGAAGCCCAGGTCATTTCTTCCAGCAATCAAGGAAGTTGGATCTCCATAAACCTAACTTCCTCTTCCCTATTCCCACGTATTCCATCTTCCCCCCTCCTCTCCCCAGTCTTATCAGCAGGGCTGCCCTATATTTAGAAGCAGCTCCTTTAAGGACACCAATGAATGAATGAATGAATGAAAGGAATGGCTTTTAAGGAAGGGGACGGGGTGGGTGGGTAGAGGAAAACCCCCCAAGTTCAGGTAGGCACTTAGTGGGGTTTCCCAAAACTGTCAGGCTTCCTTATGAAAATATAATCTGAGCAGCTCCCAAATTATAAATAAAAGTTTTCAGAATGCAGCAGGGGGGAAAAAAACCCCTCGTCTAAGTATAATAATGTACATCTCCCAGAGTACTTAAGAGCTTTTAAAGAGAAGATTGATGACACACTGGCAATTCGTTGCAATTCAAGTTCCAGTGAATTTATTACAGTATTACACACACACATGTTCATTTTTTCCCTTCCTTTCTTCCTTCCTAGTATTCCCCTTCCTTCCTTCCTATTTTCCCCTTCCTTCCTATTTTCCCCTTCCTTCCTTCCTATTTTCCCCTTCCTTCCTTCCTATTATACCCCTTCCTTCCTTCCTATTTTCCCCTTTCCTTCCTTCCTAGTATTCCCCTTCCTTCCTTCCTTCCTTCCTAGTATACCCCTTCCTTCCTATTTTCCCCTTCTTCCTTCCTTCCTTCCTTCCTAGTATTCCCCTTCCTTCCTATTTTCCCCTTCCTTCCTTCCCTTCCTTCCTAGTATTCCCCTCCCTTCCTCCCTTCCCTTCCTTCCAACTTTTCCTTCCTTCCTTCCTATTTTCCCCTTTCCTTCTTTCCTTCCTAGTATTCCCCTCCCTTCCTTCCCTTCCTTCCCACTTTTCCTTCCTTCCCACTTTTCCTTCCTTCCTTCCTTCCTTCCTATTTTCCCCTTTCCTTCCTTCCTTCCTAGTATTCCCCTCCCTTCCTTCCCTTCCTTCCAACTTTTCCTTCCTTCCATCTTTTCCTTCCTTCCTTCCTTTCCTACCTACCTACCAAATGGAGATTATTTAGTTAATATGTTTGAGAGAAGAACTCCCATTGAGATGAGAAGGGAAGTAGATTATGGTAGAACCTGCACATTGGTGTTTCTGCCTAGGAACAAAGCAACAAGGAGTTTTCTCAGGCAGCTCAGAGTTTATGATAACAGAAGAGGAGAAAATAAAATGTACCTTGGGTGTAGTGGTTAAGGTGCTGGCTCAGAAACTAGGAGATGGTGAATTCTAGTCCTGCACAAAGTGGAGGACTTTGGGCCAAATCACCAGGAGATGGTGAGTTCTAGTCCTGTCTCAGGCATGAAAGCCAGCTAGGTGACTTTGAGCCGATCACCAGGAGACGGTGAGTTCTAGTCTTGCGCTTGGGAATCAAAGGTGACTGGGTGATTTTGGGCCAAATCATCAGGAGACAGTGAGTTCTAGTCCCACCTTAGGCATCAAAGCCGTCTGGGTGTCTTTGGGCCAATCACCAGATGTTGAGTTCTAGTTCTGCCTCAGGCACAAAAGCCAGCTAGGTGACTTTGGGCCAATCACCAGGAGACGGTGAGTTCTAGTCCCGCCTTAGGCATGGAAGCCAACTGATTGACTTTGGGCCGATCACCAGGAGACGGGGAAATCTAGTCCTGCTTTAGGCATAAAAGCCAGCTGGATGATTTTGATCCCATCCCTCTCTCTCTCGGCCCAATCTACCTCACAGGGTTGTTGTTGGGGGTAAACAGGAGGGGGAAGAAGTATTAGGAACCTTCGCCGCCTTGAGTGACTTATAATATAACAAAGGCAGGATTAAAAATCTAAGAAATAAAATCCGTAGGTATGAAATATGAAGAAAGACATTCAGATCGTGCTTGGCTGATCCTGGCTGCATCATTTATCTATATATCAAAAACTATAATTTCGCACCTTGAAAAAATAGAGAGTTCCGTTCTTCCGCAAGTACTTCTCTCGTTTTTGTTTTTTTTGGAATTTATTACAGGTTTTGATCCTACCTCACACAGACTTGTCTATTTCTTGGAGAGAGGGAGAGAAAAGGGGGGGCGGGATATTTTAAAAGTTTAGCTAAGTGCCCAAGGCCATGAAAACAATCCCGCAAGCAAAGGAATATATAGCAGCGTGTCTGTGTGCTTTTGGTGAGCCTGGCCGGGCTGTTCTTCCCTTGATCTTAAGAATTGACGTAAAAGAGTAAACATTTCGACTTCAAGGCTTTGGGGTTTGCCAAAATCCGAGCGGGAGGACCATTATTTGCTCTGCTTAGGTTCCCTTTTGAAGTTCTTTGCTTTTAACATTCTTCCCTATTACAGTCATGGCAAACCGAAGAGGAGGAAACGTAATAATAATAATAATAATAAAAAAAAAAGAAACAGCATCCATGAGAAAAGTTTTTTTTTAAAAAAATTGTATTATCGTACTTTCTTTTTTTTATATAAATTTTATTAATTTTCTATTGTTTACATTAATATTAATGTAACATTATTAATATTAGTATTTAATAATACTTAATATTATTAGTATTTTCTATTAAGCACTAATAAATGTACACAATAGAAAATTATATATATATATATATATATGTTTGCTGGCTGCCAGAAAAAAAGCCTAGAAACGAGTGGATTGTGATTTCACTGAACTAGGGCTGCATAAAAATCTTGGTTTATGTAGGAAGAACCTGGCTAAAGAGAAATACACATAAAACCTATGAAGAAGAAAGAAAAACAAATATTGTACCTTTACAGGGAGGATACATGGGATGAGGATGTGGCTAACTGATGAGGACTTATAAGTCCAAAATAGATCTATCTTAGTCTCCCAATGGGCAGCAGAGTGTTTGCTGGCTGCCAGAAACAAAAGCCTAGAAATGAGTGGATTGTGATTTCACTGAACTAGGGCTGCATAAAAATCTTGGTTTACGTAGGAAGAACCTGGCTAAAGAGAAATACACATAAAGCCTACGAAAAGAAAAGAAAACAAATATATATATATATGATAATACTTTAAAAAAATAATAAAATAATAATTAAAAATAATAATTAAAAAAAATCTTTTCTCAATTTTCAATACAGGTCGTCCTCGACTTACGACCGCAACGGAGCCCCAAATTTCCATGGTGAAAAGCGAGGCCATTGTGAAGTGAGTTCGGCCCCATTTTGCGACCTTGCTCACCACAGTTGTTAAGTGAATCATTGCAGTTGTTAAGTTAGGAACACGGTTTGTGAAGTGAACCCGGCTTCCTTGTTGACGTTGCCTGTCAGGCCGCAAAAAGGGATCACGTGTCCTCAGAAATGATTTACCTCATAAATTCAGGTCGTCCTCGACTTACAACAGTTCCTTTAGCGATGGTTCAAAGTTACAATGGTACTGAAAAATGTGACTTCTGACGGTTTTGCAGTTATGACCATTGTAGCATCCCTATGGTCGTGTGATTTACATTCGGATGCTTGGCAACTGCCTCGTATTTATGACGGTCGCAGTGTCCTGGAAGGGGGGGGTCACACGATCCCCTTTTGCGACCTTCTGACAAACCAAGTTAACGGGGAAGCCAAATTCACTTAACAACCGTGTGATTCGCTTAAAAACAGTGACTAGGAAGGTCACGAAATGGGGCAAAACTCACTTAACAAATGTCTCGCTTAGCAACGGAAATGTTGGGCTCAATCGTGGCCGTACGTTGAGGACTATCTGTACAGTAGTCTTCCTCAGCAACCTGAAGATGGGTGGACTTCAATTCCCAGAATTCCCCAGCCAGCCATAAGTATACATGAGAAATGAAACAAGGCATCTGAAATTAAAAGCTCTGAAAAGATGCTACCAGACGCCTCCTGATTTATTTATTTTTCTTTTATCTATTCTGTAGCTTTCTTTCATCATCCTTTCTTTGATTCGCTCTGCTGCTCTTCCACCCATAGAAACTTCCTTTTTAGGTTATCTCCTTCGTTGCCGGTAAACCGATAAGAGGGAACAACGCCAGCAAACATCTGGCTCCTGCAAATCGGGAATTAATATCAAATTGCATTTTCTCCACTACTCCTGGCCTCCTTCCTCCCTGTTTTCATTGGAAAGAGGAGATTAAGAAGAGACTGGAGAGCCATTTGTCTGGAACGGTATATGGTCTCCTGCCTGAGTAGGGGGTTGGACTAGAAGACCTCCAAGGTCCCTTCCGACTCTGTGATTCTGTTATTCAACCCTTTCAAATCTAGTCTTAATCTAACAGCAAATTCTCCACCCCAGTGTGGGAAAAAATCACAGTTTCCCAGGTTTGTTGCAAACAACTTTTCATGATTTGCAAACTACAAAATGGAGGATGGGAATATATCCCTTGCGTGGTAAGGAAGGAGTAAGGGACATGTGTCGCTCCAACGTTTTCAACAGATCATAATTGGCTCCGATGAACGGAGTTCTGTCACTTTGTGTAAATCAGGAACGTTCAACCGTGGAGTTCAACTCCCAGAATTTGGAAGGAAGGAAGGGAGGAAGGGGGAAGGAAAGGAAGGAAGGAAGGGAAGGGGAAGGAAGGAAGAGAAGGGGAAGGAAAGGAAAGAAAGGGAAGGCAAAGGAAAGGATGGAAGGAATGGAAGGGGAAGGAAGGAAGGAGAAAGATAGGAAGGAAAAAAAGTTAAAGGGAAGGAAGGGAAGGCAAAGGAAAGGATGGAAGGAATGGAAGGGGAAGGAAGGAAGGAGAAAGAAAGGAAGGAAAGAAAGAAGTTAAAGGAAAGGATGGAAGGAATGGAAGGGGAAGGAAGGAAGGAGAAAGAAAGGAAGGAAAGAAAGAAGTTAAAGGGAAGGCAGGAAGGAAGGGAAGACAAAGGAAAGGATGGAAGAAATGGAAGGGGAAGGAAGGAAGGAGAAAGAAAGGAAGGAAAGAAAGAAGTTAAAGGGAAGGAAGGAAGGGAAGGCAAAGGAAAGGATGGAAGGAATGGAAGGGGAAGGAAGAAAGGAGAAAGATAGGAAGGAAAAAAAAAGTTAAAGGGAAGGAAGGGAAGGCAAAGGAAAGGATGGAAGGAATGGAAGGGGAAGGAAGGAAGGAGAAAGAAAGGAAGGAAGGAAAGAAAGAAAGAAGTTAAAGGGAAGGAAGGAAGGGAAGGCAAAGGTAAGGAAGGAAGGAAGTGAAGGGGAAGGAAGAAAGAAAGAAGGGAGGAAGGAAAGAAGGACCCTGGTGGCACAGTGATCGGAATGCAGTATTGCAGACTACTTCTGCCCACTGCCAGCAGTTCGATCCCGACTGGCTCAAGTTGACTCAGCCTTCCATCCTTCCAAGGTGGGTAAAATGTGGTCCCAGATGGTTGGGGGCAAGAGGCTGACCCTATAAACTGCTTAGAGAGGGCTCTGAAGCCCTGTGAAGCGGTATATAACCCTATGTGCTATTGCCAGTGCTATGTTCCCACTGCTGTGGGTTCCCAGAGCCATTGCTTGACTCCTTGACCTGCCTTAGTCTGACCCACCACAGCTCGTCCTGGGATTCTCAGCGCACATCTGCTAAAAATGTCATCCATTTACGAGAATATCTTTTTTTTTTTTTTTTGCTTTTTTGGGACATGGATATAAATACCTCCCGCAGGAATGTCGAAGCGAGATGGCATGCAGGATGAAATGTGGCCAGACTAGTTATAAGGGAACCAGTTCAATCTTAGTTGCAAAATTCAGACCAAGTGGTGGATTTTCCCCAACTGTTAGACCTGGTCATAGTCTCCTTCAATTATATGCGTGTTCGTCATGGGTATTAATAAGATGCCTTTGCACAAGCTGCTAGCCAAAACCAGTTAAGGATTTCCCAAATCTGACTGCAGAGAAAGGCAAATATTTTAAAGCATCTTTCCTGAGTGTAGGACAGGACTCCCATTTTTTTTTATTTTTTATTTTTTATTTTTTTTTATTTTTTTTATTTGATTTATATGCCGCCCTTCTCCGAAGACTCAGGGTGGCTTACAATGTGCTCAGCAATAGCCTTCATCCTTTTGTATATTTATTCAAAGTCAGCTTATTGCTCCCACAAACTGGGTCCTCAATTTACCTACCTTAGAAAGGATGGAAGGCTGAGTCAACCTTGAGCCTTGGCGAGATTCGAACCTGCAGTAATTGCAGGCAGCTGGTCTTAATAACCAGCTTAATAACAGGGTGCCTTAAACCCCTGTACTACCAAGGCTCTTTTGTTCCTTACGTTGCTTTTTTCCCGGTTTGCGAAAGTTCTTACCGGAGGAATTTCCCCACTTAAACAAGAACACCAGACTGCGGAAGAAACAGAACGATTATAGTTTTTGCTCGCTAGCGTGTGCTATTTTTCATCCGGTGGGACTAAATTTTTTTTTTATGTAAGTTAGAACAAGAACTTCCAAGTGCACCAGGAAACAAATCCAAGGATTCGCTTAACAACTGTGAGAAGCCATCAAAGGGGACAAACGTCACTTAACAGAGGTTGCACTTAGCAACATAAATTCTGGGCTCGGTGGTGGTCGTAACTCGAGGACTACCTGTAGAGCAAAGCCAAGCCATTCAGGCTGGCATGGCAAAAGTGGGAGCTAAGTGGCAGACCTGACACTGATTTCCTTTAATACATGGAGGGATTTTAAAAGTTCATTTACAGAAGGCAGGCATTTCTTATTGGTCTACTACCTCTGTGTCAATGGACTAAACAAATGATTCCTTCTCCATTGTCCTCAACCAGCCGCCATCCAGCTGCTGTAGAACCAGCTGCAAAGTGAGTGAGGGGGGATCAGCCAGCAACGGCACCGGCCTTAATGAATTTGCTAAAAGTTTCCTGTAGCCGCCTAACATCTGTGTGTAATTTTTATTAAAACTTTGAAAACAAGACGCTAAAACCTAATAGGAACTAATAATATAAAGTGAGGAAGAATAGAAATAAATAGAAAATAAATAAAAATAGAAAAGAGAGAAGGAAGGAAGGAAGAAGAATGGAAGGAGAGAGGAGAGGAGAAGGAGAGAGAGATGGAAGGAAGAAGAATTGAAAGGAGAGAGGAGAGGAGAAGGAGAGAGAGATGGAAGGAAGAAGAATGGAAGGAGAGAGGAGAGGAGAAGGAGATGGAAGGAAGAAGAATGGAAGGAGAGAGGAGAGGAGAAGGAAAGAGAGATGGAAGGAAGAAGAATGAAAGGAGAGAGGAGAGGAGAAGGAGAGAGAGATGGAAGGAAGAAGAATGGAAGGAGAGAGGAGAGGAGAAGGAGATGGAAGGAAGAAGAATGGAAGGAGAGAGGAGAGGAGAAGAGAAGAGAAGGAAAGAGAGATGAAAGGAAGAAGAATGAAAGGAGAGAGAAGAGGAGAAGGAGAGAAGGAAGGAAGAAGAATGGAAGGAGAGAGGAGAGGAGAAGAGAAGGAGAGAGAGATGGAAGGAAGAAGAATGAAAGGAGAGGAGAGGAGAAGGAGAGAGAGATGGAAGGAAGAAGAATGAAAGGAGAGAGGAGAGGAGAAGGAGAGAAGATGGAAGGAAGAAGAATGGAAGGAGAGAGGAGAGGAGAAGGAGAGAAAGATGGAAGGAAGAAGAATGGAAGGAGAGGAGAGGAGAAGGAGAGAGATGGAAGGAGAGAGGAGAGGAGAAGAGAAGAGAAGGAAAGAGATGAAGGAAGAAGAATGGAAGGAGAGAGGAGAGGAGAAGAGAAGGAAAGAGAAATGGAAGGAAGAAGAATGGAAGGAGAGAGGAGAGGAGAGAAAGATGGAAGGAAGAAGAATGGAAGGAGAGGAGAGAAGGAGAGAGAGATGGAAGGAAGAAGAATGGAAGGAGAGAGGAGAAGAAGAGAGAGATGGAAGGAAGATGAATGGAAGGAAAGAAGAGAGAGGAGAGAAGAGAAGAGAAGAGAAGGAAGAAGAATGGAAGGAGAGAGGAGAGGAGATGAAGAAAAATAGGAAGGAAAAAAATGATATCCAATATTCTTTTCAGAGCTTAGAAGTACATATAACGTCTCTCTCTAATATAACATCATATTGCTTTTCTTTCTATAATCCAGCCAGTCTAATAATCCAAACTATAAATTACATATTTGGCTCCCCACCCCCCAATTTTTCATAAAAAGCTCATCTGAAACTGGCTAACATCCGAAGGTAGATTTAAAAAAAAAAAAAAAAAAACAATTCACAGGCCTGGTCTATCAGGTTCTTGAAGCAACAGAGACCATCAAATCAATTTTAAGTTTCGACGACACAATATTCGTCGTGAATCCTTTGCAAAGGGAATACTAGAGCCTTGATGAAAAGATGGCGCACACTTTAAAGGGTTTGCCCGTAGATAAAAGCACTGATTTATTATCTGTGCTTCGAACTAAGAAAAAAAAAAAGGATATCCCTTACTACAGGTCGTAGTAATCACAATTCACTGAACGGCCATTGAGTGAGTGAACAGCCACAGTCGTTGAGTGAAGCACACCGTCATTAAGCAGATCCGGCTTCCCCCATTGACTTTGCTTGTTGGAAGGCGGCTAGGAAGGCTACAAATTGTGACCCTCGGATGCGGCAACCATCGTAAATTCAGGCGCTTGGCAAGCGGTACGTATTTACGACGGTGGCGGCATCCCAAGGTCATGTGACCTGCCGTTTGGGACCATCTGACAAAAGGGCAGGATTCACTTAATGACCGTCTTGCTTAGCAACAGAAATGCAGGTTGCAATTGGGATCGGAATTTCAGGACTATCCTGTACCGCTTTTCATTTTTTACTCTTTTGTTTTTCTCTTCTTTTTTTCCCTAGCTCTATCCAATCACAAATTTCTCATTTCTTAACGTCCTTTTCAACCCTTTCCCTCTTGTCTTTTTTTGCGATTCGGTGTCGATTCGTTTTCTCTGAATAACCAAACCACGATACACATTTTTCACGCCGGTTACTCCAAGTCTCAGCCCCATTCAGCTCTTTGTGTTACCACGTATGCTTCTGGAGAATTCATTCATTTCCTTTCTGCCCATCTTCCACTTCCCTATCACCGAGTAACCACAGGGACAATCTTTCCACTTCTTGCAACAGGAATTCATTCTCAGCCTAACCACATCCTTTCTACCGGTATTCGCACCTTAAAATTTCCTAATCAATTGCCTCATCTTTAGTAAACATTCTGAAGAACAGGCGGTCCTCGACTTATGACCACAATCGAGCCCAAAATCCATGTTGCGTCGTGAGAAATTCGCAAAGTGACTTTTGCCCTATTTTACGACTCTTCTTGCCACGTTTGTTAAGCGAATTGCTACAATTGTTAAGTTAATAACACGGTTATTAAGTGATTTTGACTTTCCCCGCAAAAGAGGATCGCATGACCATGGCACACAGCAACCGTCATATATGTTGTGTCATATATATTGCGAAGCATATGAATTTATGTGTGTGTGTGTGTTTTTCCTCTAGCCAGGTTTTCCCTACGTAACCAAGGTTTTTCTGCAGCCCTAGCTCAGTAGAATCACATCCACTGAATTCTGGGCTTTTTTCTTTTCTGGTAGCCAGCAAATTCTTCCTGCTAGGTGGGAGACTTATATAGATCTATTTCTAGCTTGTGTGCTTTCATCAGTAAGCTGATGTATATATATATGTATGTATTTCTCTTTAGCCAGGTTCTACCTATGTAAACCAAGATATTATGCAGCCCTAATTCAGTGAAATCACAATTCACTAGTTTATACCATAATATCTTGGTTTACGTAGGTAGAACCTGGCTAAAGAGAAATACCACATAAAACCTACGAAAAAGAAGAAAAACAAATATTGTACCTTTACAGGGAGGATACATGAGATGAGGGTATGGCTAACTGATGAGGCCTTATGAGGCTGAAATAGATCTATCGGCAGCAAAGGGTCTGCTGGCTGCCAGAAGAAAAAAAGCCCAGAAACTAGTGAATTGTGATTTCACTGAACTAGGGCTCATAATATCTTGGTTTACGTAGGTAGAACCTGGCTAAAGAGAAATACACATAAAACCTACGAAAAAGAAAGAAAAATAGATAGATAGATAGATAGATAGATAGATAGATAGATAGATAGATAGATATAGATAATTATATAGAGATAGATAATAAATAGATAGATAGATAGATACCGGTTACGAAGCATCTGAATTTTGATCATGTGACTGTGGAGATGCTGCAATGTTCATAAGTGTCAAAAATGGTCATAAGTCCCTTTTTTCAGTCCCGTTGTAACTTCGAATGGTCACTAAACAAACTGTTGTAAATCAAGGACTACCTGTACACAAATTCGTTTTTTCACCATACTCAATTATTTTTTCCATTAACTACCTTAGTCTGGCAGATCTAGACAGCATACTAAAAAAGCACAGACATCACCCTGCCAACAAAGGTGCGTATAGTCAAGGCTCTGGTTTTCCCAGTTGCAATGGATGGCTGTGAAAGTTGGACCATAAGGAAGGCTGAGCGCCAAAGAATTGGGGCCTTTGAACTCTGGGGCTGGAGAAGACTCCTGCGAGTCCCTTGGACTGCAAGGCCATCCAACTGGTCAGACCTAGAGGAGATCAACCCTGGCTGCCCTTTAGAAGGCCAGATCCTGAAGAGGAAACTCAAACACTTTGGCCACCTAATGAGAAGGAAGGACTCACTGGAGAAGAGCCTGATGCTGGGAAAGACTGAGGGCAAAAGAAGAAGGAGACGGCAGAGAAGGAGGTGGCTGGATGGAGTCACTGAAGCAGTCGGCGTGAGCTTCAATGGATTCCAGAGGATGGTAGAGGTACAGGAAGGCCTGGAGGAATGTTGTCCATGGGGTCGCGATGGGTCGGACATGACTTTGCAACTAACAACTAATACCTTAGTCTGGGTTATGTCGATTTTCAGACAAAAACCCTTTGCTTCCTGCAATATATCTAATATTTACTGCAGATTGTTGGGTTCTCAGCCAACACTTCCCTCCATACAAAAGCTACACACATTCATACCCCAGACATGATTGCAAGCTTTTCTTATCCGTGACAAATGGCACCTAAAAAATATACACGTTGTCTTTGACTTACAACAGCGACAGTTTGAAAATATAAAATGAAATAAAAAATGACATAACGGCCGAACATCGTCTAGAAAGTTACCAGACTGAGAAAGTTGCTTTTAGCTAATGCTTTCCTTGTTTATGCTGTCTCAGCACTAATCCTGCGATCGTATATATAAATAAAAATAATAGGGATTCATTGTCAAGCTGTCAAGAGCGCCTTCAACAAAAGGGTGGATCTGGTGTGTGTTAGCAACCAAATTGTGGTGGTTTGTGTATCCAATGACAGGTGGGGGCAGAGCCCTGTGTAGCTTGGCAGGGCCGGGAGGATGCTGGGTGAGTAATTGTGAAGTTACCTGGGCTCACCCAAACTTTCCTTTCTCGTCAGCCAAGCGCAGGCTCCGAAAATACTTGATTCTAAAAAGAAGAATTTTGCATCAAGAACGTCTGGGTTTAAAAAAGAAAAGAAAAGAAAAGAAAGTGTGTTTGTTTATATAGGTTAGAAATGAATCACTACTGACAGATAGTCCTCAAGTTAGGATATAGAATGGAGCCTCCCGTACAACTGTCGTAACTTGCGACGGTTGTAAATCAGGTCACTGCCACCAGCACCCAACTTGATTTTAATTTTTTTTTTTTTGCAGTGGTCGTTAAACAAATCAGTGGTTGTTAAGCAAACTCCTGGTTTGCTGTGGGCTGGTTTGGGCAAAACCCAGAAGGAAGTGATAGCTTTTGGCCAAATTATCTTAGGATGCAGCAACAGTCATAAGTACGAATCAGTTGCCCAGCATCTGAAATCTGATCATACCATCATGGGGAATGCTACAAAGGGTCGTAACTGTGAAAAACGGTCATAAGTCACTGCTCTTCAAGCCTTTACAGCTAGTGACCGCTTTTTAAAGCTTCCACGCTCTTCCAAGGCTAAACCCTGGTTTACACTACTGATGACAACTGACACTACTGTTGAAATAACAACTCTGCAGGTATTAGTTAATTTCCCTACTCAAAGAATAGTCAACAGGTAAGTAGAAATAGAAAAGTCTCAAAAATCCCAAGCAAATTCAGAAATTTTCAGGTTGTAGGATGAAACCAGCCACTGAGGTATCTCAAAAAACACACACTGGATCCCTAAGACTTAGGACAAAATTATCTATCTATCTATCTATCTATCTATCTATCTATCTATCTATCTATCTATCTATCTATCTATCTATCTATCCATCCATGCATCTATCTACCCATCTATCCATTTATCCATCCATTTATCCATCTATCCATGCATCCATCCATGTATTTATCCATCCATCCATTTATCTACATCTATCCAAACTATCCATTTGTCTACTCAACCTATCTACCTACCTACCTATCCCCATCCATCCACTCTATCAATCTTCTGTCTCTCTCTCTCTCTCTCTCTCTCTCACACACACACACACACATATCCAATCTATCCATTCATCTACTCAACCAACCTACCTACCTATCCATCCAACATACCTATCTATTCATTTATGTATCCATCCATTCTATCTATCCTATCTATCCATTTTATAGAAGCTAACCTATATATCCATCTATCCACTCAACCTATCTATCCATCTGTCCCCTTAACCAACTATCTACTTGTCTATCTACCTATCTATTTAACCAATATACCTACCTAACCTTCCATTTACCTATCCTCTTATATGGCCACTCATCTTGTAAAATGGAACTCTGGGCAGCTCACAACAGTAGGAAAACCAAACCCCTGACCGTCAGCCTGCACCTGGAAAGAAGCTGGGAGCCTATGGAGCTCATGCAACAGTGGTTTACCTGGGCAAACAGGTGAGGGGGCAGCCCTGGCAAGCTGTTATATTCTGGCCCAGTTATGAACTTTAAATGGTCTTTAAGCGGTCTTGAGGACACGAAGAGGGAAGTTTTGGAGCAAACATGGGGTCTATATTGAATCTGCCTCTCCATCTAACCCAGGGGTCTCCAACCTTGGCAACGTTAAGCCTGGAGGACTTCAACTCCCAGAATTCCCCAGCCAGAATTCCCCAGGCAGAATTCCCCTCCCAGAATTCTGGGAGTTGAAGTCCTCCAAGCTTAACATTGCCAAGGTTGGAGACCCCTGATCTCATCCGCCAGAAGATATGCCCTCCATCGCAATTCCACTGAAAGCTGAAACTATGCACACCCAACAGACTGCAGCCAGGTCTACGTTATCAGCTAGAAAATAATCGGCAGGGAGCAGAGAGTTTACACATTTAATGAGGTTACACAAAGCGTTAATCTCCAGTTGAGCTGAGAAAGAAAGAAAGAAAGAAAGAAAGAAAGAAAGAAAGAAAGAAAGAAAGAAAGAAAGAAAAAGAAGAAAGAGAGAGAGAGTGAGTGTGAGAGAGAGGGAGGGAGAGAGGGGGGGGAAAGAAAGAAAGAAAGAGAAGAAAGAAAGAAAGAAAGAAAGAAAGAAAGAAAGAAAGAAAGAGAGAGAGATTTTTTTTTTTAAATTTGATTTATATGCCGCCCTTCTCTGGAGACTCAGGGCGGCTTACAATGCATCAAGCAATAGCCTTCATCCTTTTGTATATTTATACAAAGTCAGCTTATTGCCCCCACAACTGGGTCCTCATTTCACCTACCTTAGAAAGGATGGAAGGCTGAGTCAACCTTGAGCCTTGGCGAGATTCGAACCAGCAGAAATTGCAGGCATCTGGTCTTAATAACCAGCTTAATAACAGGGTGCCTTAGACCACTGTACTACCAAGGCTCTTAGATTGAGAGAGAGAGGAGAGAGGGGGGGGGAAGAAAAAAGAAAGAAAAAAAGAAAGAAAGAAAGAAAGAAAGAAAGAAAGAAAGAAAGAAAGAAAGAAAGAGATTGAGAGAGGGAAAGAAAGAAAGAAAGAAAGAAAGAAAGAAAGGAAGGAAGGAAGGAAGGAAGGAAGGAAGGAAGAAGAAGGAAGAAGGAAGAAAGAGAGAGAGATTGAGAGAGAAAGGGAGAGAGAGGGGGAAGAAAGAAAGAAAGAAAGAAAGAAAGAAAGAGAGAGAGAGAGAGATTGAGAGAGAAAGGGAGAGAGGGGGGGAAAAGAAAGAAAGAAAGAAAGAAATAAAGAAAGAAATAAAGAAAGAAAGAAAGAAAGAAAGAAAGAAAGAAGGGCCAAGAGAAAACAGCTGCTAATTAGTCCCCTAAATTTCTAACAAAAACACCTGTGGCGAGGGCAGGACTTCAAAGACCTTCCCCCCAAAAGGCTAACGGGGTTAGGGCCAGCCATAGCTCCAGAGGGATACCGCTCCACCGGCCGCTTAATTGAGTAAGCCAGGGTTAAGTTAGCCGGGAGAAAACATGCCACATGCAACCCATTTATTTCACAGCGGATCAGATCTGCTGGATAAAGAGAGAGGAAGGGAGAACGCTAATAAAAGACGTCATTATTTCTCTTATTTTCTGAGAGTTGATGAGCGGGCCGGTTTGGTCTGGTTGGGAAGGCACTAGGCTAGATGGTGAGTTCTAGTTTCGCCATAGGATGAAAGCCAGCTGGGTGACTTTGGGCCAATCACTAGGAAAATGTGAGTTCTAGTTTTGCCTTAGGAAAGCCAGCTGGGTGACTTTGGGCCAATCACTAGAAAATGTGAGTTCTAGTTTCGCCTTGGGAAAGCCAGCTGGGTGACTTTGGGCCAATCACTAGGAAAATGTGAGTTCTAGTTTTGCCTTAGGAAAGCCAGCTGGGTGACTTTGGGCCAATCACTAGGAGATGGTGAGTTCTAGTTCCATTTTAGGAAAGCCAGCTGGGTGACTTTGGGCCAATCACTAGGAAAATGTGAGTTCTAGTTTTGCCTTAGGAAAGCCAGCTGGGTGACTTTGGGCCAATCACTAGGAGATGGTGAGTTCTAGTTCCATTTTAGGAAAGCCAGCTGGGTGACTTTGGGCCAATCACTAGGAAAATGTGAGTTCTAGTTTCGCCTTGGGAAAGCCAGCTGGGTGACTTTGGGCCAATCATTAGGAAAATGTGAGTTCTAGTTTCGCCTTAGAAAGCCAGCTGGGTGACTTTGGCCAATCACTAGGAAAATGTGAGTTCTAGTTCCGCCTTGGGAAAGCCAGCTGGGTGACTTTGGGGCAATCACCAGGAGATAGTGAGTTCTAGTTCCGCCATAAGATGAAAGCCAGCTGGGTGACTTTGGGCCAATCACCAGGAGATAGTGAGTTCTAGTTCCGCCATAAGATGAAAGCCAGCTGGGTGACTTTGGGCCAATCACTAGGAAAATGTGAGTTCTAGTTCCGCCTTAGGAAAGCAAGTTGGATGACTAGGCCAATCACTAGGAGATGGTGAATTCTAGCCCTGCGTTAGGCTTGGAAGCTGGCTGAGCGACTTTGAGCACAGTCCCTCTCTCTCAGCCCTACCCACCTCACAGGGTTGTTGTTATGGGGAAACTAGGCGAGGAAAGGAGCAATTAGGTATCTTCGCTGGCTTGAGTTGTTTATAAAAATAATAAAGGTGGGATTTAAAAGCATCTAAAATGAAAAATAAAGCCCATAAATCCAGCCAGCCGAACGTGAGAGGGAAATGCAAATTATTTTACCCGAGGACCGGAAGAACTTGAAATGCTAACCTTCCCCCAACTTGACTTTTGAGTGCTAAAGAGTGGGGTTTGTTCACCTATTAAAGCTGTTCAGCGGGGTTCTGTTTTAATCTGGTTTCCTTAAACACAAGTGTGGCATTTATCAGGAACTCTGTTTACACCGAGTTCCTGCTGTTCAAAGTACACATTATTTAATCTCCTTTACAGCCGGTACAGACTGCCCCGAGAACCGTAAATATGTTTATCTGAGTACATTTTTCTGGAGAGCTTTTTTTTAAAAAAAAATGTACGGCAGATTTTTGTCGGCAATCTTCTGTGCAAACCCATTTTCGTAGACTTAAGCCCTCTGAAGTTAAGAAGACAAATTAATTGCTGCATTTTTCTTTTCTTTCTTTCTTTCTTTCTTTCTTTCTTTCTTTCTTTCTTTCTTCTTTCTTTCTTTCTTCCTTTTCTTCTTTCTTTCTTTTTGCAAGATGGCAACTATGCTAAAACTTTGACCTTGGCCCGGTCTCTCTCTCTCTCTCTTCTTCCTTCTTTCTTCTTTCTTTCTTTTTGCAAGATGGCAACTATGCTAAAACTTTGACCTTGGCCCGGTCTCTCTCTTTCTCTCTTCTTCCTTTCTTTCTTTCTTCCTTCCTTCCTTTCTTCTTTCTTTCTTTTTGCAAGATGGCAACTATACTAAAACTTTGACCTTGGCCCGGTCTCTCTCTTTCTCTCTTCTTCCTTTCTTTCTTTCTTTCTTTCTTTCTTTCTTTCTTCCTTCCTTCCTTTCTTCTTTCTTTCTTTTTGCAAGATGGCAACTATGCTAAAACTTTGACCTTGGCCCGGTCTCTTCTCTCTCTCTCTCTTCTTCCTTTCTTTCTTCCTTCCTTCCTTCCTTTCTTCTTTCTTTCTTTTTGCAAGATGGCAACTATGCTAAAACTTTGACCTTGGCCCGGTCCCCCCCCCCCCCTCTCTCTCTCTCTCTCTCTCTCTCTTCTCTCTCTCTGCCCAACCCCACCTCACAGGGTTGTCGTGGGAAAAAGGAGGAGGAGGAAGTGCGTTGGATATACTCACTGCCTTGAGTTATTTGTAAAAATAATAAAAGCGGGATACTGGTCATCCTTGACTTACAACCATTTATTTAGTGACCGTTCGAAGTTACAACGACACAGAAAAAAAATAATTTATGACCGTTTTTCCAAACTTACGACCGTTGCGGCATTCCCCCCCCCCCCCGGTGGTCACACGATCAAAATTTGGAGGCTTGGCCAGTGGTTCATATTTATGATGGTTACATTGTCCCCTTCAGACAAGCAAAGTTCATGGTGGGGGGGGCAGATTCGCTTAACAACCGTGTTACTACCGTAACGAAGGCAATGGATTCACTTAACAGCCGTGGCAAGAAAGGTCGTAAAACGGACCAAAGCTCACTGGACAAACGGTCTCGCTTAGCAGTGGAAGCTTGGGGCTCATTTGCGGTCGTAAGCCGAGGATCGCCTGTGCAAATAAATAAAATTTTTTAAAAAGGTACAACTGGCTTCAGGCAGTGGTGACAAGACAAAAATAAATAAATAAATAAAAGAGATTTGAAAAGGGCTCAGTAGTGAAGTTGGGGCAGGCCCAGGAAAGGGCAGGTAAGGTAAGAGGTAAGGTGTTGATTTAGGAGAGGCGGAGGTTTGGCGCAGAAAACTGACATTTTTAGGGAGTGCCACAGCAGCAAGCTTGAAGACAGGCCTGGCGTGAGAGAGGAAAAAGGCGGCTTTGGCTGGCATTGATAAGCAGCATCAATTCGCCAAGACGGGTATCTCCCCCAGGTGAAATAAAACAGCCATGGATCCTTCCGATCAAGGAGAATATTTGTAGGTCGGGGGTGAAATAAGGGATCCGTGGGGCTCTCTTGAGTTGGTGGTTTTCTCGTGGATGTTTCGTGACCCAAATAGGTAACATTATCAGTGCTAGAAGGGAGAGGGGTTTTGCAGGGAGGAGGAGGTGGAGGTGGAGGTGGAGATGGAGGAGATGGAGAAGGAGGAGGAGGAGGACCGTGGGGTCCTTGGTGCTCTGCAAGCTTGGTTGTTCCTTGCAGACATTTCATGACCCAACTAGGTAACACCATCCATGCTAGAAGGATTTGGGAGGAAGAGAGGACTGTGGGGGTCCTTGGTGCTCTCTGAGCTTGGCGGTTTTCTTACAGATGTTTTGTGACCCAACTAGGGAACATCATCAGTGCTAGAAGGGAGTGGGGTTTGCAGAGGGAGAAGGAGGAGGAGAAGGGGAAGAAGGAGGAGGAGGAGGAAGAAAAGAAATGTGGGGCCTTTGGCACTCTCTGAACTTGGTGATTTTCTTGCAGGCGTTTCATGACCCAACAAGGTAACATCATCAGTACTGGAAGGGAGTGGGGTTTGCAGAGTGGAATAGAAAGGGGGGAGAGGAGGAGGAGGAGGAGGAGAACGATGTGGAGTCCTTGATGCTCTCTGAGCCTGGTGGTTTTCTTGCAGACGTTTCATGACCCAACTAGGTAACATCATCAGGGCTCAAGGGAGTGGGTTTGTGGAAGGGGAAAAGGGGGCGAGGAGGAGGAGGAGGACTGTATGGTCCTTGGTGCTCTGAGTTTGGCTACTTGATTGCAGATGTTTCATGACCCAACTAGGGAACATCATCAGAGCTAGGGATTGGGAGAGGAGGAGGAGGAGGACAACAACAACAACAACAACAACAACAACAACAACAACAGCGGGGTCCTTGGTGCTCTGCAAGCTTGGTGTCAAGTTTCCGAAAGATGCCCGAATTAATTCATGAGCCACGATCCAAACTTCAAAGGAAATATAGTCATTTATTAGGAGCAACATTCTGGCAATACTGGGATGCAGTTAGGACAGATCCTGCGTAGATTTACGTTCCCCTATGACCCTGTCTCTCCCCTCCTCTCTGGCCATGTCATAAATCACATTCTCCAATTAACCACTTTGGCTGGCTGTGAAACCTAACACCCTCCTTCCGATTGCGGTCAGGAAGAATGTATGGCATTCACTTCAGTTCTCCCTCCCTCCTGCTCACGGCAACTTGAAAGCTTTGCAAGTTGACATTTGGTTTTCTGGCAGACGTTTCGTGACCCAACTAGAGAACATCATCAGTGCTGGAAAGAGAGTGGGGTTTGTGGAGAGGAGGAGGAGGAGGAGGAGGAGGAGGAGGAGGACGGACGACGACGTGGGGTCTTTGGTGCTCCATAAGCTTGGTTTTCTGGCAGACGTTTCATGACCCAACTAGAGAACATCATCAGTGCTGGAAGAGAGTGGGGTTTGTGGAGAGGAGGAGGAGGAAAACGACTGTGGGGTCTTTGGTGCTCCATAAGCTTGGTTTTCTGGCAGACGTTTCATGATCCAACCTAAGTAGCATCCTCAGTGCTAGAAGGGGGGGGGTTGCAGGGAGGGGGCAGAAGGAGGAGGAGAACCACTCTTGGCATTGTCTGAGCTTGGTTCTTTTCTTGCAGGCATTTCATGAGCCAACTAGTTAACATCATCAGTGCTTTGGGGGGTGGGGGGGTTGGAGGAGGAGGATTGCGTGGAGTCCTTAATGCTCTCTGAGCTTAAACGGTTTTCTTGCAGACATTTTATCACCCAAACTACATGACATCACGAGTGCTAGTCAACTGGCAGATCAGATGATGTGGTTACCTAATTTGGGTAATGAAATGTCTGCAAGAAAAGCACCAAGCTCAGAGAGCCCCAAGGACTCCTCATTTATCCTTCAAACGAGGGTAACGATGATCGTGGGATACGTACAATTCCAGGAGAGAAATTCAATGATGCTTCCTATCAAACCTCAAACTCTCCTTTCAGATTTTACTTCCTGTGGTCTGAAGCCACCTAACCCGAAACCCTAGACCAGGGAAAGCAGAAATCTCTTCCTAGGAAATTTATATTTTTGAAAGTTCGGAAGAAATCATCAGTGGCCAGATGATTCAATAATAATTGGGAACTGACTTTCTAAGAAATAGACTGCGCTCTAAAACGACAACATCAACAAACTTTTAGGTATTAGGCATACAACTTCCCCGAAGAACTGTGTCTCGTTTTCAAAGTTTATTTTCTTACAAGGTCTTCTGTCTTACAAGAAGTAGAAGCAATATAATGTTATGGGTTTTTTTTAAAAAAAATGGAAGAACCCCATCTTTTTCAAAGCCAGACAGAGGCTGTCCCTGACCTAAATCCCTCTTAAGAACCAAGCGCTCAGTGGATTCAAATCTCACAATATTTACTTTTTTGTATATTGCCAAGGATATGCAGACTTACATACAGGGAAAGGACGAGGGCTGTGCGCAGATAACAGAAGAACAGAGCCGGAAGGGACCTTGGAGGTCTTCTAGTCCAACCCCCTGCTCAGGCAGGAACTCCTTATACCATTTCAGACAAATGGTTGTCCAATCTCTTCTTAAAAACCTCCAGTGATGGGGAAGGAAAGAAGGAGGGAGGGAGGGAGGAAGGAAAGAAGGAAAGAAGGAAGGAGAGAAAAGGGGAAGGGAGGAGCAAAAGGGAAGGGAGGGAGGAAGAAAGGAAGGAAGGAAAAAAGGAAAGAAGGAAGGAGAGAAAGGGGAAGGGAGGAGCAAAAGGGAAGGGAGGGAGGGAGGAAGGAAGGAAGGAAAGAAGGAAGGAAAAAGAATTGCAGAATAACAGAGTCGGAAGGGACCTTGGAGGTCTTCTAGTCCAACCCCCTACTCAGGCACTAGCCCTATACTAGTGATGGCTAACCTTTTTGCCATCGCATGCCAGGAGAGGGGGGGCGGGGGAGGGTTGCGCGTGCACATGCCCACATGCATGCGTGTGCAAACCCCCCACCCCGCTCCTGGCACATGATGGCCTGGTAGGCCCTTTTTTCTTTCTTCCCTGGTTCCAGATCCTCTCTATGCATCTGGAAAGACTGAAAACAGCCTTTCCCACTCCCTTGGAGGCCCTCCAAAGGCCTGAAAGGGCCCATTTCCCGACTCCCGGTGGGACAGGAAGTGACGTTTTTTGCTGTCCCCAGCCTCCAGAGCCTCTCTCGGAGTCTCTAGGAGCCTCTGGAGGCTGGGGACAGCAAAAAACGTCACTTCCTGTCCCACCGGGAGTCGGGAAATGGGCCCTTTCAGCCTCCGTAGGGCCTCCAAGGGAGCGGGAAAAGCTGTTTTCGCCCTTCCCAGATAAATAGAGAGGATCAGGAGCCAGGGAAGAAAGAAAAATGGGCCTTCCCCCCCCCACCACACGCAGGCCCTCCAGAGGCAGGAAACAGCCTGTTTCCCTACTTCTGGTGGGCCCAGAAGGCCCGAAAATCAGCTGGCCGGTGTGCGCATGCGCCCCAGAGCTGAGCTGGCGTGCCCACTAATATGGCTCCGCGTGCCATATTAGGTTCGCCATCACGGCCCTATACCATTTCAGACAAATGGTTGTCCAATCTCTTCTTAAAAACCTCCAGTGTTGGAGCATTCACAGCTTCTGGTGGCAAGCAGTTGTGGGGGCCGGATCTGGCCCGCGAGGTACTTAGATTTGGCCCGTGGGGCCGCCCTGGAAACAGTGAAGGACTGGTCCGCAGTGCTTCTGCCAGCGAAAGCGGGCTCCCAAGCTCCATTTTCAGCCGCCACGGCCTCCCCGCTGGCAGAGTGCTCGGGCCGCCACAGGCACCCGACAGGAGTGTCGCCGAGCTGGCCACGCCCACCCTGGCCCCCTGTCAAACACAACCCTGATGTGTCCCTCAATGAAATCGAGTTTGACACCCCTGGACTAGACGGTCACTTATCTGAAATGGTAGAGGTCCGTGATGGCGAACCTATGGCACACGTGCCACTGGTGGCACACAAGAGCCATATCGATGGGCACACGAGCTCAGCTCTGCTGCACATGCGCACGCCAGTCAGCTGATTTTTGAGCCTTCGGGGCCCATTGGAAAGTCGGCAAACAGGCCGTTTCCGGCCTCCGGAAGGCCTCTGGAGGGGGTGCGGAAGGCAGTTTTTGCCCTCCCCAGGCTCCTAGAAAGGCTCTGGAGCTTAGGGAGGGCGAAAAATGGGCCCACCAGGCCCACTGTGCCATCACATGCCAAAAGCGGGGGAAACGCAGGGAGGGGTCACGCACACATGCGTGGGGGCGGGGCGCATAGAATTATGGGTATGGGCACGCGTGCGGCCGACCCCCCCCCCACTCCCCTCACTTTTGGCACTGGTATGGGTTCTCCTGCTTGAGCAGGGGGCTGGACTAGAAGACCTCCAAGGCCCCTTCCAGCTCTGTTCTCCTAATTCCAGTTCAGTTTGCATTCAGGGATCGACTAGAGATTGAGGAGACAGATTAAAAGAATCCTGGCTTTTCTCTTGTCCGATGGGTCAGGAGCAAGACGAAAACGAGCCGCGAACTTCTTCCCGCTTGGACTCAAAAAGCCGCTGCGTTTTTAATGGGCAGTAAATTCAGGGTAAAATATTTTAATTACCTTCAGATCGAAGCTACAAATACTGACTGCGTCATCGTCTTTCTCCCTCCGCTTCCTTTTCTGCAAGAAGAGAGGAAAAAAAAACAGCCATTATGCAAGATGCTTCAATATCTACGGATGGGATCTGGTTTGCTACGTGGGCCATTTCGTCGTAAAAAGAAAAACCCAACCTCAAAACTCTCTTTAAAAAAAAAAGAAAGATAGTTATAAACCAGCGGGATGAATGTCATTCTGGCCACGAACGTCATTCCGACTTGACATGTAAATGATAGGTTTCAAAAATGTCCTTTTACTTGTGTAAGTGATGAAAAGGGTTTATGAAAAGAAAAGAAAAAAGAAAAGAAAGAAAATGAAGGCAAGGGCATATATTAATATAACCCTGACACCTGGAATTATTTCAAGAATGTACTTAATGCAATAAGATACCTACCGGCTGGGGCTCCTGAACTCACAATTATATTTATTATTATTATTATAAAAGAAAAAGATTTTTTTTTTTCCGTGGGCGATGGGGGAATTGTCAGCCTCTCTTCCTGTTAGTTCCTACCCACCAATAAAACTTGTAATTATCTTTTCATCTTATCACTTCTTGCAAGTGAAGCTGCCCTCCGGGAGAGCAAGTTTCCACTGTCCAGAAGGATATAATTTTCTGTCCTACCTTTCTGGATAAAGTTCTTATAATACAAAGAGGTTCCCTCTTATTTATTTCTTTATTTTGAATTTTATTTTTTTAGACATAAAACATAAAATACATCTTTTTAGAGCAAGGATTTGATCAGGTATAAAATAGGTACAATTACTCACATTCCCTCAACCAATTTTGTTCCAAATTTTATCCATTTACATCTTAAAAAAAAAAAAAAGGATATAATTTTCTGTCCTACCTTTCTGGATAAAGTTCTTACGATACAAAGAGGTTCCCTCTTATTTATTTCTTTATTTTGAATTTTATTTTTTTAGACATAAAACATAAAATACATCTTTTTAGAGCAAGGATTTGATCCGGTATAAAATAGGTACAATTACTCACATTCCCTCAACCAATTTTGTTCCAAATTTTATCCATTTACATCTTAAAAAAAAAAAAAAATATAATTTTCTGTCCTACCTTTCTGGATAAAGTTCTTATTATACAAAGAGGTTCCCTCTTATTTATTTCTTTATTTGCATCCTACCTTTATTATTTTTACAAATAACTCAAAGTGGGGAACGAATCTAATGCAAAGTCTCCTCCATTTTCCACATAACAACAGCCCTGTGAGGTAGGCTGGGCTGAGAGAGAGAGAGAGTGAGAGAGAGTGAGTGAGTGAGAGAGAGAGAGTGAGAGAGAGTGAGTGAGTGAGAGAGAGAGAGTGAGAGAAAGAGAGAGTGAGTGAGAGAGAGTGAGTGAGTGAGAGTGAGTGAGAGAGAGAGAGTGAGTGAGAGAAAGAGAGTGAGAGTGAGAGAGAGAGAGTGAGAGTGAGTGAGAGAAAGAGAGAGAGTGAGAGTGAGAGAGTGATAGTGAGTGAGAGAGTGAGTGAGAGAAAGAGAGTGATAGTAAGTGAGAGAGAGAGTGAGAGTGAGTGAGAGAGAGTGATAGTGAGTGAGAGAGAGAGAGTGAGAGAAAGAGAGTGAGAGTGAGAGTGAGAGTGAGAGAGTGAGTGAGTGAGTGAGAGTGAGAGTGAGAGTGAGAGAGAGAGAGAGAGAGAGAGAGAGAGAGAGAGAGAGGAGGGAGCGACTGGCCCAAAATCTTCCTAAATTCTATGCAAGGTCTCTGTACCGCTGCACAGGTAATCCTCGACTTACGACCATAATTGAGCCCCAGAATTTCTGTTGTGAGCTTTTTAAAAGTAATGCAACGGTATGATCTTAGCTACTGCCCTGCTTTG
Source organism: Pantherophis guttatus (assembly GCF_029531705.1). The sequence goes on along the minus strand of NW_026843855.1, from coordinate 6,471,948 downwards.
ATCCTGTGATCAAAGAATTTATTCCTAATCTACTGCCATACCCTGGAAAAAGAAGAAATTTAGAAATTATTCTTTTTTTCAGAAGTTTTTAAGGGGGAAAAAAATGGATGGGATCTGGTTTGCTACGTGGGCCATTTCGTCGTAAAAAGAAAAACCCAACCTCAAAACTCTCTTTAAAAAAAAAATACAGATTTTTCCCCCGCTTCTTTCTGTAAAATGGCTCTCCACGAGGATGAGGTCAGCAGGCATCTTCTATAAAGCATGAAGACGTCTTTGGCAGAAGTTCAGAGTTGTGTTTTTTTTAACTTCATATTATTTCTAACAATATATCTGTCGTTCCTCTTTATTTATATAAAAAAAAAAAGGCCCTTTGAAATCGCAGACGTTATTAATGAATGGATGTTTTTTCTGGCCCACCCACTCGGGCAGATTCTGGGTGGCTTGATCCAAATACACAATTAAAATAGTTGCAGACACAACAGCGCAAGCAAAGCCGGGCAAGACGGCAAGTGAGGCGTAACAGTTCAAGGGAAGTCTCCAGGTCGTCCACGACATGCGACCACAATTCAGCCCAAACGGTCTGTCGCTAAGCGAGACACTTGCTAAGTGAGTTTTGCCCCGTTTTATCCCGCTTCACGGCCGCCGCCGTTAAGTGAATTGCTGCAGTCGTTAAGTGTGTTAACCCGGTTGTAAAGTGAATCTGGTGTGCTGGTCAGAAGGTCGCAAAAGGGGGGGGGTCACGTGACCCCCAGGACACTGCAACCGTCGTAAGTTATGAGTCAGTTGTCAAGCGTCTGAATTTGGATCATGTCACCATGGGGATGCTGCAAACGGTCGAAAGTGGGAAAAACGGTCGTAAGTCACTTTTTTCAGTGCCGTCGTAACTTCGAACGGTCGCTACATGAATGGTTGTAAGTTCAGGACTACTGTAGTGGTGATAAGACAGGCAAAGCATTCACATTTCTCTTATTGTGTCTGTGGGTCAATCCATGCCTGGGGGGCGGCTTTTGGAGACACCCCAGGATGGGAGCGGGGGGGGGGGGTGCAGGCTTCCTTGCAATCCACAGCTCCCT
>NW_026843855.1:6413375-6465875 GCF_029531705.1 Pantherophis guttatus | reverse complement strand
CACTACGGTCCCCCCACTTTTGGCACATGATGGCAAAAAAGTTAGCCATCACTGCCCTATACCATTCCAGACAAATGGTTGTCCAATCTCTTCTTTAAAAGCTCCAGTTTTGGCGCTTTCACAACTTCTGAAGGCAAGTCATTCCACTAATTAATTGTTCTAACTGTCAGGAAATTTCTCCTCGGTTCCAGGTTGCTTCTCTCCTTTATTAATTTCCATCCATTCCTTTTTCTTCTGCCCTCAGGTGCTTTGGAGAATAGCTTGTCTCCCTCTTCTTTGTGGCAGCCCCTGAGATACTGGAACACTGCTATCATGTCCTTTTTTATTATTATTATTTATATGCCGCCCTTCTCCGGAGACTCAGGGCGGCTTACAATGCGTTAAGCAATAGCCTTCATCCTTTTGTATATTTTTTATACAAAGTCAGCTTATTGCCTCCACAAACTGGGTCCTCATTTCACCTACCTTAGAAAGGATGGAAGGCTGAGTCAACCCTGAGCCTGGTGAGATTCGAACTTGCAGTAATTGCAGATAGCTGGTGTTAATTACAATGCATTAGTCTGCTGAGCTATCCAGGCCCTTCTCTTCCTTATATTAGACATACTCAATTCCTGCAACTGTTCTTCATAGGTTTTATCTTCCCATCCCTAATCATCCACCCATTAAGATGGGTGGACGTCCACTCCCAGAATCCCCCAGCCATACCCACCCGTCTTAAAAGTTACCAGGGTTAAGAAACATTGCTATAATTTCACTTCTGCCTTGCATGAAAACCACTTGTAGCACCAACATGGTACAATGGGCAAACAAAAGGAAGCAGAAAATCCATTGACTTTGACTTACCAAATTAAAATCCCAGTGCGATCCAGGAGTTAGAAACGTGAACGAACTTCCTCGCCGCAAAGGGTACCTGCGGCAGAAAAGGTTTTTTTTTCCTGTTTATTTACATATGGTTGATGCTAGCAGAGGATATATATATTATTCCAAAAACCAGAAAGAGAAGGCGCATCAAAAGTGCTAGGGTTTTGAAAGAAAAGAGAAGCATCTGTTTTACATCTTAGGGCACCAAAGTTTTTCCCAAATTGGAAGATGGGCAGAGACCTGGCCCAGAGAATTGCCATGAGTCAGATACGACTTAATGGATATCATTATCATCATCATCATTGGGTCTGTCTAGTTGAATGAAAAGAAGGATGGGGGATGACATGATATCAGTCTTCCAATATCTCAGGGCTGCCCCAAAGAAGAGGGAGTCAAACTATTCTCCAAAGCACCTGAGGGCAGGACAAGAAGCAACGGGTGGAAACTAATCAAGGAGAGAAGCAACTTAGAACTAAGGAGAAATTTCCTGACAGTTGGAACAATTAACCAATGGGACAACTTGCCTCCAGAAGTTGTGAATGCTCCAACACTGGAGGTTTTTAAGAAGAGATTGGAGAGCCATTTGCCTGAAATGATGTAGGGTCTCATTCTTGAGCAGGGGGTTGGACTAGAAGACCTCCGAGGTCCCTTCCAACTCTGTTATTATATTCTATCATCATCATCATCAGGTCCAAAGTGCAGCAGTGATGACACTTCTATACACCTTCCCAGATTGCACTGGTTACACCAGGGAGGTTCTGGTGGGCACAATTCAAGGTGCTAGTTGTTTGTAAACTCTTGGTGAGATTGGAGCTGGCTATTTGCAGGGCTGCCTCGTCCCAATGCTTCCCATCCATGTATTAAAACCTAACAGGGTTATTGCAGGCTCTGAGCTCCACTGATTCAACAATGCCCTGTGGTGGCCCACGGAAGGTGTGCCAGCCCTGTGGCCATGATCCTACTTTAATTCAGGAAGGAACAAGGCTCTGAGCAAGGTTTACGTGTGGTCCCACATTAAGTGCCAGCAGTGGTGGGAGGCATCTAATTTATCCCGCCCAGAAGCTTTTTAAAATGGTTCCAATTCTTTGCAAGCTGCCCCGAGTCACTCATTGAGTGGTGGCATTAAAGATGAAATACTTAAACAGATAAATGCTGTCAATTCCATCGGTCTTAATAATTAAGGCGGCTGCTGAGGAAGCTTTAAAAATGACCTCAAATGACTTTAAAGTAGGCCTACAAAGTGCCTGAAATTTATTGTGCATCGCTGGAAGGTTTGCTTCAGACAGTCCTCGACTTACAACCACAATTGAGCCCAGAATATAGTGAGACATTTGTCAAGTGAGTTTTTGCCCTGTTCTTACGACTTTTCTTGCCGCTTGGGTTGAGTGAATCACTGCCGTTGTTAAATGAGCCACACGGTTGTTAAGTGAATCGGGCTTCCCCGTGGATTTTGCTTGTCGGAAGGTCGCCAAAGGGGGATCACATGACCCCGGAGACTCTGTGACTGTCATAAATATGAGACAGTTGTCAAATATCCGAATGTTAAATTACGTGACCCTTGGGGATGCTGCAACGGCCATAAGTATGAAAAACGGTCTTAAGTCACTTTTTTGAGTTTTTAATGTTTTTAACGTTTTTAATTTTTTTTTTTTTTTTATAATGATTTTTTAAAATGTACTGTGAGCCGCCCTGAGTCTTCGGAGAGGGGCGGCATATGAATTGAATTAACTAAATTAATTAAATTAAATTAAATTAAATTAAATGTTTCAGCATTGTTGTGACTCTGAACCAGGGTGGATAAAAATCAATGATTTTTTAAAAAAACCCAAAAAAATCGGATTTTTTTGATTTAAATCAGATTTTTTTTATTTTTATCGAATTTATTTTAATAAAAAACTGTTGGGGTAAAAATCTATCGTAAGATAGTTTTCTATTTAAGATACATAAATAATTTAGTTTATTCAGCATGAAATGGAGCTTAGTTATGTAGCAGGAGGCTGTATATTCTGCAACACTGGGACTATCGGTGAGTCAACAGCGGGTCAGAGGAGTAGCCGAGATGACAGTTGCTCTTTAAAAATTATGATTTAAATCGAGTTGATTTAAATCAACTCGATTTAAATCAAATCCACCCTGCTCTGAACCAGAGGTCTCCAAACTTGGCAGCTTTAAGACTTGTGGACTTCAACTCCCAGAATTCTCCAGTCCACAAGTCTTAAAGCTGCCAAGTTTGGAGACCTCTGCTCTGAACGGTCACTAAAGGAATTGTTTTAAGTCAAGGACTGCCTGTGTTTTTAATTTCGTGGCACTAGCCCTTTGCAAGCTGCTCAGAGCCTCTGGAAAAGAAGCAAATGGGGAAAAAAATCAATAAACCATTTTTTCCCCTTCTGTTTGGAATCTTACACTAAATTACATGCCTGACTGAGAAGGTCCTATATAAAGGTAGACCTCGACATACGACCAATTGCTTAACAACTGTTCAAAGTTCTGACAGACCTACCTCAGGGATAATTACAGCAATTAACTCACAAATCTTTGTTCTGATCTCTCCAACCAAGGCCTTGAGCTTAGTTGCCTTATGCTGCCAATGCAGAGTAAAACTGAGACAGCTAATGATTCAGCAAAAGTCAATCAGAATAGAGCTGGAGGGGACCTTGGAGGTCTTCTAGTCCAACCCCCAGCTCAAGCAGGAGACCCTATGCCATTTCAGACAAATGGCTGTTCCATCTCTATTTAAAATCCTCCAGTGTTGGAGCACCCACAACTTCTGGTGGCAAGCAGTTCCACTGGTTGATTGTTCTCACTGTTCGGAAGTTTCTCCTTAATTCCAAGTTGCTTCTCTCCTTGATTAGTTTCCATCCGTGGTTTCTTGTCCTGCCTTCTGGTGCTTTGGAGAATAAGTGGACCCCCTTTTCTTTGGGGCAGCCCCTCAAATGCTGGAAGATTGCTATCATGCCCCCCCCCCAACCCCCAATCCTTCTTCTCTCTAGACTCGCCGTAAGCCTCTTAGGAAAATTAGAAATTCCAAAATATTTACTTGAGGAAGACTGAACAATGGCACGGCTTCCTTTAGGGGAGAAAGTGAAACCAGTTTGGGATTTAACAGGAAGATCCCGAGCGCCTCTGGGGGACCCCATCAGTAAACGTGTATTATGGGTTGTCTTTCTACAACCCAGCTGTTGAAGCCATCAATCTCCACGGTTGCCTACTTCAAAGACTTAGAAAGGGGGTGGATAGAAAACTGGATCCTTTTAAAACTTTCCTCCTTTATTCTTATTTTTTTCCCCCCCAGCCTTCAGTTCACGGGTTTAAAGGTCCAGCTGTGGAGCAGACAGAGAGTTTCTGCCGCTGATCCAAGTCCAGCTGCAGGGAAGTCGCTTTCTTAACAAAATTTGCTCGTTTCTAATCAGAAATGAACAGCTCTCTGGCAGGTTCAAAGGACAGGTGGCTGCATTCGTAGAACCTAATAAATCACGCTTAACCAAATGGATGTATTCACGGGGCATGTACATGTAGAGTAACTGAGCAGTTAAACTGTATTATAGCTTAAGCATCACATAACAGGCTAAAAAAAAAAACGTGCTAAATCACAAACTAACCAGCCTCATTTGAGTTAGAATCAGAGGTGAAATGCTCCCGGTTCGGACCGGATCGCCCGATCCGGTAGCGATGGAGGTGGGTGGTTCGGAGAACCGGTAGCAAAAATCCCTGTGCCCCCCCACCCCACCATGCCCAGCTGAGCGCACGATCATCAGAGGCTTTTTTCCTTTTTTTACATTTAAAAGCATTTTTTCTACAACCACTTCCGACGAAAAAATGCTTTTAAAAGTTAAAAAAAAAAAAAAGCCTCTGATGATCGCGCGGCTCAGCTGGGATCGTCAGAGGCTTTTCAAAGCATTTTTTTCTGCAACCTCTTGGCCGAAGAGCTGGTAAAAAAAATTGCTTTGAAAAGTCTCCGACGATCCCAGCTGAGTTGCCTGATCGGCAGAGGCTTTTCAAAGCATTAGAAAAAATGCTTTGAAAAGTTAAAAAAAAAAAAAAAAGTTGGCCACACCCACCTAGTCACATTAAGCCCCTCCCCCAACCAAGCCACGCCCACAGAACCAGTAGTAACAAATTTTACATTTCACCCCTGCTTAGAATAAAATGCTTTGCAAGCCCGGTGAATCTGAGAGTTATGGCAAACATTTCTGGCTGCTTTCTCAGTACATGAAAACCGGATGATTAAGAATATCTCGACTTAACAACAGTTTGCTTAGTGACCGTTCGAAGTTACAACGGGGCTGAAAAAGGGGGACTTAGGACCGTTTTTCACAGTTATGACCTTTCCAGCATCTCCCTGTTGATCACGTGATCAAAATTCAGAATGCTTGGCAACAGGTTCATACTTATGACCGTTGCTGTGTCCCAAGATTCCCTTTTGCAACCTTCTGACAAGAAAGGTTAAGGGGGAAGCCAAATTCGCTTAACAACCAGGTTTCTAACTTATCAACCGCAGTGATTCACTTAACAAATGAAAGGTCAAGAAATGTCGTAAAATGGGGCGAAACTCACTTAACAAATGTCTCACTTAACAACAGAAATTTTGGGCTTCACTGTGGTCGTAAGCCGAGGACTACTTGTATAGCCAATCAAGCTGAAGGTATAAAGCGCTATTTTCCATTAAACTCCTAAGCTTTTCCCGTCTCTTCCATGTTCAAATTAGAAGTGGGAGACGGACAAGTTCTTCATTCCATAAACAAATTTACTGCAGATAGTCCTCGACTTACAACCCCAAAAATCTCCTTTGCTAAGCAAGACCGTTAAGTGAGGTTTGCAACATTTTACAACCTTTCTTGTCACAGTTGTTAAATGAATTATTATTTAATAGAATAGAATAACGGAGTTGGAAGGGATCTTGGAGGTCTTCTAGTCCAACCCCCTGCCCAGACAGGAAACCCTACACCACTTCAGACAAATGGTTATCCAACATCTTCTTAAAAACTTCCAGTGTTGCAGCATTTATAACTTCTGGAGGCAAGGAGTTCCACTTATTAATTGTTCTCACTGTCAGGAAATTCCTCCTTAGTTCTCTCCTTCCATCCGTTGCTTCTTGTCCTGCCTTCAGGTGCTTTGGACAATAGTTTAACTCCCTCTTCTTTGGGGCAGCCCCTGAGATATTGGAAGACTGCTATCATGTCTCCCCTAGTCCTTATTTCCATCAAACTAGACATATTCAGTTCCTGCAACCGTTCTTCATATGTTTTAGCCTGCAGTCCCACTAATCCTCTTTGTTGCTCTTCTCTGCACTCTTTCCAGAGTCTCAACGTCTTTTTTACACTTCTTCAGAACTGAACGAAAGAAGCTTCTCGGCTGAGAAGCGAAACGTTTTGAAAGACAAAACAAAAATCCAAGAAAGTCCAGTTGCTTTTTGGAAAAACCACTTTTGGGATAAACCTGACCTTTTTTTTTTTTTTTCCCCCAAGAAGCAACTGGACTTTCTGATTTTTCTTTGAAGATATTTCATCCGAGAAGCTTCTTTAGCTCTTCTTTTTTTTTCCAAACAGAAGCTTCTTTCGATGAGAAGCGAAACGTCTTCAAAGGAAAAACCAGAAAGTCCAGCTGCCTCTTGGAAGCACCTTTGGGACAGATCAGTGGTGGGTTCCTCCCGGTTTGGTCCGGTTCGGCCGAGCCGGTAGCGGTGACGATATGACATCACCGAACCGGTTCTCCCCCCCCTCCCGCCCCACATTATTCTTACCTTTTATTTGGCCCCACCCCCAATCTATTGCTGCCTCCTGAGTCCCAGCTGATGACTAGAGGGAAAAAAAACCTGTGTAAACTCTTGCCCCGGGGCTTCAAAGGGCCGCCCTACAGCTGATCAGTGTTAAAAGCAAACAAATGAGTCGGGTCGTAAGTGCGAGGACTGGTCGTAAGTGCGAGGACCTTCCAGAAATGACTCTGACCAGCTAGCCACGCCCGCCTAGTCACATGACCTCCAAGCCACACCCACAAAATAAGCCACACCCACAGAACCGGTAGTAAAAAAAATTTACTGGGACAGATGACTTGAGAATCTCCGTAGACATTGAGCGATACACCTGACCTGGATAAATCTCCACGGCCACCTCGCCACTGTGGCTCCTTGCACGCCTCTGTGTCATTTAATGGTTTCTGCTTCTAATCATTTCTTTCTTCGTCACCCAGCAAAAGATCAGGTTGAAAAATGCAATGCTGCTGAACCAGACATCAGCGAATCCCGCTCGGGGGATTGGAAATGGCGCATTCCGTGCCTTTGAATAGCCGAGGATATTTGCCCCTTGAGATTGGAGGCTGCCCGGTCTGGCCAGAGCATCTCGATGTGATGGTTATGCCATCTGGTTAACTCTTTTTTTTTTTTTCCCCTCCCTAATTTCTACTTTCCCTCTCTAAAGATGCTTTGACAGCAAGTTCCTTTGAGCTGGCTGGCATCCCGGCTTGTTTGTTTAACTTCTCCACTCTCTCCCCTTCGGAGTTAATCTTGCACCAAGGGAGCCCAGACGAGCAGGAAAAACCAGAATGCTTGCCAGTAGACAAATTTATCGGACTCGGGCTGGTATGTCTGCTCAAAGAGGAGTTTTGCTGCTGGATATAGGGAGTCCTTGGTTTACGACCGCTCGGTTAGCGACTGCTGGAAGTTACGACGGCAGCCAAGAAAGTGACTTACGACCCTTTTTCCGCATTTACAATCGTTGCAGCTTCCCTATGGTTATGTGATGAAAATTCAAACGATTGGCAAGTGGCCGATTCTTTGAATTTTGGTTTATGATTGTTGCGGTATTGCCAATGTCCCCTCTTGCGACCTTCGGACAAGCAAAAGCCTTTTAAACAGGTTTTTATTCGTTTATAAGATAGCATACAAAGAAAATACAAAAGTAAATAGTAGGGAAAATAGGGAAGGGGAAAGGGAAGGGAAAGAAAAAGGGGGGAAAAAAAGGCATTGACGTTCGACTCCCTTTGGTGCAGTAGAATTAAGGCACCAAAATCAAACCTCCACTTTTTACTTTTCCATAATAGTATAAACGAGCCACTTCTATAACAAGAAGTCTATCTAATTGGTAAAACTGTCCTGATTTTATGGTGGGTTTTTAAAATTTGATATTGGTTTTAATTGGAATGTTTTAAATTATGGGCCAAACTTTATTTAATTATTTTAAATCTATTTTAACTTTTGTGTACAAATGTTTTACTTTGGCTGTTCACCGCCCTGAGTCCGAAAGGAGAAGGGCGGTATAGAAATCTGAAAAATAAAATAAAATAAATAAAATAAAACCCAAAATCAAAGTTTCATTTTTCCCCCCACCTCGAGCACAAAGTCCAGAAGCGGTTTCCAAGTAGAAACTGACAAGCGAAGACAAGGGGGGAAAGCCAGATTCACTTAACAACTGTTGTTACTAATAGCGGCAATGATTCACTTAATAACTGCGGCAAGAAAGATTGTAAAATCAAGGCACGCTTAGTTACTCATCCTTTTGGTGGGATTATGCTTAAGAATCACTGTTTCCTTTATCGTGTAGGCTGTAGGGACTTATAAATCGTTTTTCTGTTTTTCTTTTTTCCGGTTTGTAAGTGGCCCAGAGTATCGGGGAAATGGGGCGGCATAAAAATGTAATAAACAATTGTAATCATGTAGTTTTAACTCCATCAAACATCAATAACCTCCTTGAGAAGAACTCAAAATGCAAAATCCAGTCTAAAGTTTTGGCTGACTACGCGACAAATTATATAAGAACCAAAACTGCAGATTAAAGTTGTCTTTCGTTACTGATCTCTTCCTGATCCTATACCCAGTTAGGATCTGCCTGGTTGTGCAGAATTCAATTTTGCTGGGCCACACTTCGTCGTTCGGTTGCTTTTGTTTCAGTGTGCTATTTCTTATCCCATGAACTCAAAATGCTATTTAAGTTACAGCAGCTGTCTGAAATAGTTAGCAGATGCTGTACTGAGGAGTCGGTTAAATTTGACGACCTCTTTTTTTTTTTAAATCTATAATGATTTAGTTTAAACAATAGAGGTCTTAATTCACAGGCCAAGGCTGGGTTTAAATATCGCTCTCAGCTAAAGTGTGTTTTAGATTTTGCTCGGCCTTGTTGTGTAAATCTAGCCCTTGCAATTTGTAAAACACGGCTTACGGGTTTAGTAGGATCTGCAAATTCAGCCGGTTGCGTTTATTTTCAACAGGCCACCATTGCAGCCATAAAAATTGAGTTAGTGTGGTTTACCATTTCTGAATGTCGCACGCTTGGAATAGCATACCAAGGTATCTCCTGCGGGATTGGACACTAGAGGAGATGCTTTAGTTGTGCAAGATGTGTACTTGTAAAAAATGGAGGGAGGAGAACAGGGAGATTAGCCGCAGAACCTGCCCCCCAAAAAGGCAGAATAATCTCCAAATGTCCTCTCAGTTACAGATCAGTTACAGATTAACAGTTGGAAGGGACCTTGTAGGTCATCTAGTCCAACCCTCCGCCCAAGCAGGAGACCCTACGCCATTTCTGACCGATGGCAGTCCAGTCTCTTCTTGAAAGCCTCCAGGGATGAAGCTCCCACAACTTCCGAAGGCAACTTCTGTTCCATGGATGGATTGTTCTCCCTGTCAGAAAATTCCTCCTTATTTCCAGGTTGAATCTCTCCTTGATCAGTTTCCATCCATTATTCCTTGTCTGGCCTTCGGGTGCCTTGGAAAATAGCTTGACCCCCTTCCTCCTCTCTGGGGCAGCCCCTCCAATATTGGAAGATGCTCTCCTGTCTCCCCTGGTCCTTCTCTTCACTAGACTAGCCAGGCCCAGTTCCTGCAACCCTTCATCGTATCTTTTAGCCTCCAGTCCCCTAATCATCTTTATTGCTCTTCTCTGCACTCTTTCTAGAGTCTCAACATCTTTTTTTTAATAGTGTGGGGACCAAAACTGGATGTAGTACTCTAGGTGTGGTCTTACTAAGGCTTTGTAGAGTGGTATTAGCACCTCACTTGATCTTGATTGTATCACTTAACTGTGGCAAGAAAGGTCGTAATTTTTAATAACATTATTGCAAGGACACTGTGATGGTCATAAGTGCGAGGACTGGTCCTAAGTCACTTTATTTCAGTTCTGGTATACAGGTGGTCCTTCGCTTACGACCACAATTGAGCCCAACATATCTGTCGCTAAACAAGACTTGTTAAGTGAGTTTTGCCCCATTTTATGACCTTTCCTGCCATGGTTGTTAAGTGAATGACTGCCGTTGATCAGGGAGTAACCTGAAGTGAATCCGGCTTCCCCATGGACTTTGCTTGTCAGACGGTCGCAAAAGGGGACCACGTCACCCCAGGGGACACTACAACCGTCATAACTATGAATCAGTTGCCAAGCGTCTGAATTTGGATGCTGTGACCCTCGAGATGTTCCAACGATGGTGAGTGTGAAAAACACTCACAAGTCACCTTTTTATTCTAACAAACAAACAAATAAATATTTTATATGAAGATTAAGGCCGCGGTCTCCTAAGAACAGAAGGTGTCCCAAAATTACCACCCTCCAAGGATTCCAAAGAAGTTGAATAGAGAGTGTGTCCATCATAAAGTAGCTAATGGGGCCCTTTACTCAGAATATAAAGCCGGGTTTATTTCAAATATGATTTGTTGAACAAACCGTAAGACTCGATTAATATAACACTACTAAGCTAAAATGAAGCAACCCAGCCGGCTGCCTGAATACGTTGCACTATTAATCTAGAGACGCTGTGTTTTTCCCATTATAAAAGAAAAAAGAAAAACTTTACGGTAATCTCATGAGTTATTGCCCGGGTCTCAAACCCAAATCTTCTCCTGCTAATAGTTTATCCAGAAAGTTGCAGAGCTTAATGTGACAGCCGTTTTAACTTCGCACCCGGCGTTATCCAAAATAAATATTTCAGACCGGACAGGAATTCTCCAGTTCCTTCCTCTTCGCCGACCGACCGATGTTGTTCTCTCCAGTTTAAAAGGCTAGAGTTTCAATCATGTTGGTTGTTATGTTAAAGTGATTTGGAATAATGCTTTTCGCAGGCGGCAAGACGAGACCGGTGCCAATTTTTCAAGTTAAGACGAGGAAATAACCTTGACATGATGTAAATAGGGAATAGACATGGAATATAGACTGTTTTTATACAGCTCCCTGCTAGTTGAGTGTTAAAAAATTAACCGCAAGCAAAGGAAGCCCTCGTCTTGCAACCACAACTGAGGCCCAAATTTCCGTTGCTAAGTGAGACATTGGTTAAGTGAACTTTGTCCCGTTTTACGACCTTCTTGGCCACCGTTAAGTGAACCGTTGCAGGGGTTAAGTTAGTAACACTGTGTTGTGGCCCATCAGCGGCCTGTGCAGTTAGTAGCTGATTCCGACAGCGAGGAGGCTGGTGTGGTGCTGCGTCATCAGCCTGTGCAGCTGGCACTCGAGTCGGACAGTGAGGAGGCTGGAGAAGATGTGGTGCCAGAGGCCTTCAGAACCTCCAGAAGCTCCTTTAAGTGAAGAGGACGAAGAGGAGGAGCCTCTTCTCAATGCATGGGTGCGCAGAGCTGCCAAAAGGCAGGAGTGGCTCCTCAGGAGGAGGTCTCCTGGAGAGAAAGGCTTGGGGCTAATTGGCCACTCCCTTAGCCTATTTAAGGAGGAACTCCGACTGAAGCAATTTGCAGGGAACAACTTCGTCCACTCTCCTTCGCATCTTGATCTTAGTTCTCTGCAAATTGCTTCTGGGCTTTCTGCCAACCATAGTAAGATTACGATTATTTATTCTTTGGATTCTTGTAGGCTGTTAAGAAAGTGAATTAACAGCCTTTGTTTGAAAAAGACTGATTTAATTTAGCAAACTAAGGTTTGTACAGACTTTGTGTGTGCTGCATTCTTTGGGGTCCGTCGCTGGGGCAGAACACACTGTTGTTAAGTGAATCTGGCTTGCTCATTGACTTGGCTTGGCAGGTCGCAATAGGGGATCACGCGACCTTGGGAACACCGCAACCGTCATAAATAGGAGTCAGTTGCCAAACATCCGGATTTTGATCACCTGACCACGGGGATGCTGCAATGGTTGTAAGTGGGAAAAACTGTCATAAGTCCCTTTTTTATTGCTGTTGGAACTTCAGTCACTAAATGAATGGTTATAAGTCAAGGACTATCTTTGTAAAGTAATAAAAGCAGAACAAAAATACAATAAATAAAAATATACCCAAAATTGCACAGTATAGAATAGAATAACAGAGTTGGAAGGGACCTGGGAGGTCTTCTAGTCCAACCCCCTACTTAGGCAGGAAACCCTACACCACTTCTGACAAATGGTTATCCAACTATGACCCCCCTAGGGATCTGACAACAGCCAATAGAATATTAAAGGACATGTTCTTGCACAGGAACAGGGAGCTCAACTACAAAGCCCAGAGAAGGTATAAAAAAAACCCCACCCTCTCCCAACTCTTTTGTCAGCTGTGCCAGAATCACAGGTGCTTCTGCTTCACCGTTAAACCATCTTTCCAATCAGCCTCCATGTCTCCAGTGTCTTTCTCCCGGCTTGGAACTGAACCCAGATGGACATTTCTTTCAACAGAATGAACCTCGCGGGGACGGTGTAGGAAAACATTTCTCAAAATGAACCGGGATCAGATTGGATCCTGGATGGTTCTTTTTGTCCCGCTTGAAGGGGGGGAAAAGCAAGAGCAGGGAGCAAATCCGAGAAAAGGATGGTCTTGTTTATTAACCCGGAGTAACGTGGCCGATGGGAGGCGTCCGAGTTGTGATTTGCCGTGCTTTTCGCACTTCGTTACGCCCCCCCCCCAACCGCAAAATGTCCCCTTGGATTCTCCATTATCACCGGGCACCAGACTTCCTCCGTTGGAAAAGGCCCTTCCTCTCCCATTGTCTCTCCAATTTTCCTCCCCGTAGGAAACTTCTGGTCCGAGCCGAGATCCCTAGCAACCTTTCGTCTTTCTGATCCTAGCTCGGCTGAAAAGGAAATAATTTCGGATCGTATCAGAATCTTGCCAATATCTATGGAAACTTTACTAGCTTTGTAAAGCTATCCAGGCAGTCCTCGACTTACAACAGTTCGTTTAGGGACGGTTCGAGGTTACCACGGCGCTGAACAAAAAAGTGACTCGGGATCGTTTTTCACACGTACGACCGTCACGGCATTCCCCCATGGGTCACGTGATTTACATTCGGATGCTCGACAACTGACTCACATTTATGACCGATGCAGCGTCCCGGGGTCACGTGATCCCCTTTTTTGCGACCTTCTGACAAGCAAAGTCAAGGGGGAAGCCAGATTCACTTAACAACCGTGCAACTAATTTCACACCTGCAGGGATTCACCTACCAACTGTGGCAAGTAACGTCATAAAAGCGAGGCAGAATTCATTTAACAACTGACTTGTTTAGCCACGGAAATTTTGGGCTGGATTGTGGCCGTAAGTCGAGGACTACCTGTGGTCTCACGGGATGGAGATCGCAGGATTCAGGACTTCATATAGTCTGCCTTTCTACTATAGAAGAATATTATATATTATATATCAGGCGTGTCAAACTCGATTTCATTGAGGGCCGCATCAGGTTTGTGTTTGACCTCAGGTGGGCCAGGTTGGGCCAGCTCGACATCCGTTTTCGGCCGCGATGTCCTTCTGCAGCCTTCTGTCAGCCAAAATGGAGCTCAGAGTGGGGGGGGTTTCCTATTTTGGCTGGCAGAGGCACTGCAGGCCGGTCCTTTGCTCTTTCCAGGGCGGTCCTGTGGGCCAGATCCGGCTCGTAGGCCTTGAGTTTGACACCCTGTTATATATGTTCATGCTCTTTTATCTTTTGCACATCTATATGATCCCGTCAGACCTGCATAGAGCAGTGAACAATATCCAGCTATATAGACATTAAATGGTAAAGTTTTGCCGAACAGATATTACTGAATCTTGTAATTGAAGACTGATATTTTGCCCCAAAGGTGCATTTTTTTTCCAAGAGGCAACTGGACTTTCTGGTTTTTCTTTGAAGACGTTTCGCTTTTCATCCCAGAAGCTTCCTCAGATCCGACCGTATGGTATAGAATGGAAGGATTGATACTCCTTGCACACAGCTGGTCATTTGCATCCTTTTAGAGGGTCGTTGAGGCCACTTGGAGGTTTTATCTGTGTCCTCAGGATCACCTGAGTGGTGCAAATGGGTTTAGAGCCTTCTTGGAATTGCAGAGTCTTTTTCTTCCACCATTTGCACCACTCGGGTGTCTCTGAGGACAAACCTCCAAGTGGCCTCAACGCCCCTGTAAAAGGATGCAAATGACCAACTGTCTGCAAGGAGTATAAATCCTTTCACTCTCCAGAAGACGTTTCGCTTCTCATCCAAGAAGCTTCCTCAGCTCTGGCTGGATAGATGGTGGGGAATGGAAGGATTCTAACCCTTCTAATACTAATCCTTCCATTCCCCCGCACATCCAAGTCAGAGCCAAACAGCCTTGGTAGTACAATGGTCTAAGGCACCCTGTTATTAAGCTGGTTATTAAGACCAGCTGCCTGCAATTACTGCAGGTTCAAATCTCGCCAAGGCTCAAGGTTGACTCAGCCTTCCATCCTTTCTAAGGTAGGTGAAATGAGGACCCGGATTGTGGGGGCAATAAGCTGACTTTGTATAAATATACAAAAGGATGAAGGCTATTGCTGAGCACATTGTAAGCCGCCCTGAGTCTCCGGAGAAGGGCGGCATATAAGTCAAATAAAAAAAAAAAAAAAGAAGAAGCTTCCGGGATGAGAAGCGAAACGTCTTCAGAGAAAAACCAGAAAGTCCAGTTACCTCTTGAAAAAAAAAAAAAGCATTTTTGCGACAACCATCCAAAGGTCCAGCTCTTTCTAATCTGTATTTTACAACCTAAATCAGCACATTGAA
Organism: Pantherophis guttatus; assembly: GCF_029531705.1. Next base: position 6,451,128 of record NW_026843855.1, on the reverse strand, counting down.
AGAGGACCTTGCTAGGCCCTAAGGACATCAGACAAATTGCAACACACACACACACACACACACACACACACACACACACACACGGCTTCTATACAGTCCATCACGACGCTCACCCTGAGATTTCTCGTAGGTCCAAGTCCAACATGCGCCCTACCTACAGTCACTGTCTTATCAGGCAGGGCAGCTTATCTCTGCCTTCTTGATTTAAGCACTGTGAAAAGGAAGGTGGAGAGGAGCAGCGAGAAAAACCCAGGCCTCCTTATGCAAAACGTTGGCGATAAAACCGGCTTAATATGTGGCCGGCCTTCAAGATAAAAGCGAACTTTAATTCCAAAGCAGGAGAGGAAAAATGGGAACGGTCGGTCTGGCTGGGGAAAGTGCAGACTGTCCTGTGCTCATTTCAGCAGCCCGACGCACACCAGATTCTTTCCACTGCTTTTTTTTTACTACCGACCCACAGCCCGATGGGTTTGATTCGGGGGCCTTCTTTTTTAAGGAAGCTCTCTTGGTACATAAAATGAATTCCAGACTCAGTTTCCGGCCAGAGGAATGGGACAACTCACCGCGATCAGTTGGCCGTAGCCAGCTCGCCATAGCCGGCTCGACCTGGCTAACTTGCCGGGAGCGACAGAAAAACTCAATCATTCAATTTCGTTATAGATGGTCCTCGGCGTACGACCACAACGGAGCCCAACGTTTCTGTGGTTAAGTGAAACATTTGTTACGTGCGTTTTGACCCGTTTTACGACCTTCCTTGCCAAGGTTGTTTTAAGTGGATCGCTGCGGTTGACAAGTTTGTTAGCGAGGTTGTGAAGTGAGCCCAGCCTCCCCGTTGAGTTTGCTGGCCGAAAGTTCGCAAAAGGGGATGACGTCACCTCGAGACACAGAGCAGCGGTCATTAAGTATGAACCGGTTGTGAACCCAGACTGAATTTCGAGCCCATGGATCATGACAATGCTTCAAAAACGGTCACCCTTAGGGGAGGGGAGGGAGGGAGGAGAGGGGAGAGAGGAGGGGGAGAGTGGAAGGACCTTGGAGGTCTTCTAGTCCAACCCCCTGCTTAGGCAGGAAACCCTACACCACTTCAGAAAAATGGTTTTCCAATCTCTTCTTAAAAACTTCCAGTGTTGGAGCATTCACAACTTCTGGAGGCAAGTTGTTCCACTGGTTAATTGTTCTCACCGTGAGGAAATTTCTCCTTAATTCCAGGTTGCTTCTCTCCTTGATTAGTTTCCATCCGTTGCTTCTTGTCCTGCCCTCAGGTGCTTTGGAGAATAGCTTGACTCCCTCTTCTTTGGGGCAGCCCCTGAGATATTGGAATGCTGCTATCATGTCTCCCCTAGTCCTTCTTTTTCATTAAACTAGCCATGCCCAGTTCCTGCAACCGTTCTTCTTATGTTTTAGCCTCCAGTCCCCTAATCCTCTTGGTTCCTCTTCTCTGCACTCTTTCTAGAGTCTCAACATCTTTTTTTACATTATGGTGACCAAAACTGGATGCCGTATTCCAAGTGTGGCCTTCCCAAGGCCTTATAAAGTGGTATTAACACTTCACGTGATTCATATTACTTTCTGAGAACCTCTCAATGGCATCTATCATCACTCGTATTCCTTTGGATTCCCCGTCCGAGATGGAACGCAATCACCAACAAAGAATAAATGCGATAAATAAGGAAGGTCTTTGCAAGTGATCCGAATCTCACTTTCGGGTGATATTCCAGATATTTCCCTTTCTTAATGGCTTGCCACCCACCTAGAAGGTGGGCAGGGAACATCAGCAGGGCTGGGTCTGCCAGAAAGAAAAACCGTTTGCAACTGAAGATGATGTTACCTTAAGGGACACTCCTTGAATGTGTGTGTGGCCAAGCTGCAGGACAGGAATAAGTCTTTCATTTTTTTACATCTTGGAGGTTACACAGAATTAAAAGCTTGCCCTTGCTCATAAAAAAACGCCAGTATCTCTGGTTCTTTGGCAGTTGCCTTCCTGGGTCACGAATCTGTCTCCAAGCTTTCCTTACTATTATTTACATATTGAGCTGGAGAGGCGAAGCTGGATGTCAGCGTTTCAACGCTGGCATAGAGGGCAGAGGAGAGCGAGAGATAAACTCTGAAACTTTTGCCTGCCAAATCCCTTTGAAGTCGGGTTGTCGTGGAAATGAGGGGAGGGGCACATTCCTGGGAAATGACGAGAAAAGAAGTCTGAAGAATGACTTGGAAGATAGCCAATGAGAAGCAGAGATTTGGGGATCGGAAAGGGAGGGATTGGGGGGCAAAAGGTCAGTCTTGTCCGCGTGGAGTCATGATCCGGTGGCTGTGCTCAATTAAAGAAAGATTTCCTTAAAGATTGGCAATTTGGAAATTCATTTAATTTTGAGATAGCATCGTAGTCTGACACCGAACTTAATTGCAGGCCTGCAGAGAGATCTGGAGTCAGTAAACAGATGTGTTGAAATATGGTTGCCTAATTTTATACCGGCTCTATTATTTATGAAGAAGAGGTCCTCGGTCCAATGTCGGCCCCAAAGTCTGGCACCTGGACATTTCTATGGAGGTACAGGGAGGTCCTTGATTTATAAATATTCGTTTAGTGACCGTTCGGAGTTGAAACAGCACTGACAAAGGTGGCTTACGGCCGTTTCCCACACTTAGGACCGCCGCAGCATCCCCTTGTCATGGGATCAAAATTCAGACACTTGGCAACTGGTTCCTACTTATGACGGTTACCGTGTCCAAGGGGTCAGGTGATCCCCTTTTACGACCTTCCGACAAGCAAAATCAACGGGGAAGCCGGATTAACTTTACAACTGTGTTATTAACTTAAGTGCAGTGATTCACTTAATAATGGTGGGAAGAAAGGACGTAAAATGGGACAAAACTCACTTAACAAATGTCTCGCTTAGCGACAGAAATAGTGAATTCCATTGCGGTTGTTAGTCGAGGACTACCTGCAAGGAGGCTCTGAATTGCTGAAATCTCCAGTGATATTTGCTAGAGGTTTTCCAGAAGAGACTGGATGGCCATTTGTCTGAAAATTACAACTCTGTAATTCTGTTATAATACTCTCCATGTCTTGGCCCAGGTTCTGGAAGCTATGAAGGTCCGGAGAGGAGAAAATAAATCAAAGTGGGATTGAAACAGAATTCCTGTATGAGGCTCCTAGATATATCCGGTGTTCTCTTGCAAGGGTGACACTGCCCTGAAGATACAGATGTGCAAAGTCAGGTTCCTCCAGGACATCTGGAAACTCCTGGATGGGGATGGGGAGGTGGAGGCTGTGGCCTCAAGGACCCTCCCCAGAATCAGGATTCAGTGTGCCAGTTGTGGTCCTGCGGGAAGCCCCATCCAGGTTCATTTGGTCTCCTGCAATTCTCTCTCTAGAATAATGTGGCTTTTGAAGGCTACCCGGAATCCATCCAAAATGCGTCCGATTGGTTGCTGATGGTTATTTGTCAACACAAGCACCGTTATGTAACCATTCCGGGGCTGTGCAAAAGCTTTCCTGTTGGCTCCGGAGCAACAACTCGAACTCCTGCTCTCGCTCTCTCAAATCTCCACGGGAGTCCTTGCAGGATGGTCTCCTCGGCACACCCACCCTGTCGTGTCCTGAGAGAGTCTGTTTGTGGGTTCGCCACTCCTGTGGGGTAAAGCAGGTGGGAGGCTCACCAGCGGTATTTCTGCTTGTGTATCTGATCTTTGGAAGAGCCTAACCTCTGAAATTCGATCAGCCCTGGTATCTTCCTTAAGTTATGAAAAAAACATATTGTTTTGAAGAACCTTTGGAGCCTGAATTGATGCCACTGGTTATTTAATGGTCTCTCTCTCTCTCTCTCTCTCTCTCTGTGTATGTATGTATGTATGTATGTATATATATATATATATATATACATATATATATATATATATATATATACATATACATATATATATATATATATACACATATACATATACATATGTGTGTGTGTGTGTGTGTGTATCTGTATATGTATGTATGTATGTATATATAGAGAGAGACAGACAGACAGAAAGAGAGACAGAGAAAGAAAGAAAGAAAGAAAGAAAGAAAGAAAGAAAGAAAGAAAGAGACAGACAGAGAAAGAGAGAGAAAGAGACAGACAGAGACAGACAGAGAGAGGGAGACAGAGGCATACAGAGAGACAGAGACAGAGAGAGAAAGAAAGAGACAGACAGACAGAGATAGAGAGAGAGAGAGAGACAGAGAGAGAGAGAGAGAGAGAGAGAGAGACATACAGAGAGACAGAGAAAGAGAGAGAGAAAGAAAGAAAGAGACAGAGACAGACAGACAGAAAGAGACACAGAGAGACAGAGAAAGAGACAGAGAGAGAAAAAGAAAGAGAGAGACAGAGAGAGAGAGACAGAGAGACAAAGAAAGAGCCAGACAGACAGAGAGACAGAGAGAATATATAGGTAGTCCTTGATTTACAAGAGTTCATTTAGTGACTGTTTGAATTTACAATAGCACTGAAAAAAGTGACTTAAGACTCTTCTTCACACTTACAACCATTGCAATACAACCAAGGTCATGTGATCGAAATTTGGCCGCTCGACAACTGGTTCCTATTGGTGACGTGTCCCAGGGTCACACGATCCCCATTTGCGACCTCCACCCAAGCAGAGTCAACGGGGAAGCCAGATTCACTTAACAATCGTGTTACTGAATTAACAGCTGCAGTGATTCGCTTAACAGCCGTGGCAAGATAGGTCGTAAAATGGGGGGAGAAGAAATTCGCTTCACCACTGTCTCACTTAGCAACAGAAATGTCGGGCTCAATGGTGGTCGTAAATCGAGGCCTACCTGTAAATAAATCGTCTGCTGCTTTCTACTATTTCTTGTTCTTTACCTAGTGTTTTTACACAAGGCTACTCAGTTACTCAAGGGCTCCATCAAAGAATTTTTTGGATATCAATTGATCAAATGTCTGTTTGGATAATCTGTCTTCATGTCTGGGACCTTCAAAAGACTCCAAGATTAATAATATCCCCAAGGCCCCCATATCCTATCTCTTGTTACCTTTAAAGCTTTTCATGCTTCAAGGTCTGGTTATCTGCAGGACTGTTTTCCCCTTGTAAAATCTGCCTTTCCAATAAAATTGAATAAGCCTCGGCTCCTTTCAATCAGAAGTTAACTCTTTCTCCCGTCACTCAAGAGATGGGCCACGGAAGAATGCCTTTTCTGTCATTGTCCCTTCTCCGGAATAGTATCCCTTTCCCCCCAATTTACTACAAAAGAAATATAAGACCTTCAGAGGAGGGTTCTTAGGAATATTTCTCTGCACAACGAGCGGTTTCCTTTGATTTTAAGGGTTTAAATTCCCAATTTATGTATGATTGCTTTGCGATCGATGGATTTTTTTTTAGTTCTGATTTTGCTTATGCTATTGTTCCATGTATCCTGCTTATTTCTCTCTTGTTAACTCAAGTTACAGATTTGCATAATTGCACGTTGCTCGGAGTCGGTTTGACTGCAATGACTTAACCAGCCCAGTAAATAAATAAATTGGGTGTCACATTTTATCTCTTTACGAGTGGCTTCTGACTGAGATATCAGCATTTGGCGTGAAGACCTGGTTCAGGAACAGCTACTGAGTGAAGCAGGAGGAGCTGGTTTAGTGTAACATGCTAAGCCAAACTAAACAGTCTGCGTTCTTGAAATACACCTAGAGAGATGTATGAACCTGGTGCATGGCTGTCTGGCTTAGCTAAAACCAAAAGGAAGGGACTAGCACATAATGTACAGGTAATCCTCAGCTTACGACCACAATTGAGCCCAAAATTTCTGTTGTCAAGCGAGACATTTGTTAAATTTAATTTAATTTAATTTAATTAATTAAATTTATATGCTGCCCCTCTCCGAAGACTCAGGGCAGCTCACAATACATTTAAACAATCATTATAAAAAGACATTGAAAAATTAAAAACATTAAAAACTCATTCACACCATTTATGGCTGGATCTCGACAGATCACAAGAGCGAGATCAACGGCCCCAGGCCTGCCAGAAAAGCCAGGTCTTCACCGCTTTTCGGAAGGCCAATAGGGTGGGGATGGTCCGGATCTCAGGAGGTAACTGGTTCCAGAGAGCTGGGGCAACCACAGAGAAGGCCCTTCCCCGCGGGCCCACCAGCCGGCATTGTTTAGCTGACAGGACCCGGAGGAGACCAACTCTGTGGGATCTTACCGGTCGCTGGGAGCTATGCGGCAGAAGGCGGTCTCGAAGATAACCTGGCCCTGAGCCATGTAGGGCTTTAAAGGTAATAACCAACACCTTGAATTGTGACCGGAGACCAGTGCAAGTTGCGGAGAATTGGTGTAATGTGGCTGTTTCTAGGCGCACCCACGACAGCTCGTGCGGCTGCGTTCTGAACCAACTGTAGTCTCCGAACACTTAAATGAGTTTTGCCCCTATTTTACGACCTTTCATAAAAAAGTTCATAAATTTGGGTCAGTCGCCTGATTGACCCGTTTTATGATTGTCACGATTTGCCACCGTGATGGGCAGGCTCCATTACAGTCGTAAGTCGAGGCCTGCCTATACAGTCATGCAAAAGCCACTGGGATATTAAGGCTGAAGTATTATAAATATTTTCGATGTACTTGTTTCATCACTTTTATTTTCTTGGGACGGAGTGGGGAGGAAAGCATACCTTTCTATTTAAGGGGACAAACCGCTTGTGGTTTGCAAGAAAACTATTTTATTACCAAGCACAGAACAGCGTTTGCAATGGTCGGTGTTCTAGCAGCTGAAGATCGGAAAAACGTTCCATTCCCAAGAAGTTTCCATCCCTCGGTCCAAATTTCTTTCAGCCAAGCATCAGGATGCCCAAAATACTTCCTTTCTGCCATGGTGGATTTGTGTATTGACACTGTGAGTTGAATTTTAATTACAAAAACCAGGAACAGGTTAGGATGTTTGCATTGGAAAGATCTGGGCATCGTTTTGATCGGAGAGAACAATTATTCAGCTTCAAAACTAAGGACCGTTTGTTGGCTGCTTTTAAGATACAGAGAACATTTTAAGCTTTAAAGCAGCGGTGTCCAACCTTGGTCATTTTAAGACTTGTGGACTTCGACTCCCAGAATTCCCCAGTTAAAAGAGCAGGGATTCCCAACCTTGGTAACTTTGAGACCCATGCTCCACAGCAGGGGTCCCCAAACTTGGCAGCTTTAAGACTTCTCCAGCCAGCTGGAGAATTCTGGGAGTTGAAGTCCACAAGTCTTAAAGCTGCCAAGTTTGAAGACCTCTGCTTTAAGATATGGAGACTTCAACTCCCACAATCCACCCATCTTAAAGCATGCTGGCTGGGGAATTCTGGGAGTTGAAGTCCACAAGTCTTAGAGTGGCCAAGGTTGGACATCCCTGCTTTAAGCTCTTATTCTGCTTAGGGTTTGAACTCCATTTATACTTGCAGATGAATAAGATCTAGTAACAAAATGTCATTGAAGGATTGTGCAACTTCCCCCAATGTATCAAGCTGAGATTTGGAGAAGAAAGCAACTGGAGGTATTCTTTGTAACCAAGAAAAGGTTACAAATAACCTATGGATTGCTAAAGAGAGGGGGGAAAAAACTACTTAAATAAATAATATATATTTATGGGTATCACAGCAGGACGCTATAGGTAGTCCTCAACTTAGAACCAAACACTTAGTGACTGTTCTAAGATACTGAAAAAAAATGTCTTACAAAGGATCCTCACACTTACGCCTGTTGCAGCATCCCCAAGGTCACATGATCAAAATATGGGTGTTTGGCAACAAACATATGTTTGCAACTGTTGTAGTGCCCCGGGATCAACTGATCACCATTTCAATCTTCCCTAGCTGGCTTCTGACAAGAAAAGTCCATGGGGTAAGCCAGATTTGCTTAACAAGTGTGATTCATTTAACAACTTCGGTGATTCAATTAACAACTGTGGCACAAAGGGGGAAAAAAAGTCACAGAATTAGGTGTAATTCGTTGAACAAGTGTCCTGCTTAGCCATGGAAATGCAGATCCAAATATTATGGTCATAAGTTGAGGACTGTTTGTATCGGAATCCAAAGCCACGATTAAGTTATTGGAAAACTGAGTCTTTTTTCCTCTCCATTTTTTCCTCCCTTACATTTTATTTATACAACCAGAGGCGTCTTTTTAATGCCTTGCTTCAGCTCTTTTCTATTTTTCTATCTGCTTTCATGCTCTTTGGGGCTCAGCATGTAATTCTGCAATACACACACAAAATCATTGGGGTGTGTGTGTCATTCCTTTCCACAATTCATGCATGGCAGTTAATGTTGTACACAGGATAAGGAATTACCTATAGTTTTTTAAAGAGTGGGCAGCATTTTAAAAGGAAATATCCCCATCTTCTACTGACATCTTGTGGTTAGAAAGGGACATAGAGCTCAGTCTCCACATTTGGGAGGCATTTGAAGAATTGTGTTGATACAGACACAACTTAGACCTAAACTAACATTATTGTCACATTCAATACATTAAAATGAAATTTTGTTGCAGACAGCTCTCAGAGGGTCACCACCTCCAATATACACTATATAACCATGACAAAGTAAGTAAATAAATAAAAATAGAAAAGAATAAGAATAGAATAATAGAATAATTAGAATAGTATAGTATAGTAAAGGTAAAGGTAAAGGTTCCCCTTGACATATGTGCTAGTTGTTCCTGACTCTAGGGGGCAGTGCTCATCTCCGCTGTCCGAAGACGTCTCCGTGGTCATGTGGCCGGCATGACTCAATGTCTAAAGGCGCACGGAACGCTGTTACCTTCCCACCAAAGGTGGTCCCTGTTTTTCTACTTGCATTTTTTACGGGCTTTCGAACTGCTAGGTTGGCAGAAGCTGGGACAAGGAACGGGAGCTCACCCCGTTACATGGCACTAGGGATTCGAACCGCTGAACTGCCAATCTTTCGATCAACAAGCTCAGCGTCTTAGCTACTGAGCCACCGCGTCCCTTTTAGTATAGTATAGTATAATAACTTTATTGTCATTTTAAATGTACAGTAATCGGCATACATTAAAATGAAATTTCATTGCATCCAGCTTTCAAAGGGTCAATACCTCCAATATATACTACATCAGCATGACAAAATAAGTAAGAAATAAAAATAAGAAAAAAGAAAAAAGAAGAGAATAAGAAGAGAAGAGAATAAGAATAGAATGAGAATGAGAAGAGATGGAAGGAAGGAAGGAAGGAAGGAAGGAAGGAAGGAAGGAAGGAAGGAAGGAAGGAAGGAAGGAAGGAGGGAAAGAGAAGAGAAGAGAAGAATAGAATAATAACTTTGTCACTTTGAATGTACCCTAAATAGCACACATTAAAATGAAATTTCATTGCGTATAGCTCTTCAAAAGGTCACCACTTCCAATGTACATGAACATGAGAAGATAAATAAATAAATAAATACAAAATGATGTATACACCCACATATATCGTATGACACAGAGAAACAATACAAAATATACTTGCTATGCATCTTATGGCAGAGAATTTTTAAAAAATCCAGCTGCTAAACCCAGAGCTTCCAACCTGTATGGTAAGCTTTGCACTTCCAGTAAATGTTATCCCCTTATTCTCCATCCAACTTCCTGACTGATTCTCACTGTCAGCGTCCTTTTTGTCTCCTAAAGCGATAGTTGCTCTGCTGAATCTTGCTACGATGCAAATCAAAACAGTATACAGGTAGTCCTCGGTTTACAACAGTTCCTTTAAGCGACCGTTCACTTTTTTTCACACCACCGTTGCAGCATCCCCCCCGTGGTCACACGATCAAAATTCAGACGCTTGGCAACTGACTCATATTTATGACGGTTGGAGCGTCCCGGGGTCATGTGACACCCCCCTTTTCCAACCTTCTGACAAACGAAGTCAACAGGGAAGCCGGATGCACTTCACAACCATGTGACTCACTTAACAATGGCAATGATTCGCTTAACAACCGTGGCAAGAAAGGTCGTAAAAACGGGGCAAAATTCACTTAACAAATTTATCACGTAGCAACAGGAATGTGGGGCTCCATTATGGTCGTAAGGCAAGGATTCCCCCATTTCATCCTCCAAACCAGTGTTTCCCAAACTTTTGACATACGTGTACCCCTTCTATAATTTTCGTAACGCTGAGTACCCCTCATAAAAAACCGGAACTAACTATTAAAGAAGTAAGTTGTCTCTGTAACGAAGTGCAGTATATTCATGCCGTGTCACGCCTCACAAGACTGTCTAACCGTTAGATAACACTGCAATTCTCCGGCGTTTAAACAGCTCCGTGGCTCAACGTCAACTGTTAATATTCCCGCAGTTTAAAAATGGCCGAACCCGAGCTGCGCGAAGGATGCGCAGAAGTTCCCGCCATAATGAGTTGTGATACGATGTACGATGGCCCCAGTTCCCGTGTAAAAACTGCGATACGCGCCTATTTCTTTCCTTGTTCTGTGGGCGCAGCTAAGCACGGTGCAGTGGATATTCCCATGTCATCCCCACCAAACTCCGGTGCAACGCGTACCCCCACCAAACTCTTCCCGTACCCCTGGGGGTACGCGTACCACACTTTGGGAAACACTGCTCCAAACCATTAAACACAATTATTTTAAGAGCACCAGGCCCAAAACCAAGCCCCACTTGATTTCTCTAATCCGGTGTTTCTCAACCATAGCAACTTTAAGGCATGTGGACTTCAACTCCCAGAATTCTTCAGCCAGCAATGATAACTAATTCAGGGTCAATATAAAGAGAGAGGCCACATAGCGACAATCTGGGTTAAGGTCCAGACAAAAACCCACCCATGCCATGATTAAGGCATCAGCCCAACTGCCCAAGAGAACCTCACGGACAACCACAAAAGTCCCTCTCGACTTGGGGTCTCCAAACTTGGCGACTTTAAGACATGTGGACTTCAACTCCCAGAATTCCCCAGCCAGCCATGTACTCCTACCTGTATTAACTGCTAATCCCCCATCTTGGCATTTTTTACCTTTTCAGATTTTATAATGTTATTTTTATAATTTTAAAACTATTTAATCTTAAACAAATTCTGATTTTAAGGTTCATTTTATTGATTATATTGTACGTAGCCCACAGTCCCCCTCTGAGGGAAATGAGTTAAGAAATAGGAAATGTAAATAGTCTGCCTTTTTTATAGTTCTGTTTTTATTTTTAAACTGTTGCTACATTTCTTGGGTAACCACTGACATTTCACTAAGCTCAATTTTTGCTATAGGTGTCATGGACTCTTTCACCTAAACTTATCTGCTTTTCTCCTTATCAGTTAATTAGTCCCTAACAATCAGAACCAAATTAAAAAAACTGCTAATCCGGTCTCTTTTTCTGTCTTCCAAAAGGAAAGACTGCCAGCAAATGAAATTGGCGATTTCCTGGAAAGATAATATCTCATGTAATTTGTCTCCCAGCTCCTATCAATCAGTAGTATTTCATTCTTTTTTTTAATGCCCTTCTAAGACACTGCCAAGAAGTAACTGCATCATTGGTAATTTACAAAAGACTAATGTATTCAAATATTTTTGCTGAAGTGTAAACTAACATTCATGTTAATTCGGGCAAGTGTTGTGCTATATGTTTATCATTAATAATCATCACTTTTACAAACCTGGCAGACCCTGTTTGTTAAAAACTATCAATATGTAAAATGTGTCTGACAGTGCAGAGAGTAAGGAGGATGACCTTAAGCAGAAATATACAAGAATGATTAGTTATTAAATTTGTATGTCACCCATCTCTCTACCATGTGACTCTGGGCAGCAAAGAATTTGTGGTTATTTGACTAGGAGAAAAAGGACCAAATCATCCTTCAAACCCTAAAAGGCAAAACAATATTCTGAAGAGATTCAGGTAGCAGCCTCCGCGACCCACCGGCATCCTAAGGAGAAGCAGAGTTCCCGCACAAGCAGGCTTGCAAAATTCTGATATAACAGCCTCTCTCAATAAAGTGGGCTTCCTGCGAGGCCAGTTTTCTGGTCTGGGCTACCTAATGGAGGGAGGGAGGGAGGAGAGAGAGAAAGGTGAGAAGGAGGGAGGGAGGTTGGCAGGGAGAAAGGGGTAAGAGAGAAGGGAAGAATGGAGAGAGAAGGAAGGAAGGAGGGAGAAAGTCTGAAGCAAGAAGAGAGAAACAGGGAGGGAGAAAAGGGGGGAGGGAGGAATGAGAGAAAGGGAGGGAGGGAGGGAAGTGGGGGAGAGAGGGAGGAAAGTAGGAAGGGAGGGAGAAAGGGGTAAGGGAGGAGGGAAAAACAGGGAGGGATGGATGGAGAAGGAAGGAAGGAGAGAGAAACAGGGAGGGAGAAAAGGGGTAAGGGAGGAATGAGAGAAAGAGGGAGGAAAGTAGGGAGGGAGGGCGAAAGGGGTAAGGGAGGGATGGATGGAGAAGGAAGGAGGGAGGGAAAAACAGGGAGGGAGGAATGAGAGAAAGAGGGAGAAGGAAGAGTGGGAGGAAGGGAAGTGTGAGAGAGAAAGCAGGGAGGGATGGAGGGAGAAGGAAGGAGAAAGAAAGGATGTGAGGGAGGGAGAAGAAAGAGTGGAAGGGAAGGAAGAAGAGGGAAAGAAAGAAAGAAAGAAAGAAAGAAAGAAAGAAAGAAAGAAAGAAAGAAAGAAAGAAAGAGAACAAGGTAGGCAAGAAGGAAGGAGAGAGAAAGGATGGGAGGGAAAGAAAGAAAGAGAAGGAAGGAAGGAAGGAAAAGAAAGAAGGAAGGAAAGGAAGGAAAAGAAAGGAAGGAAGGAAGGAAGGAAGGAAGGAAGGGAAGGAAGGAAGGAAAGGCCTGACCCACCCCCTTCCTTCCCCTTCCTCTGGGGGCGCCCTTCCCTTTGGGGGGGGAGGGGAGGGGGGGGGGGAGGGGGGCTGAACCGGCCCACTTACCGCCCACAGGAGGCGGTGGGGGCCTCCCCTCTCTGGGCCCCGCCGGGGGTTTCCTCCAGCGCCGCGCCGCCCGGGAGGCTTGTCCGTCCGCCCGGCTCCTTCTGCTGCCTCCGCGGCCTTCCCTTCCTCCGCACGGGGGGTTTGGCGGCCATCGGGGCGCCTTCCATGCTAAGCGGAGCCGGCCCAAGAACCCGAATGGCGACGCGGCCGTTTGAAAATGGCGGCGGGACGTCGCGGCCAATCAGCGGCGCTCGTCCGTTGCTAGGAGACGCCCCGGAGCGAGGCCTAGCGCCCGGCCCGAAGCCTGCCTGCCCTTTCGCCGGTTTTTTTCGGCCGGGGGGATACCGGCTGAGGGAGGGAGCGGACGCGCGTCATACCTTCCGCCCCCGAGAAGGTAACGCCGGCGGGGCGGAGCCGAAGAGGCCGCCGTCCTCCATCACAAAGCCGGGGAAGCGGAGACGGCGGTGGAGACTTTTGGGGTCGGCCGCTTCGTTGCCACGGTCGTTAAGCGAACCCCGCAGTTGTTAAATTAGTAACACGGTATTCCATGGAGTCACGTTTGTCCCAAAGGTGCTTTTTTCCAAAAGGCAACTGGACTTTCTTGGGGTTTTTTTTTTTCGTTGAAGACGTTTCGCTTCTCATCCACAAGAAGCTTCTTCGGTTCTGACTGAATGACCCCATACAGTCAGAACTGAAGAAGCTTCTTGGAGGAGAAGCGAAACGTCTTAAAAGCAGAAACAAAGACAGATGAGACGAGATTACCTTTATTGTCATTTTTTTTTTTTACGGTGAGCACACTGGCACACATTAAAAATGAAATTCTGTTTCATTTTTTCATCTGTCCGTGTTTTCCTAAAGCAGAACTTACTTAATACTTAAAGGCAAGGATTAAATTTTAATATCATTTATTGATGTGCTTTTGTAGATTTTAAAAACATAATTTTCCTTGTGAATATTCGCTTGACAACTTATTATTTGCATTTTTCATGTATCACTGCTTTGATGCGTGTCAGCCTTCCTTTAAACAATGCATACCTTTTTCTTTTTGTAACTATTAGATTTTTAACTATATTAGTTTTAAAAACATTGCTTGAAAGTTGCACAAATGTAATGATTCATATGTTCCTCACGTTGCCTTTTCACCACATCTATGCATAATTCTTGGCTTGAAGTCAATGAAGGTGAAATGCTTTATGTGACTTTATGCTCATATTTCCTTTTCTGTATTATATTAGTTTTCCTTAAAAATAGTATTTTCACAGATGAATAAAAACTTAATTAAAACAAAAAAAATGAAATTCTGTTGCTTGCTCTCAAAAGAAGGTATGTATCCATACACATGCATACAACACATATACACATGCAATATCTATCTAATCTATCTATCTATCTATCTATCTATCTATCTATCTATCTATCTATCTATCTGTCTGTGTTGTCTATCATCTCTATCATCCATTCATATCTATCTATCTAGTCTCTATCATCTATCTATCTATCTATATCTATCATATCTATCATCTATCATCCATATCTATCATATTTATCATCTATCTATATCTATCATATCTATCATCTATATCTATCATATCTATCATCTATATCTATCATATCTATCATCTGTATCTATCATCTATATCTATCATCTATCATCTATATCATATCTATCATCTATATCTTATCTATCATCTATCTATCTATCTATCTATCTATCTATCTATCTATCCCAAAAGGTGTATATATCCATACACGCATACAACACATATACACATGCAACATACATACACACACACATACATATATATCCACCCATATGTATATCTATATATATTTATACACCGATATATCTATATATCTATATCTATCGATCACTGTCCATCAAAATTTCCACGCCTTTTGAAAAAGCACCTTTAGTAACCCAGTTTGTTAAGTGAATCAAGGGGATCATTTGACCCCAGGACACTGCAGCTGTCATAACTATGAGTCAGTCACCAACTGTCTGAATTTTGATCACTTAACCAGGGGGATGCTGCAAGGGTTGTAAGGGTCATAAGTACATGGCAGTTGCCAAGCATCCAAATTTTAATCACATGCAACGGTCATAACTGTGAACAATGGTCATAAATCACTTTTTTCAGTGCTGTTGTAACTTCAAACGATCATTAAACGAATGGGTTATAAGTTAAAAACTACTTGTGTGCAGGTAGTCCTCGATTTATAGCAGTTCATTTAGTGACCGTTCAAAGTTACAATGGCACTGAAAAATGTGACTTATGACCATTATTCATAGTTATGATCATTGCATGTGATTAAAATTTGGATGCTTGACAACTGGTTCATATTTATGACCGTTGCTGTGTCCCAGGGTCATGTGATTCCCTTTTACGACCTCTTGACCTCCTTTGTCCACTTATTTTTTCCCCCCAACCTGTGCTCTCAGGGTTGGCATTTGGGGGATGGGTTAAATGGGGTGTAAGGAGATAGCTTGGCCAGGTGAGAAGGTGATGCCTCTTTTGGGACTGCCTGCTCTGGATAACCAAACTTAACTTGGCTCTTTACCGTACCGATGATTTTTATACAGGTAGTCCTCGATTTACAACCACAATTGAGCCCAAGGTTTCTGTTGCTAAGCGAAACATTCGTTAAATGAGTTTTACCCCATTTTACAATCTTTCTTGCTCACAATTGTTAAGTGAATCAATGCAGTTGTTAAGTTAGCCACACGTATGTTAAGTGAATCCTGCTTCCAGAAAAACCATCAATGTGTAAAATTTGTATGACCGTGTAGAGAGTAAGAGAGATGTTAACTTAATAAGCGTTGCTTTTCAGAAGATGGCAAAAGCTGTGATCACATGACCCCGGGACACTGCAGCCGTCATAAGTACGAGTCAAGTTGCCAAGTGTTTGAATTTTGATCATTTGACCCTGGGGATGTTGCAATGGTCGTATGTGTGAAAAACAGTCATAAGTCACTTTTTTTCAGTGCCGTTGTGACTTTGAACGGTCACTAAATGAACTGTTGGAAGTCAAGGACCACCTGAATCTGCTTTGGAACCATATATTTTCAGTTGTCAGAAAACATGTTGTGCAATGGGGATAAAAAGAAATTGCAACCATTGTGTCAGACTTGGAAGCCATCTTTTGTGTTTGGGCCTTCAGGCCTGCCACATCTTTTTCTGTGGGAAAATGGGAGGGGGGATTGCCTAGAGTGTAGATGATATGTAGTCAAAATAACATTCCTTTCTCAGAGAGTCAAGGACACATTGCCCTGGCACTTGGAGTCAGATGATTGGGAAGCGTCTTCAGTTTGGACGGTGGATGATTGGCCCATGTGATGGACATGAGGGTGCTGGGCAGGGACTTGAACTTTCACTTGGGTGGGGAAAACCTGGAAATTCGGATTCGGGTTTTCCCAGGTGTGCCAATATGACATCTTTAATAAAAAGTAACTTTGAGGAAATCTAAGTCTCGGAGTTTTCTTTTGTTGGGGGTGTATTTTGTGCCTATAATGCTGGATGTTTAAAAAGCATCTTAACAGAGCCAGTTTGGTCTAATAGTTAAGGCACCAGGCTGAAAACTGGGAGATCGTGAGTTCTAGTTCTGCCTTAGGCGGGAAAACTGGCTGGGTGACTTTGGGCGATCACCAGGAGATGGTGAATTCTAGTCCTGTCTTAGGCCTGAAACCCAGCTGGGTGACTTAGGGCTAACTTTGGGGTTGGACTAGAAGACCTCCAAGGTCCCTCCCAACCCTGTTCTTCTGTCAAGGACTGCCTGTATTTTAATTTCGCAGCACTAGCACTTTGCAAGCTGCTCAGAGCCTCTGGAAAAGGAGCAAATGGAAAAAACGAATAAACCATTTTTTCCCCTCCCTCCTGTTCGGAATCTTGCACTAAATTACACGCCTGACTTAGAAGATCCTATAACAAATCTCATTCCCTGAAAAGCCTTGGCCAAGAATCTTCCGTATCAGATTTCATTTTTCCAACGAAGAGGGAAGGAGGGGGAAAAAGAATTTAGAAGTAGTAAAGGACGGTCAAAGCAGTTTTGACTGGTTGAGGGTTTTTTTTTAAATTTTTAACTTGAAAGCCAAAATGTATGGTTAGGACCCCAAAGTGCTTTTTCAAGAAGCAAGTGTACTTCTTTGTTTTTTCTTTGAAGACGTTTCGCTTCTCATCCAAGAAGCTTCCTCAGTTCTGACTGGATGGTGGGGAACAGAAGGATTGATATTCCTTGCAGACAGCTGGTTGTTTGCATCCTTTTGCCACTTGGAAGTTTTATCTGTGTCTTCAGGGCCACCTGAGTGGTGCAAATGATTCCTGTGGTCTGCAATTTTTCCGGAAATCCGTTCTTATTCCCAGCACCATTCATAGGATGTTCATCCCAAATGCATAGCTAAGTCTATGGAGATTCTCAGTCATTCAAGTCACAGTTGTCCCAACTGCTTTTTCAGGAGGCAACTGGACTTTCTAGGGTTGGGGGATTGAGGGGTGGGGGTTGCGACCTTCTGACAAGCAAAGTCAATAGGGAAGCCAGACTCATTTAACAACTGTGTGACTAGCTTAACAACTGCAGTGATTCGCTTAACAGCGAGGTTAAGGTTGTAAAATGGGGCAAGAGCCTTGGTAGTACAGTGGTCTAAGGCACCCTGTTATTAAGCTGGTTATTAAGACCAGCTGCCTGCAATTACTGCAGGTTCGAATCTCGCCAAGGCTCAAGGTTGACTCAGCCTTCCATCCTTTCTAAGGTAGGTAAATTGAGGACCCGGATTGTGGGGGCAATAAGCTGACTTTGTATAAATATACAAAAGGATGAAGGCTATTGCTTAACGCATTGTAAGCCGCCCTGAGTCTCCGGCATATAAATCAAATTAAAAAAAAAACTCACTTTACAACGCCCTTCTTGAACAAGGGAAATTTGGGAGCTCGATTATGGTCGTAAGCCGAAGACAATGTATATCCCATTCAAAAGGCATAAAGCTGGAGACCAGAGGATCTGTTTCTTATCTACCCTGGCAGTTACTGGAAGGAGGGAGAGCATATTTTGGGAACGTTTTCCCACAGACATAAGACTCATCCCTCAGATATTTAATTTCTAGGCCAAGGAAGTTAGGAGGGGCAGACAGACGGACCCATATACACACACACACACCCAATTTCTGAAGTAGGTGGGGATAAAAATTTTAGGGTTTGTGTAAAAATGAATTAAAGTCCAGTAATAGCCTTCTGTAACTTGTTTTTATGGGTAGCCCTCGACTTACGACCACAATTGAGCCCAACAGCTTCGTTGCTAAGTGAAACATTCATTAAGTGAATTTTTGCCTCATTTTTCCACCTTTTGTGTCACAGTTGTTAAGGGAATCGCTTAGTTAGTCACACGGTTGTTAAGTGAATCTGGCATCCCCATTGATATTTGCTTGTCGCAAAAGGAGATCAGGTGACCCCGGGACGCTGCAACCGTCATAAATATGAGTCAGTTGCCAGTGTCCGAATTTTGATCACGGGGAATGCTGAAACGGTCGTAAGTGTGAAAAATGGTCCTACGTCACTTTTTTCAGGGCCGTTGTAACTTCGAACAGTCACTGAATAAAGTGTCGTAAGTTGAGGACCACCTGCCATCTGTTTTGCGGTCCAGCTCCCTTTGTTGATGGAAGAACAAAGCTGTAGGGAGAGATGGTTAAGGTGGGGAGAGAAAAACGTTAAATTAATACATTAGGAATCATTTCAACATGATAAAATAAATTAGAGGACTCTAATTTAATGAAGAAATTGGAGATGAGGGTTGAACCGTGGTGTCTTTGGTGCTCTCTGGGTGATGGTGAGTTCTAGTTCTGCCTTAGGCATGAAAACTGGCTGGGTAATTTTGGGCCAATCACCAGGAGACGGTGAGTTCTAGTCCCACCTTACGCATAAAAGCCAATTGAGTGGCTTTGGGCCAATCACCAGGAGACGGTGAGTCCTAGTCTCACCTTAGGCACGAAACACAGCTGGGTCAACTTTGGGGTTGGACTAGAAGACCTTCAAGGTCCCTTCTGTTAATTTCTCTCTTTCCGTCCAACCCATCTCACAGGGTGGTGCTGGTGGGGGGAAATAAGAGGAGGAAGGTGTACTGGATAAGTTAACTGGCTTGAGTTATTTGTGAAGCTAGCAAAGGCAGGATACAAATAATGAAATCTCTGAGAATCCCACTTATATATATTTTCCTTTCCAATATTCAGTTTATTATGCATTGATTTACACCCAGCCCTTCTTCCTTTTAACTTTTTATCTTCTTTCCTGCTTTGGCGTCCTCTTCTATTTTTTGAGCAGCTTCTTCCCCTATAAAGACTGTCCCTTTTTCTTCCAAAGGCAGATTCTTAGGATGCCACGGGTATGACCAAATTGTGGGCTAGAAGCCATGCAAACAAAAAAAAGGGGGCTTTCTTGGGTTGGGGAGTAATAGACTCCTGAACTAAAAAGAGCCCTGGTAGCGCAGCAGACTAAAGCACTGTTATTAACAGTGCTGTTATTAACATCAGCTGCCTGCAATTACTGCAAGTTCAAATCTCACTAGGCTCAAGGTTGACTCAGCCTTTCTAAGGTAGGTGAAATGAGGACCCAGATTGTGGGGGCAATAAGCTGACTTTGTATAAAATATACGAAAGAATGAAAACTATTGCTTAACACATTGTAAGCTGCCCTGAGTCTCCGGAGAAGGGCGGCATATAAATAAAATAAAAAAACAAACAAACTGTGGCCTCCCCTGCTTCAACTATTTTCCTGATTTGAGAGTTACTAAACTATTCATGTTCAAAAAAAAAATGATGTTCCCTCTACTTCTCAGCAGAGGGCGCTGTGGGTTAGCGTACATTAAAAAAATTCTGCCTGCCTCTTTCCCCATCCACAAAGAGTTGGCAAGGGAACGAAAGTTTATATTCCGTAAAAGACGTTTTTTTCAACTTTCTTTGAAGAAAAGCAAGGGAAAAGGTAGAAAGAGAGCCATGTAGGGGTTGTGGTGAAGATGAGGGCCTGAAAACCAGGAAACTGGGCAACTTTGGGGCATTCACTAGAAGATGGTGAGTTCTAGTCCCGCCTTGGGCATGAAAGCCGGCTGGGAGACTTTGAGCCAATCACCAGGAGATGGGGAGTTCTAGTCCCGCCTTAGGCATGAAAGCCAGCTGGGGGACTTTGGGCCAATCACCAGGAGATGGGGAGTTCTAGTCCCGCCTTAGGCATGAAAGCCAGTTGGGTGACTTTGGGCCAATCACCAGGAGACGGGGAGTTCTAGTCCCTCCTTAGTCATGAAAACTGGTTGAGTGACTTCTAGTCCCACCTGAGGCATGAAAGCTGGCTGGGTGACTTTGGCCCAATCAGTAAGAGACTGGGAGTTCTAGTCCTGACTTAGGCATGAAAGCCGGCTCGGTGACTTTGGGCCAATCACCAGGAGACGGGGAGTTCTAGTCCCGCCTTGGGCATGAAAGCCGGCTGGGTGACTGGGCCAATCACCGGGAGATGGGGAGTTCTAGTCCCGCCTTAGGCATGAAAGCTGGTTGAGTGACTTCTAGTCCCACCTGAGGCATGAAAGCCGGCTGGGTGACTTTGATCCAATCACCAGGAGACAGGGAGTTCTAGTCCCGCCTTAGGCATGAAAGCCAGCTGGGTGACTTTGGGCCAATCACCAGGAGATGGGGAGTTCTAGTCCCGCCTTAGGCACGAGAACCAGCAGAGTGACTTCGGGGCCAGGTGCTCGGTCTCGGCCCAGCCCACCTCACAGGGTTGTTGTTAAGAAAAGGAAGTTGTGTTCGGTCTGTTCATCGCCTGGAGTTACTTATAAAAAAATAATCAAGGTGGGATTAAAAATCTGTTTAAAAAACGCAAAGCAAGAGGAAGTTGGGGAACGGGCAGAGAGGAGGAAGGGGTCGAGGGAACGGGAGTTTAAAGCACTAATCGAGCTTAATTCCCGGAGATTTCACGAAGACGGTCCAAAACAGTTCAGAGGTCAAAGCTGTGTCGTGTGGGCCAACTCAGAAGGCGCATTTTTCACAGGCGACGTTGAAATAGCTCCCGAGCATGCCAAGTTTCACCTTAAATCATTTTTAAATCTGGAAGATAACTTTACTGCTATTCCCACTTCGGCAATGCGAGAGGCCCAGACACAAATTCTGACAAGCCAGCAAGTGAAATCGTATCTTTTCTTTTCTTTTCTGGGTCTGAGATCTTCAAAACAGATGGTTCGAACCTAATCCTCAGACGTTTTACGGCGAGATGCATTTGAAAGGAAGAAAGGCTAGGTCGGGTTCAGTCGTTTCGGTCTGCACGGAGGAATTGTTGAGAAATCCCTGTATTTTTATGAAACGTCTGGCAAGAAAACTACCCAGCTCAGAGATCACCAATCCCTCCTCCTCCTCCTCCCCTTTCTCCTCCACAAACCCCATTCCCTTTTAATATTGATGGCGTTCCCTAGTTGGGTCATGAAACGCCTGCAAGAAAATCACTGAGCTCCGAGAGCACCAAGGAGCCCCACAACCCTTCCTTCCTTCCTTCCTTCCTCCCTCCCACCTTCCCTTTCTCCTTCCTTCCTTCCTCTTTCTCCTTCCTTCCTCCCTCCCTCCCTCTTTCTCCTTCCTTCCTTCCTTCCTTCTTCCCTCCCTCCTTCCTTCCCTCCCTCCCTCTCTCTTCTTCCTTCCCTCCCTCCCTCCCACCCTCCTCTCCTCTCCACAAACTCCATTTCCTTCTAGCACTGATATTGTTCCCTAGTTGGGTCATGAAACGCCTGCAAGAAAATCACTGAGCTCCGAGAGCACCAAGGAGCCCCACAGCCCTTCCTTCCTTCCTCCCTCCCTCCCTTTCTTCCTTCCTTCCTTCCTCCTCTCCCTCCCTCTCCTTCCTTCCTTCCCTCCCTTTCTCCTTCCTTCCTTCCTCCTTCCTCCCTCCCTCCCTCCCTCCCTCTCTTCTTCCTTCCTTCCCTCCCTCCCTCCTCTCCTCTCCTCTCCACAAACTCCATTTCCTTCTAGCACTGATATTGTTCCCTAGTTGGGTCATGAAACGCCTGCAAGAAAACCACCGAGCTCCGAGAGCAATGGGGACCCTTCACAGTTCAACCCTGAGCTACGAATATCCTCTTTTAAACCGAGCTCTCTTAAGCTGGATTTCCAAAACACGGGGCTCCGTCTATCTTTTATTTTATTTAAGTAAGAGCTATCTATGCAAACCCAACCTTTTTTCCTCCCTGGTCCTTTTGCAGGCTCCATCCCATCCTTTGTGCCTTCCAACTTCTCTTCCACCCACCCCCCCATCCCCCTCCTCCCCAACTGTGTCTGAATCCCTTCACCTAGCCTTCTGCCTCCCTCCCCACTCCGGCCTGAATTCCAGCCCTTCCCCACGTCTGGTTAGCCACCTGTTAAAAGCATGCCAGTTATTTTTAAAGGAGCTCCCTCCCATCTGTTTCCTTTCGTTGAGGCCGCAAGGAAAATGGAGCAAGCACTGTTCCACTGACCTTCAAAACTTTCCCGGAGACTCTGCAGAATAGCTCCCTAGGTCGGGCACCAAGAAGGCTGGAGAGCACCCATGCCTTCGATCGATCGATCGGAGGAGAGCGGGAAGGGACCTCGGAGGTCTTCTAGTCCAACCCCCTGCTCAAGCAGGAGACCTCGATAGTCTATAACGGTTGTTAGGATATGGTGTAAGCCTATAGCTGGCTTGATCCCACAGTTTTGGGTTCAATTTTAATTGATTTTAAATTGGGTTTGTTTTTAAATTGCGGCCAAAAATATTTAATTATTTTTAAACTGTTTTTTAAATTTTGTACGTTTTGTTTTTTACTTTGGCGGTTCACCGCCCTGAGTCCTATTGGAGAAAGGCGGTATACAAATTGAAACAAATGAAATAAAATAAAATAAAATAAAATAAATAAACAGGTTGTCCAGGCAATATATGTGTGCTATAACTTAACAATGGGTGATGGCGAGCCTTTTCGGCACCGTGCCCAAACCAAAATGCATGCATCCATGCCGGATCACCAGCTGGCCGGTGCATGCATGCCTGGTTTTTTGGGCCATTTTTAGACCATTTGGGGGGTCATTTTCAGGCCCGGAAACGGCCGAAGAATGGCCTGGGTTTTTTGGCAGTTTTTTTGGGCCGTTTTCAGGCCGTTTTCCAGCACTCCAGTACCCGCGAAGACCAGCTGGCCGGAAACCAGAAGAGGAGCTGGCAATGGCGTGCGTGCCCACGGAGAGGGCTCTGGTGCCACCTCTGGCACACGGGCCATAGGTTCGCCATTTCGGACAAGTGGCTGTCCAATCTCTTCTTGAAAACCTCCACTTTTGAAGCACCCACAATTTCTGGTGGCAGGCTGTTCCACTGGTTGATGGTCCTGTTAAAGTTAGGAAGTTTCTCCTTAATTCCAGATTACTTTTCTCCTCGGTTTATTTTCCATCTATTCTTACATCTTGCCTTCAGGTGCTTGAGAGAATAAATTGAGGCCCCCTCCTCTTTGTGGCAGCCCCTCAAATGCAGGAAGACTGCTCTCATGTCCGTCCGTCCGTCCCCCGTCCCCCCCCCAAGTCCTTCTTTTCTCTAGACTGGCCCTACCAAATCCTGCAACCGTTCTTCCTATGTTTTAGTCTCCGGGCCTTTGATCCTCTTAGTTGCTCTTCTTTGCACTTTTTTTTCCAAAGTTTCCGCTTTATTTTTTGTAATGTGGCGACCAAACCTGGATATGTTAGGACAGAAACGGACATGAATCTTCCTGTGGATTCTATACGTGGCCTCTTGAGCACCACAAAGTGAAATATTTACTTTGGCGGGGTGGGAGAGAGGAGGGGCAGATGGACAGACAGAGAGACAGATAGGCAGGCACGGATTCTTAGACAGGTGTCCTAGAAGCCAGTGAGATCAGATTTTTTTTTTTTTAATTTGATTTATATGCCGCCCTTCTCCGGAGACTCAGGGCGGCTTACAATGTGCTCAGCAATAGCCTTCATCCTTTTGTATATTTATACAAAGTCAGCTTATTGCCCCCACAAACTGGGTCCTCATTTCACCTCCCTTAGAAAGGATGGAAGGCTGAGTCAACCTTGAGCCTGGTGAGATTTGAACTTACAGTAATTGCAGACAACTGGTGTTAATCACAATGTTTAGTCTGCTGAGCCATCAGGCTCTTATTACTTATTTGTCTCTCTCCTTTATTATGTTTACAAATAACTCAAGGCGGCAAACATATCCAACATACCCTCCTCCTCTTATTTCCCCCATAACAACAATCCTGTGACGTGGGGTTCTGCTGAGAGAAATAGAGAGAGATTGGCTCAAAGTCACCCAGCTGCCTTTCATGCCTAAGGCAGGACTAGAACTCCCAATCTCCTAGTGATTAGCCCAAAGTCATCCAGTTGCCATTCATGCCTAAGACAGGACTAGAACGCCCAGTCTCCTAGTGATTGGCCCAAAGTCACCCAGCAGGCTTTCAATGCCTAAGGCAGGACTAGAACTCCCAGTCGCCTAGTGATTGGCTCAAAGTCACCCAGCAGGCTTTCAATGCCGAAGTCAGGACTAGAACGCCCAGTCTCCTAGTGATTGGCTCAAAGTCACCCAGCCGCCTTTCATGCCTAAGGCAGGACTAGAACGCCCAGTCTCCTAGTGATTGGCTCAAAGTCACCCAGCAGGCTTTCAATGCCTAAGGCAGGACTAGAACTCCCAGTCGCCTAGTGATTGGCTCAAAGTCACCCAGCAGGCTTTCAATGCCGAAGTCAGGACTAGAACGCCCAGTCTCCTAGTGATTGGCTCAAAGTCACCCAGCCGCCTTTCATGCCTAAGGCAGGACTAGAACGCCCAGTCTCCTGGTGACTGACCCTAAGTCCCCCAGCTAGCTTTTCATGGCCAAGACAGAACAAGAACTGGTTGTAAATTGAGGACCTGTCTCCGAAGCAGGATAACTTTGATCCTTGTGATTTGCATCTAAAGTGAGAGACAAATGATTTTCAGCGATTCGTTTATTTATTTATTTTTTGCTTGGAGGGGGGTCTTCCCTTGCTCCAAAGTTCGTAGGAGTGAAGACAAAACGGCAGAAGAGGGAAAAAAGAGGCCTGCCCATCGCCTTAATGAATGCAATTAAAAGCGCACCCTTGAATCAAATTATGCCATCTCCACCTACCTCCCGGCTGTGTAACAAGAACAGTTTGGAACATGTTCTTGGATGCCCGAGAAAAGGCGCAGTCGTACATTTCCTGCGGTCAGCATATTCCATACTGTGGAGCAATGGTGAAAAACGTTTTTCTGTGCTGCGAGCTTGTGCCAGGGCAGACCTAAGTCCAGGGGTTCTCACGGGTCGGGCAGACCCAAATTGGGACACGTGGTCCCTCGGGTAGCTGTCTCTTGCCCTTCGCCAGGCATCAAACGTCATGATCCGTGTTGGGAACTGGGCTCAGATGTTGACTGCAAATTAGCGCAGCACTAATTTTGCAAAATAGCTACTGTATAATGGGATCCCTGGTGCTTCTCTGAGCTTGGCAGTTTTGTTTCAGACGTTTCATGACCCAACTAGGGAACAGCATCAGTGTTAGAAGGAGTGGGAGGAGGAGGAGGAGGAAGAGAACTGTGGGATTCTTGGTGCTCTCTGAGTTTGCTAGTTTTCTTTCAGACGTTTCATGACCCAACTAGGGAACATCATCAGTGTTAGAAGGGAGTGAGGAAGAGGAGAAGGAGAGGGAGAAGGAGAAGCAGAGGGAGAGGGAGAGGGAGAAGGAGAAGGAGAAAGAGAAGGAGAAGGAGAGGGAGAGGGAGAGGGAGAAGGAGAAGCAGAGGGAGAGGGAGAAGGAGAAGGAGAAGGAGAAGGAGAGGGAGAAGGAGAAGCAGAGGGAGAGGGAGAAGGAGAAAGAGAAGGAGAAGGAGAGGGAGAAGGAGAAAGAGAAAGAGAAGGAGAAAGAGAAGGAGAAGGAGAAGCAGGGAGAGGGAGAAAGAGAAGGAGAAGGAGAGGGAGAAGCAGAAGCAGAGGGAGAGGGAGAAGGAGAAGGAGAAAGAGAAGGAGAAAGAGAAGGAGACAGAGAAGGAGAGGGAGAAGGAGAAGCAGAGGAAGAGGGAGAGGGAGAAGGAGAAAGAGAAAGAGAAGGAGAAAGAGAAGGAGAAGGAGAAGCAGAGGGAGAGGGAGAAGGAGAAGGAGAAGGAGAAGGAGAAGAATGTGGGGTCCTTGGTGCTCTCTGAGTTTGGTGGTTTTCTTTCATGACCCAACCAGGGAACATCATCAGTGTTACAAGGGAGTGGGGAGGAGGAGGAGGAAGAGGAGGAGGAGGAGAAGAGAAGAATGTGGGGTCCTTGGTGATCTCTGAGCTTGGTTGTTTTCTTGTAGATGTTTATCCAAGCCACATGCGACAAATCACAATCATAAAGTACAATCATCATAAATCATAGGATACCAAATAAGCAATCAATGTAAATCCTAATAGGATATTAAATAAAAGCAAGCAACACAAATCACGAGACACAAGCCACAAAGCGATAGTCCCAAGGAGCTAAAGGACAGAGGTAATAGGAAAGAGGAGAAGGATAGTAATAATAATAATAATAATAATAATAATAATAATAATAATAATAATAATAATAATAATAATAATAATAATAATACAGCCCTACTAAGTGGTTTGACATCCCAGGGCATAAGACGAGGGTTGGGAGATTTAGTTGTTTAGGAGAGGGATGGCAGGGGGACGCAACCTGTCCTTGTGTTGAGTTGTTTTGGCGTGCAATGCCCTATATAGCGTCGTCTTGAGGGGAAATGTTGAAACAATTTATGTCCGGGATGTGAGGGGTCTGCAGATATTAATTCCAGATCGGAAGGGCTCTGCAAACGTGGTGATTGGAGGATTTTCCTCAAAGCCCTTTGAAGTTTTGATATACCATCCATGGTCCTTAGATGTATCTACAAGATGGAGGGGGGGGGTTAGCTTTCCTCAGGACCATCTCTGCAGGAGCCACTAGAATCAAAGCTGTTCATCCAGGGCAATTTGAAAGCCTATGGACTTCAACTCCCAGAATTCCCCCAGCCAGCCATATATGGCTGGCTGGGGGAATTCTGGGAGTTGAAGTCCACGGGTTTTCGAAACTAGCTTTCCAATTTGTTGAATTTCTGCTTAGCCCAACTTCGTGCCAGGTTGCTCTAACCAGGAAACCCACCAGCCTCCAATCCTAAGGATAGGATAGGATAGAGATAGAGATAGAATATTAGAATAGAATAGAGTAGAGTAGAGTGGAGTGGAGTAGACTGGAATAGACTGGAGCAGAGTGGAGAGTAGAGTAGAGTAGAGTGGAGTGGAGTGGAGTGGAGTGGAGTGGAGTGGAGTGGAGTGGAGTGGAGTGGAGTAGACTGGAGCACAGTGGAGAGTTGAGTTGAGTTGAGTTGAGTTGAGTTGAGTAGAGTAGAGTAGAGTAGAGTAGAGTAGAGTAGAGTAGAGTAGAATAGAATCGGGTGAAATCCAGCAGGTTCTGACAGGTTCTGGAGAACCGGTAGCGGAAATTTTGAGTAGTTTGGAGAACCAGCAAATACCACCTCTGGCTGGCCCCCAAGTGGGGTGGGAATGGGGATTTTGCAATATCCTTACCCCAGGAGTGGGGTGGGAATGGAGATGTTGCAGTATCCTTCCCCTGCCACGCCCACTAAGCCACACCACGCCCACCAAGCCACGCCCACAGAACCAGTAGTAAAAAAAAATTGGATTTCACCACTGAATGGAATAGAATAGAATAGAATAGAATAAGAAACAGAATACAATAGAATAGAATAGAATAGAATAGAAGAATAAGAATAGAATAGAATAGAATAGAATAGAATAGAATAGAATAAGAATAAGAATAAGAATAAGAATAAGAATAAGAATTAGAAGAGAAGAGAATAAGAATAGAATAAGAATAGAATAGAATAGAATAGAACAGAATAGGAATAGAATAGAATAGAATAGAATAGAATAGAATAGAATAGAATAGAATAGAATAGGAATAGAATAGAATAGAATAGAATAGAATAGAATAGAATAAGAATAAGAATAAGAATAAGAATAAGAATAAGAATTAGAAGAGAAGAGAATAAGAATAGAATAAGAATAGAATAGAATAGAACAGAATAGGAATAGAATAGAATAGAATAGAATAGAATAGAATAGAATAGAATTTGGAATGAAGAATAGATAGAATAGAATATATGGAATGGAATGGAATAGAAGAATAGAATAGAATAGAATAGAATAGAATAGAATAGAATAGAATAGAATAGAATAGAATAGAATATTGGCCAAATGTGATTGGACACACAAGGAATTTGTCTGCGGTGCATAAGCTCTCAGTGTACATAAAAAATACATTCATCAAGAATCATAAGGTATAACACTTAGGGATAGTCAGAGGACACTAAATAAGCAATCAAAGTCATACTGGGAAACTAAATAAAACAATATAAATCATAACGATACGAGCAACAAGGTTATAATCATAAGGAGAAAAGGTGGTGGTTAATAGGAAGGATGAGAAGAAGAAAAAGAATAGTGATACAGTCTTAGTATCACTTAGTATCACTTAGTATCTGACAGTGTTGTGGGAATTAGTTGTTTAGCGGAGTGACGGCATGCGGCCGAAAACTGTCCTTGTGTCTAGTTGTCTTGGTGTGCAATGCCCTACATAACGTCGTTCTGAGGGTAGGGGTTGAAACAATTTATGTCCAGGATGCAAGTGGTCTGTAGATATTTTGATGATGGTAGCTCGGAGGAATTCCCAGTGTGTGTGTGTCTGTGTGATTTCTCACCCAATTGGCGGGTGGAATAAACAACGAGCGTGAAATCTGACCACGTCCCTACCCCAATTTCCTCTCCCCCCCCAACCTAACCCGCCCCTTTCCTTGAAAGTGTGCCTGTTGCTTTAAATGAGCCCAAGACTTCATTTTTCAGGTGGAGTCTGCTCTTGCTTGGGTTATAAATTTGCAGGGAGGGAAGCCAGCAGCTGCTTCGCTGGAATCCCGATACAGGCATCATGGTAAGCCCCACAGTCTGGGTCGTGGGGTGGTTTGTGGGGCAGGCTGAAATCAGGGGTAAGGGGCTGCCACTGCCCCGAAGGGAGAAGGAAGCATCCCCCTCGGAAACTTTTTATAAAGTTTATTTCTTGGGGGGGGAAGCAGGTACGGCCGAAGATTTTCCTTTGGACGATCTGCTCCTTATAAGGCGAAAAAGTAACCTCCAGGAAAAAAAAAGGGGGGGGTATTATGTTTGGGGAAGGGGTCTCTCCCTTTTTGGCAGCCGCCCCTTATCCTTTCCCAGTGCAGCTGAGTTTCTTGCAAAGTTTTAGGGGTCTGGCTTGGGACACTTTTTTTCCCCACCCAGTGGGTATCTTCAGAGGCTAAGGGGGAAAAAAATGTGACCGTACAGTAAATTCCACAATTATTATTATTATTTTTTTTGGTCTCTTTCTCAGTATTATTTTACCCTGTCGCTACGAACAGGGTGAACTAACATTACTGTACTTTAGCATACAGAGAGAGAGAGAGAGAAAAAATTTCCCCTTTCTCCGTCTCTGGATAAGAGGAAACTGCCATATTGCCTTTGTTTGCTCTAATCCCAAAGGTTTGATAAACTGAAGACCAAAAAAAAAAAAAAATGTCTTTGCTTTTTTTTGTATTTTTTTGCAAACTCTTTTTGATCGGAGGAAAGGGTCCCAAAGCTGGGAAACTTTTAAAAGCGAAATTAGAAACTGCTAGGGACGAAAGCTCCGGAGAGACTGTACTGATTGCATTGCCTATTAGTCAACTTTTTGGGGTGGGTGGGACTGCAAAAAAGTATTTTTTTTTCCCCCTTCGGATGTTGGCAGATCACCTTGTTTTGAATCCAAGAAACCGCTGTCAGTTTACTTTTTGAGCTGGCTCGAGAAAGTTGGCGCAGTTTAAGCTAGATTGGAGTGTGGACTCTTCCTAGCTTCCCAAGCCAAACTAAGTTTAATTGGATATGTCTAGTTTAATGATAAGAAGGGGTGACATCATAGCAGTCTTCCAGTATTTGAGGGGCTGCCCCAAAGAAGAGGGGGGTCAAATTATTCTCCAAACTACCAGAAGGCAGGACAAGAAATAATGGTTGGAAACTGATCAAAGAGAGAAGCAACCTGGAATTAAGGAGAAATTTCCTGACAGTGAGAACAATTAACCAGTGGAACTCCTTGCCACCAGAAGTTGGGGGTGCTCCATCACTGGAGGCTTTTAAGAAGAGGTTGGATAGCCATTCATTTGGGGGGGTTGGACTAGAAGACCTCCAAGGTCCCTTCCACTCTGGTCTTTTATTCTATTATTCTCTAGTTCAAACCTTGGGAAAAGAAATAGTAACTGATGAAGGAGAGAAACAATCTAGAATTAAGGAGAAATTTCCTGACAGTGAGGACAATTAACCAGTGGAACTCCTTGCCACCAGAAGTTGGGGGTGCTCCATCACTGGAGGCTTTTAAGAAGAGATTGGATAGCCATTCATTTGGGGGGGTTGGACTAGAAGACCTCCAAGGTCCTTCCACTCTGTTCTTTTATTCTATTATTCTCTAGTTCAAACCTTGGGGAAAGAAATAGTAACTGATCAAGGAGAGAAACAATCTAGAATTAAGGAGGAACTTCCTGACCGTGAGAACAATTCACCAGTGGAACTCCTTGCCACCAGAAGCTGTACCGTTAGCGGGAAGTTTTGAGGGGGCGGGGAGGGGGGCAGAAGTTTAAATGGAGAAAGGAGCCCCGTCCTCTTTTAGCAAATTTAAGATATCTGTCATATTGAGCCGAGATCTATTTTGCAGTTTTTGAGGTTTCGGAAGGCATGTGCGAATGAGGCAGCCGCCGGGAGCTGCCACTCCAGAGGGGCATCCGAGCTTTGCCCCGTGGAAGACGAAATCATACAAATAGCAGCAGTTGTTTGGTGCAGGACAGCTGGTGCCTCTTGGCACACTTGTCGAGCGAGCGTGCGAGGGAGCACACATGGCCGCCGGGAGAATCCGGCAAAATTGGCCAAGAAGGTCTACCCTAGATGGCCAGGCCAGGAGACAAAGCAAAATATAAATAAAATAAAAATAGAGGCCTGCATGCCTCTTTGGGAACGGTGGTTTTCAGCTGCGGGCAGAGGATGGCGCTAAGCATGAAACCGAGGTTCTCTCTGTGGCCCTCTGGATGAATTCGGTCATAGAGTGAAGCTTTCATATACACACACACACACACACACACACACACATATATATATATATATATATATAAAAATTTCATATATATAAATTTCATATATATATATATATATATATATTCCCACATGGCTCAAGGTAGAGTCCTCGCCTTACGACCACAACTGAGCCCAACGTGTCTTGTTGCGAAGGGAGAGCCTTGTTAAGTGAGTTTCGCCACCGTTTCGCCACTTTTCTTGCCGCCGTTGTTAAGTGAAATCGATGCCGTTGTTAAGTTAGCAACACGGCCGTTAAGGGAATCCGGCTTTCCCCTGTTGACTTTGCTTGTCAGAAGGTCACCAAAAGAGGACCACATGATCCCAGGACCGCTACGACCGTCATAAATACGAGTCACAGTTGGCAAGGGTCTGAGTTTCGATCACGTCACTGTGGGGGATGCTGCAGTGGCCATTAAGCGCGCGAAAAACGTTTCTCGGTCGCTTTTTTCCAAGGCGGTGGAAACTTTGAACAGTCACTAAATGAATTGTCGTAAGTCGAGGGCTACCTGCAGTCCTTTTACAGCAGGACTGAGACCAGAAGAATTTCCTTGATAAGCGAAGTTGGTTGTTAAGTGAGACTGATTTTTTTTTTTGGTGACATTTTTAGCCACGATGGTTAAGCGACTTACTGCAGATGTGATGTGATGTGAATCGCTCTGGTTGTTAAGTGAATCGCATGGTCATTAAGCGAAGCTGGCTTCCCCCGTTGACTTTGGTTGTCGGAAGGCAGCTAGAAAGTTTGCAAAAACGGGGATCACATGACTACGAAGAGGTTGCAATGGTCATTAAGTGTGAAAAATGGTCGTAATTCCATTTTCGAGGGCCGTTGTAACTTTGGTCGTTGAACGAATGATTGTAAGTTGAAGCGTATCTGCACAGGGAGGTACAGAGGGTCCTCGGCTTACAACAGTTCATTTAGTAACCGTTCAAAGTTACGGCGGCACTGAAAAAAGGGACTTCTGACCGTTTTTCACACTTACGACCATTGCAGCATCCCCATAAATCATGTAATTGATGCATGATTCGGATGCTTGACAACCGCTTCATATTTATGACGGTCGCAGTGTCCCAGGATCACGTGATCAAAAATCAAACGCTGAGCAACGGACTCGTATTTATGACGGTGGCAGCGTCCCATGATCCCCTTTTGCGACCGTCTGACGAGCAAAGTCAACGGGGTAGCCGGATTCAATTAACCACCGTGTCACTAATTTAACAAGTTTCGGGATCCCCTCAACCAGTGTGGCAAGAAAAGTCCTAAAATGGGGCAAAACTCACTTAGCAACAATTTGGGCTCAACGGTGGTCGTAAGTCGAGGACCACCTGTATAACTAGGTAAGAGATGCCTTTGAGTCACACGCAGTTGGAGTCTCTGTGATTGGTGCTTTTCTCAAGCTTGGCAACATAAAGATGGGTGGACTTCAACGCGATCCTAGCTGGGGAATTCTGGGAGTTGAAGTCCTCATGTCTTAAAGTTACGAAGTTTGGCTGGCTGGGGAATTCTGGAGTTGAAGTCCTCGTTCTAAAACCTATCAAGTTTGGCTGGCTGGGGAATTCTGGGAGTTGAAGTCCTCATATCTTAAAGTTACGAAGTTTGGCTGGCTGGGGAATTCTGGGAGTTGAAGTCCTCATGTCTTAATACTTAGCCAGTTTGGCTGGCTGGGGAATTCTGGGAGTTGAAGTCCTCATGTCTTAATACTTAGCCAGTTTGGCTGGCTGGGGAATTCTGGGAGTTGAAGTCCTCATGTCTTAATACTTAGCCAGTTTGGCTGGCTGGGGAATTCTGGGAGTTGAAGTCCTCATGTCTTAATACTTAGCAAGTTTGGCTGGCTGGGGAATTCTGGGAGTTGAAGTCCTCATGTCTTAATACTTAGCAAGTTTGGCTGGCTGGGGAATTCTGGGAGTTGAAGTCCTCCTGTTTTAATACTTAGCCAGTTTGGCTGGCTGGGGAATTCTGGGAGTTGAAGTCCTCCTGTTTTAATACTTAGCCAGTTTGCTGGCTGGGGAATTCTGGGAGTTGAAGTCCTCATGTCTTAAAGTTACAAAGTTTGGCTGGCTGGAGAATTCTGGGAGTTGAAGTCCTCATGTCTTAAAGTTATGAAGCTTGGCTGGCTGAGGAATTCTGGGAATTGAAGTCCACGAGTCTTAAAATGGCCACCTTTGGAGACCCCTGGCCTTAGAAATTATCTTGCGCTCTGAGCTCTGTTTTCTTGGTCTAACTTCCTTTAAGAGTGGTTTATTAAGCAGAAAAACGAGATATTTCTCTATATCCATCAGCCTGCGCTCATGGCAAATTGATACAGATAGTCCTCAACTTATGACACTGATGTACAGACAGGTAGTTTCAACCTACAGCCATTCGTTTACTGACCGTTCGAAGTTACAGCGGTACTGCAAAAAATGATTCATGACCATTTTTCACACTTATCAACCACTGCCGCATCCATATAGTCACGTAATTTACATTCAGGCCATTGACTCATATTTATGACGGTTGCAAGTTCCCGGGGTCACGTGAAATGTTGGGCTCCATCTTGGTCGTAAGTCGAGGACTACCCGTGCTCATGTGATTCACTGACGGATTGCAGCGAGAGCTTGTGAAATCGGCTGCAACCCACTTAATAACCGACTTGTTTAGTGACAGAAGTCGAGGATTTGAAATCCAAAGAACCTCTTCCCCATTATGCCCAGTTTTCTTCGACACACACACCAAAAAAAGTAATAATTATTGCTAGAAAACCTGGGATTTAAAAGTTGAGGAGTCAGCTTGGAACTCCGCGGGGTAAAACATTCTTTTCAAATCTATTCTGGCAAACTCTCAAACGGGACGAAATAATTCACAGATGTTCTGCTGCGCGCAAACCCACACCCATGTCTCCCCCCCCACACCCCTTTTCCAGGGTAAGGCAGTATTATGCAAATTGCAGAAAAAAAACAAATTACGAAGCGAAAAACGTTGACGGTAAGAGAAGCTGAAAGGAAAAGGATCAGCAGCCAAGTGTCGTTTGCGTCGAGGCTGTGGAGTTTTCTAGATTTGCAAAACCATCTTTTTTTTAAAAAAAAATAATAAATCTACCCCGTTTTATATTTTTAATATTTCTTATTTTAACTACTCATTTTGAAGATTCCGATCGATTTGAAAGTGGGTTTAAAAATGATAGCTTATGGGGGGAAGGGGAAGGGTGGGGGGGAGAAAATTGTTTGTATTTCTTATAAAACTTTTTAATAAAAAAAAAATAAAAAATGATAACTTACGTAACGAGAATGACGTAGCGCAGTGATGGCTAACCTTTTTGCCATTGCGTGCCAAAAGTGGGGGGAGTGCGGGGGGGGGGGCGTGTGCGTGCGTGCCCACACTCATAATTCTATGTGCCCTGCCCCCTGTGCGTGTGACCCCCCATGCTCCCCCCACTTTTGGCACATGATGGCACGGTGGGCCCGGTAGGCCCGTTTTTCGCCCTCCCCAGGCTCCAGAGGCTTTCTAGGAGCCTGGGGAGGGTTAAAACAGCCTTCCCTACCCCCCAGGGGCCATCCAGAGGCCAGAAACAGCCCATTTCCCGACTTCCAGTGGGCCCGGAAGGCCCGTTTTTCACCCTCCTCAGGCTCCAGAGACTTTCTAGGAGCCTGGGGAGGGCGAAAACTGCTTCCCCACTCCCCCACAGGCCCTCTGGAGGCCAAAAAAAGCCCGTTTTCCGACTTCCAGTGGGCCCGGAAGGCCCGTTTTTCACCCTCCTCAGGCTCCAGAGGCTTTCTAGGAGCCTGGGGAGGGCGAAAACTGCTTCCCCATTCCCCCACAGGCCCTCTGGAGGCCAGAAACAGCCCATTTCCCGGCTTCCAGTGGGCCCAGAAGGCCCATTTTTCGCCCTCCTCAGGCTCCAGAGGCTTTCTAGGAGCCTGGGGAGGCCGAAAACGGCCTTCCCCACTCGCCCAGAGGCCCTCTGGAGGCCAGAAACAGCCTGTTTCCTGACTTCCAGTGGGCCCAGAAGGCCCGTTTTTCCGCCCTCCTCAGGCTCCAGAGGCTTTCTAGGAGCCTGGGGAGGGTTAAAACAGCCTTCCCTCCTACCCCCAGGGGCCATCCAGAGGCCAGAAACAGCCTGTTTCCCGACTTCCAGTGGGCCCAGAAGGCCCGTTTTTTCTGCTCTCCTCAGGCTCCAGAGGCTTTCTAGGAGCCTAGGGAGGTGAAAACTGCTTCCCCCCACTCCCCCACAGGCCCTCTGGAGACCAAAACAGCCCATTTCCGGACTTCCAGTGGGCCCGGAAGGCCCGTTTTTCGCCCTCCCCAGGCTCCAGAGGCTTTCTAGGATCCTGGGGAGGGAGAAAACTGCTTCCCCACTCCCCCACAGGCCCTCTGGAGGCCAGAAACAGCCCATTTCCCGACTTCCAGTGGGCCCAGAAGGCCCGTTTTTCACCCTCCTCAGGCTCCAGAGGCTTTCTAGGAGCCTGGGGAGGGTTAAAACAGCCTTCCCTACCCCCCAGGGGCCCTCCAGAGGCCAGAAACAGCCTGTTTCCCAACTTCCGGTGGGCCCAGAAGACCTGAAAATCAGCTGGCCAGCGTGTGCATGCCCGCTGGAGCTGAGCTTGCCTGCTCACCGATATGGCTACGCGTGCCACCTGTGGCACGTGTGACATAGGTTTGCCATCACGCACGTAGGGGAAAAGATTTTATGGTGCACGTATAAAAAAAATCGGGTGATGTCTTTGTAAGTAAAAGGGATCTACAGATAGTCCTTGACTTACAACGGTTCGTTTAGTGACCATTTCAAAGTTACAACGGCACTGCAAAAAAAGGGACTTGGGACCGTTTTTCGCTGTTACGACCTTTCCAGGCATCGTCATCAAAATCCGGACAACTGGTTCATACTTATGACCATTGCTGTGTCCTAAGGTCACGTGATTTCCCCCACCCCCCTTTTGCGACCGTCTGACAAGCCAAATCAACGGGGAAGCCAGATTTACCTAACGACCGGCTTACTAACTTATCAGCTGCAGTGATTCGCTTAACGGCCGTGGCAAGGAAGTTCATAAAATGGGGCAAAATTCACTGAACAAACGTCTCACTTAACGACAGAAATGTTGGGGCTCCGTTGTGGTCGTAAGTCGAGGACTGCCTGGACAAATAACAAACCGGGATAATTTTCTTCCATTGGATGCAGATCGTCCTCGAATTACGACCTCAAATGAGCCCAACCTTTCTGTTGCTAAACGAAACCGTTCTTCAATCAGTTTTGCCCCCTTTTATGACCTTTCTTGCCACCGTTGCTAAGTGAATCACGGCACTTATTAAGTTAGTAGCCTGATTGTTAAGTAAATCTGGCTTCTCCCTTGACTTTGTCTGTCAGAAGGTCGTAAAGGGGAAAATCACGTGACCACGGGAATGCTGCAATGGTCATAAGTGTGAAAAATGGTCATAAGTCACTTTGTTCAGTGCCGTCGTAACTCTGAATGTTCAGTAAGTAAACTGTTGTAAGTCGAGGATGGCCTGTATTATTTCACTTAACTACCACAGTTTTGTTTAACGTCCGCCACATTCGCTTTATCTGTGTGACCTTTGCTTAACAACGGCCCTCCAAAAATGTAAAATCACGTCAGTTTTCTGGGTGCTTCGACTTACAACGGTCATGCCCTACGACAGAAATTCCAGTACGGTCGCGAGTCAAGGACTACCTATACTACTAAACTAGGTCTCCCCAATCTACATGAGGTAAAAAAATCAAAATCATCATCTTCTTCTTTTAATGACCCCATAATCCCTTGCATCAGGGTGGAGTCTGGGCAACTGAATGGAGCTGAGTGTTTTACTGGCCGGATGCCTTTCCTGTCACCAGTGCGGAGTTTTGTTCGGCAGATCTATTCTCATTGTGCCTAGAGAGAGAAATATCTGCCCTCTACCTAGGATCAAACTCGCAGCCTCCGGATTATGAGGCCAGAGCTCCACCTCTAGGCCACCGCACCACTCCAAGGTTATAAAAAAAACTCCCTGAAATGCAGAGGATTAAAATTTAGCCAGATGTTACATGTTGGTCCTCTCTGTTCTTTTCCAGAGGGAATGTCTCTCGATCCACATCGGTCAGGCGGGAGTCCAAATGGGGAATGCCTGCTGGGAACTTTACTGCCTGGAACATGGGATTCAGGCGGATGGCACCATCCTGGCCAACCAAGCCCCTCCGAAGGCCGCGCCCGAAACCGAGCAAGTGGATTCCTCCTTCGAGACCTTCTTCTGCGAGACGGCCTCCGGGAAGCACGTGCCTCGGGCGGTGTTCGTGGATCTGGAGCCCACCGTCATTGGTAAGTAGACTTGATCAAAATCTCTTAGGAGGAGGAGGAGGAGGAGGAGGAAGAAGGGGAAGGAGAAGAAGAGGAAGAGGAAAGGAGGAGGAGGAGAAGGAGAAGAGGAGGAGAAGGAGGAGAAGAAGGAGAAGGAGAAGAAGAGGAAGAGGAAAGAAGGAGGAGGAGGAGGAGGAGAAGGAGAAGAGGAGGAGGAGAAGAAGAAGAGGAGGAGGCGGAGGAGGAGGGGAAGAGGAATGGGAGGAGGAATAAGAATCAGGAGAAGGAGAATCAGGAGGAGGAGAAGAAGGAGAAGAAGAAAAAGGAGAGGGAGAAGAAGAAAAAGAAGAAGAGGAGGAGGAGGAGGAGGAGAAGAAGAAGAAGGAGGAGGAATAAGAATCAGGAGAAGGAGAAGGAAGAGGAGGAGGAGGA
>NW_026843855.1:6176562-6413205 GCF_029531705.1 Pantherophis guttatus | reverse complement strand
GAGAGAAAGAGGGAGGAAAGAAGGAAGGGAGGGAGAAAGGGGTAAGGGAGGAGGGAAAAACAGGGAGGGATGGATGGAGAAGGAAGGAAGGAGAGAGAAACAGGGAGGGAGAAAAGGGGGAAGGGAGGAATGAGAGAAAGAGGGAGGAAAGTAGGGAGGGAGGGCGAAAGGGGTAAGGGAGGGATGGATGGAGAAGGAAGGAGGGAGGGAAAAACAGGGAGGGAGGAATGAGAGAAAGAGGGAGAAGGAAGAGTGGGAGGAAGGGAAGTGTGAGAGAGAAAGCAGGGAGGGATGGAGGGAGAAGGAAGGAGAAAGAAAGGATGTGAGGGAGGGAGAAGAAAGAGTGGAAGGGAAGGAAGAAGAGGGAAAGAAAGAAAGAAAGAAAGAAAGAAAGAAAGAAAGAAAGAAAGAAAAAGGAAAAGAAAAAAAAAGAAAAAAAGGAAAGGAAGAAGAAGAAGAAGGAGAAAGGAAGGGAGGGAAAGAAAGAAAGAGAAGGAGGGGAGGAAGGAAAAGAAAGAAGGAAGGAAAGGAAAGGAAAGAAAGGAAGGAAAGAAGGAAGGAAGGAAGGAAGGAAAGGAAGGAAGGAAGGAAAGGCCTGACCCACCCCCTTCCTTCCCCTTCCTCTGGGGGCGCCCTTCCCTTTGGGGGGGGGGGGGGGGGGGGGAGAGGGGAGGGGGGCTGAACCGGCCCACTTACCGCCCACAGGAGGCGGTGGGGGCCTCCCCTCTCTGGGCCCCGCCGGGGTTTCCTCCAGCGCCGCGCCGCCCGGGGGCTTGTCCGTCCGCCCGGCTCCTTCTGCTGCCTCCGCGGCCTTCCCTTCCTCCGCACGGGGGTTTGGCGGCCATCGGGGCGCCTTCCATGCTAAGCGGAGCCGGCCCAAGAACCCGAATGGCGACGCGGCCGTTTGAAAATGGCGGCGGGACGTCGCGGCCAATCAGCGGCGCTCGTCCGTTGCTAGGAGACGCCCCGGAGCGAGGCCTAGCGCCCGGCCCGAAGCCTGCCTGCCCTTTCGCCGGTTTTTTTCGGCCGGGGGGATACCGGCTGAGGGAGGGAGCGGGACGCGCGTCATACCTTCCGCCCCCGAGAAGGTAACGCCGGCGGGGCGGAGCCGAAGAGGCCGCCGTCCTCCATCACAAAGCCGGGGAAGCGGAGACGGCGGTGGAGACTTTTGGGGTCGGCCGCTTCGTTGCCACGGTCGTTAAGCGAACCCCGCAGTTGTTAAATTAGTAACACGGTATTCCATGGAGTCACGTTTGTCCCAAAGGTGCTTTTTTCCAAAAGGCAACTGGACTTTCTTGGGGTTTTTTTTTTTCGTTGAAGACGTTTCGCTTCTCATCCACAAGAAGCTTCTTCGGTTCTGACTGAATGACCCCATACAGTCAGAACTGAAGAAGCTTCTTGGAGGAGAAGCGAAACGTCTTAAAAGCAGAAACAAAGACAGATGAGACGAGATTACCTTTATTGTCATTTTTTTTTTTTACGGTGAGCACACTGGCACACATTAAAAATGAATTCTGTTTCATTTTTTCATCTGTCCGTGTTTTCCTAAAGCAGAACTTACTTAATACTTAAAGGCAAGGATTAAATTTTAATATCATTTATTGATGTGCTTTTGTAGATTTTAAAAACATAATTTTCCTTGTGAATATTCGCTTGACAACTTATTATTTGCATTTTTCATGTATCACTGCTTTGATGCGTGTCAGCCTTCCTTTAAAACAATGCATACCTTTTTCTTTTTGTAACTATTAGATTTTTAACTATATTAGTTTTAAAAACATTGCTTGAAAGTTGCACAAATGTAATGATTCATATGTTCCTCACGTTGCCTTTTCACCACATCTATGCATAATTCTTGGCTTGAAGTCAATGAAGGTGAAATGCTTTATGTGACTTTATGCTCATATTTCCTTTTCTGTATTATATTAGTTTTCCTTAAAAATAGTATTTTCACAGATGAATAAAAACTTAATTAAAACAAAAAAAATGAAATTCTGTTGCTTGCTCTCAAAAGAAGGTATGTATCCATACACATGCATACAACACATATACACATGCAATATCTATCTAATCTATCTATCTATCTATCTATCTATCTATCTATCTATCTATCTATCTATCTGTCTGTGTTGTCTATCATCTCTATCATCCATTCATATCTATCTATCTAGTCTCTATCATCTATCTATCTATCTATATCTATCATATCTATCATCTATCATCCATATCTATCATATTTATCATCTATCTATATCTATCATATCTATCATCTATATCTATCATATCTATCATCTATATCTATCATATCTATCATCTGTATCTATCATCTATATCTATCATCTATCATCTATATCATATCTATCATCTATATCTTATCTATCATCTATCTATCTATCTATCTATCTATCTATCTATCTATCCCAAAAGGTGTATATATCCATACACGCATACAACACATATACACATGCAACATACATACACACACACATACATATATATCCACCCATATGTATATCTATATATATTTATACACCGATATATCTATATATCTATATCTATCGATCACTGTCCATCAAAATTTCCACGCCTTTTGAAAAAGCACCTTTAGTAACCCAGTTTGTTAAGTGAATCAAGGGGATCATTTGACCCCAGGACACTGCAGCTGTCATAACTATGAGTCAGTCACCAACTGTCTGAATTTTGATCACTTAACCAGGGGGATGCTGCAAGGTTTGTAAGGGTCATAAGTACATGGCAGTTGCCAAGCATCCAAATTTTAATCACATGCAACGGTCATAACTGTGAACAATGGTCATAAATCACTTTTTTCAGTGCTGTTGTAACTTCAAACGATCATTAAACGAATGGGTTATAAGTTAAAAACTACTTGTGTGCAGGTAGTCCTCGATTTATAGCAGTTCATTTAGTGACCGTTCAAAGTTACAATGGCACTGAAAAATGTGACTTATGACCATTATTCATAGTTATGATCATTGCATGTGAT
This sequence comes from Pantherophis guttatus, assembly GCF_029531705.1. Next base: position 6,410,201 of record NW_026843855.1, on the reverse strand, counting down.
TAAAATTTGGATGCTTGACAACTGGTTCATATTTATGACCGTTGCTGTGTCCCAGGGTCATGTGATTCCCTTTTACGACCTCTTGACCTCCTTTGTCCACTTATTTTTTCCCCCCAACCTGTGCTCTCAGGGTTGGCATTTGGGGGATGGGTTAAATGGGGTGTAAGGAGATAGCTTGGCCAGGTGAGAAGGTGATGCCTCTTTTGGGACTGCCTGCTCTGGATAACCAAACTTAACTTGGCTCTTTACCGTACCGATGATTTTTATACAGGTAGTCCTCGATTTACAACCACAATTGAGCCAAGGTTTCTGTTGCTAAGCGAAACATTCGTTAAATGAGTTTTACCCATTTTACAATCTTTCTTGCTCACAATTGTTAAGTGAATCAATGCAGTTGTTAAGTTAGCCACACGTATGTTAAGTGAATCCTGCTTCCAGAAAAACCATCAATGTGTAAAATTTGTATGACCGTGTAGAGAGTAAGAGAGATGTTAACTTAATAAGCGTTGCTTTTCAGAAGATGGCAAAAGCTGTGATCACATGACCCCGGGACACTGCAGCCGTCATAAGTACGAGTCAAGTTGCCAAGTGTTTGAATTTTGATCATTTGACCCTGGGGATGTTGCAATGGTCGTATGTGTGAAAAACAGTCATAAGTCACTTTTTTTCAGTGCCGTTGTGACTTTGAACGGTCACTAAATGAACTGTTGGAAGTCAAGGACCACCTGAATCTGCTTTGGAACCATATATTTTCAGTTGTCAGAAAACATGTTGTGCAATGGGGATAAAAAGAAATTGCAACCATTGTGTCAGACTTGGAAGCCATCTTTTGTGTTTGGGCCTTCAGGCCTGCCACATCTTTTTCTGTGGGAAAATGGGAGGGGGGATTGCCTAGAGTGTAGATGATATGTAGTCAAAATAACATTCCTTTCTCAGAGAGTCAAGGACACATTGCCCTGGCACTTGGAGTCAGATGATTGGGAAGCGTCTTCAGTTTGGACGGTGGATGATTGGCCCATGTGATGGACATGAGGGTGCTGGGCAGGGACTTGAACTTTCACTTGGGTGGGGAAAACCTGGAAATTCGGATTCGGGTTTTCCCAGGTGTGCCAATATGACATCTTTAATAAAAAGTAACTTTGAGGAAATCTAAGTCTCGGAGTTTTCTTTTGTTGGGGGTGTATTTTGTGCCTATAATGCTGGATGTTTAAAACATCTTAACAGAGCCAGTTTGGTCTAATAGTTAAGGCACCAGGCTGAAAACTGGGAGATCGTGAGTTCTAGTTCTGCCTTAGGCGGGAAACTGGCTGGGTGACTTTGGGCGATCACCAGGAGATGGTGAATTCTAGTCCTGTCTTAGGCCTGAAACCCAGCTGGGTGACTTAGGGCTAACTTGGGGTTGGACTAGAAGACCTCCAAGGTCCCTCCCAACCCTGTTCTTCTGTCAAGGACTGCCTGTATTTTAATTTCGCAGCACTAGCACTTTGCAAGCTGCTCAGAGCCTCTGGAAAAAGGAGCAAATGGAAAAAACGAATAAACCATTTTTTCCCCTCCCTCCTGTTCGGAATCTTGCACTAAATTACACGCCTGACTTAGAAGATCCTATAACAAATCTCATTCCCTGAAAAGCCTTGGCCAAGAATCTTCCGTATCAGATTTCATTTTTCCAACGAAGAGGGAAGGAGGGGAAAAAGAATTTAGAAGTAGTAAAGGACGGTCAAAGCAGTTTTGACTGGTTGAGGGTTTTTTTTTAAATTTTTTAACTTGAAAGCCAAAATGTATGGTTAGGACCCCAAAGTGCTTTTTCAAGAAGCAAGTGTACTTCTTTGTTTTTTCTTTGAAGACGTTTCGCTTCTCATCCAAGAAGCTTCCTCAGTTCTGACTGGATGGTGGGGAACAGAAGGATTGATATTCCTTGCAGACAGCTGGTTGTTTGCATCCTTTTGCCACTTGGAAGTTTTATCTGTGTCTTCAGGGCCACCTGAGTGGTGCAAATGATTCCTGTGGTCTGCAATTTTTCCGGAAATCCGTTCTTATTCCCAGCACCATTCATAGGATGTTCATCCCAAATGCATAGCTAAGTCTATGGAGATTCTCAGTCATTCAAGTCACAGTTGTCCCAACTGCTTTTTCAGGAGGCAACTGGACTTTCTAGGGTTGGGGGATTGAGGGGTGGGGGTTGCGACCTTCTGACAAGCAAAGTCAATAGGGAAGCCAGACTCATTTAACAACTGTGTGACTAGCTTAACAACTGCAGTGATTCGCTTAACAGCGAGGTTAAGGTTGTAAAATGGGGCAAGAGCCTTGGTAGTACAGTGGTCTAAGGCACCCTGTTATTAAGCTGGTATTAAGACCAGCTGCCTGCAATTACTGCAGGTTCGAATCTCGCCAAGGCTCAAGGTTGACTCAGCCTTCCATCCTTTCTAAGGTAGGTAAATTGAGGACCCGGATTGTGGGGGCAATAAGCTGACTTTGTATAAATATACAAAAGGATGAAGGCTATTGCTTAACGCATTGTAAGCCGCCCTGAGTCTCCGGCATATAAATCAAATTAAAAAAAAAAACTCACTTTACAACGCCCTTCTTGAACAAGGGAAATTTGGGAGCTCGATTATGGTCGTAAGCCGAAGACAATGTATATCCCATTCAAAAGGCATAAAGCTGGAGACCAGAGGATCTGTTTCTTATCTACCCTGGCAGTTACTGGAAGGAGGGAGAGCATATTTTGGGAACGTTTTCCCACAGACATAAGACTCATCCCTCAGATATTTAATTTCTAGGCCAAGGAAGTTAGGAGGGGCAGACAGACGGACCCATATACACACACACACACCCAATTTCTGAAGTAGGTGGGGATAAAAATTTTAGGTTTGTGTAAAAATGAATTAAAGTCCAGTAATAGCCTTCTGTAACTTGTTTTTATGGGTAGCCCTCGACTTACGACCACAATTGAGCCCAACAGCTTCGTTGCTAAGTGAAACATTCATTAAGTGAATTTTTGCCTCATTTTTCCACCTTTTGTGTCACAGTTGTTAAGGGAATCGCTTAGTTAGTCACACGGTTGTTAAGTGAATCTGGCATCCCCATTGATATTTGCTTGTCGCAAAAGGAGATCAGGTGACCCCGGGACGCTGCAACCGTCATAAATATGAGTCAGTTGCCAGTGTCCGAATTTTGATCACGGGGAATGCTGAAACGGTCGTAAGTGTGAAAAATGGTCCTACGTCACTTTTTTCAGGGCCGTTGTAACTTCGAACAGTCACTGAATAAAGTGTCGTAAGTTGAGGACCACCTGCCATCTGTTTTGCGGTCCAGCTCCCTTTGTTGATGGAAGAACAAAGCTGTAGGGAGAGATGGTTAAGGTGGGGAGAGAAAAACGTTAAATTAATACATTAGGAATCATTTCAACATGATAAAATAAATTAGAGGACTCTAATTTAATGAAGAAATTGGAGATGAGGGTTGAACCGTGGTGTCTTTGGTGCTCTCTGGGTGATGGTGAGTTCTAGTTCTGCCTTAGGCATGAAAACTGGCTGGGTAATTTTGGGCCAATCACCAGGAGACGGTGAGTTCTAGTCCCACCTTACGCATAAAAGCCAATTGAGTGGCTTTGGGCCAATCACCAGGAGACGGTGAGTCCTAGTCTCACCTTAGGCACGAAACACAGCTGGGTCAACTTTGGGGTTGGACTAGAAGACCTTCAAGGTCCCTTCTGTTAATTTCTCTCTTTCCGTCCAACCCATCTCACAGGGTGGTGCTGGTGGGGGGAAATAAGAGGAGGAAGGTGTACTGGATAAGTTAACTGGCTTGAGTTATTTGTGAAGCTAGCAAAGGCAGGATACAAATAATGAAATCTCTGAGAATCCCACTTATATATATTTTCCTTTCCAATATTCAGTTTATTATGCATTGATTTACACCCAGCCCTTCTTCCTTTTAACTTTTTATCTTCTTTCCTGCTTTGGCGTCCTCTTCTATTTTTTGAGCAGCTTCTTCCCCTATAAAGACTGTCCCTTTTTCTTCAAAGGCAGATTCTTAGGATGCCACGGGTATGACCAAATTGTGGGCTAGAAGCCATGCAAACAAAAAAAAGGGGGCTTTCTTGGGTTGGGGAGTAATAGACTCCTGAACTAAAAAGAGCCCTGGTAGCGCAGCAGACTAAAGCACTGTTATTAACATCAGCTGCCTGCAATTACTGTGAGTTCAAATCTCCCCAGGCTCAAGGTTGACTCAGCCTTCCATCCTTTCTAAGGTAGGTGAAATGAGGACCCAGATTGTGGGGGCAATAAGCTGACTTTGTATAAAATATACAAAAGGATGAAGGCTATTGCTTAACGCATTGTAAGCCGCCCTGAGTCTCCGGAGAAGGGCGGCATATAAATAAAATCAAAAAACAAACAAACTGTGGCCTCCCCTGCTTCAACTATTTTCCTGATTTGAGAGTTACTAAACTATTCATGTTCAAAAAAAAAATGATGTTCCCTCTACTTCTCAGCAGAGGGCGCTGTGGGTTAGCGTACATTAAAAAAATTCTGCCTGCCTCTTTCCCCATCCACAAAGAGTTGGCAAGGGAACGAAAGTTTATATTCCGTAAAAGACGTTTTTTTCAACTTTCTTTGAAGAAAAGCAAGGGAAAAGGTAGAAAGAGAGCCATGTAGGGTTGTGGTGAAGATGAGGGTCTGGAAACCAGGAAACTGGGTGACTTTGGGGCATTCACTAGAAGACGGTGAGTTCTAGTCCCGCCTTAGCCATGAAAGCCGGCTGGGTGACTTTAGGCCAATCACCAGGAAACGGTGAGTTCTAGTCCCGCCTTGGCATGAAAACAAGCTGGGTGACTTTGAGCCAATCACCAGGAGATGGGGAGTTCTAGTCCCGCTTTAGGCATGAAAGCCAGCTGGGTGACTTTGGGCCAATCACCAGGAGATGGGGAGTTCTAGTCCTGCCCTGGGCATGAAAGCCAGCTGGGTGACTTTGGGCCAATCACCAGGAGACGGGGAGTTCTAGTCCCTCCTTAGTCATGAAAACTGGTTGAGTGACTTCTAGTCCCACCTGAGGCATGAAAGCTGGCTGGGTGACTTTGGCCCAATCAGTAAGAGACTGGGAGTTCTAGTCCTGACTTAGGCATGAAAGCCGGCTCGGTGACTTTGGGCCAATCACCAGGAGACGGGGAGTTCTAGTCCCGCCTTGGGCATGAAAGCCGGCTGGGTGACTGGGCCAATCACCGGGAGATGGGGAGTTCTAGTCCCGCCTTAGGCATGAAAGCTGGTTGAGTGACTTCTAGTCCACCCTGAGGCATGAAAGCCGGCTGGGTGACTTTGATCCAATCACCAGGAGACAGGGAGTTCTAGTCCCGCCTTAGGCATGAAAGCCAGCTGGGTGACTTTGGGCCAATCACCAGGAGATGGGGAGTTCTAGTCCCGCCTTAGGCACGAGAACCAGCAAGTGACTTCGGGCCAGGTGCTCGGTCTCGGCCCAGCCCACCTCACAGGGTTGTTGTTAAGAAAAGGAAGTTGTGTTCGGTCTGTTCATCGCCTGGAGTTACTTATAAAAAAATAATCAAGGTGGGATTAAAAATCTGTTTAAAAAACGCAAAGCAAGAGGAAGTTGGGGAACGGGCAGAGAGGAGGAAGGGGTCGAGGGAACGGGAGTTTAAAGCACTAATCGAGCTTAATTCCCGGAGATTTCACGAAGACGGTCCAAAACAGTTCAGAGGTCAAAGCTGTGTCGTGTGGGCCAACTCAGAAGGCGCATTTTTCACAGGCGACGTTGAAATAGCTCCCGAGCATGCCAAGTTTCACCTTAAATCATTTTTAAATCTGGAAGATAACTTTACTGCTATTCCCACTTCGGCAATGCGAGAGGCCCAGACACAAATTCTGACAAGCCAGCAAGTGAAATCGTATCTTTTCTTTTCTTTTCTGGGTCTGAGATCTTCAAAACAGATGGTTCGAACCTAATCCTCAGACGTTTTACGGCGAGATGCATTTGAAAGGAAGAAAGGCTAGGTCGGGTTCAGTCGTTTCGGTCTGCACGGAGGAATTGTTGAGAAATCCCTGTATTTTTATGAAACGTCTGGCAAGAAAACTACCCAGCTCAGAGATCACCAATCCCTCCTCCTCCTCCTCCCCTTTCTCCTCCACAAACCCCATTCCCTTTTAATATTGATGGCGTTCCCTAGTTGGGTCATGAAACGCCTGCAAAAAAATGACTGAGCTCCGAGAGCACCAAGGAGCCCCACAGCCCTTCCTTCCTTCCTTCCTTCCTTCCTTCCTCCCTCCCTCTCTCTCCTTCCTTCCTTCCTTCCATCCATCCTCCCTCCCACCTTCCCTTTCTCCTTCCTTCCTTCCTCTTTCTCCTTCCTTCCTCCCTCCCTCCCTCTTTCTCCTTCCTTCCTTCTTCCCTCCCTCCTTCCTTCCCTCCCTCCCTCCCTCTCTCTTCTTCCTTCCCTCCCTCCCTCCCACCCTCCTCTCCTCTCCACAAACTCCATTTCCTTCTAGCACTGATATTGTTCCCTAGTTGGGTCATGAAACGCCTGCAAGAAAATCACTAAGCTCCGAGAGCACCAAGGAGCCCCACAGCCCTTCCTTCCTTCCTTCCTTCCTTCCTTCCTTCCTTCCTTCCTTCCTCCCTCCCTCCCTCCCTCTCTTTCCTTCCTTCCATCCTCCCTCCCACCTTCCCTTTCTCCTTCCTTCCTTCCTTCCTCCCTCTCTCTTTCCTTCCCTCCCTCTCTCTTCTTCCTTCCCTCCCTCCCTCCCTCCCTCCCTCCTCTCCTCTCCTCTCCTCTCCACAAACTCCATTTCCTTCTAGCACTGATAATGTTCCCTAGTTGGGTCATGAAACGCCTGCAAGAAAATCACCGAGCTCCGAGAGCACCAAGGAGCCCCACAGCCCTTCCTTCCTTCCTTCCTCCCTCTCTCTTTCCTTCCTTCCATCCTCCCTCCCACCTTCCCTTTCTCCTTCCTTCCTTCCTTCCTTCCTTCCTTCCTTCCTTCCTTCCTTCCTCCTTCCTTCCTCCTCCCTCCCTCCCTCTCTCTTCTTCCTTCCTTCCCTCCCTCCCTCCCTCCCTCCCTCCCTCCCTCCCTCCTCTCCTCTCCACAAACTCCATTTCCTTCTAGCACTGATAATGTTCCCTAGTTGGGTCATGAAACGCCTGCAAGAAAACCACCGAGCTCCGAGAGCAATGGGGACCCTTCACAGTTCAACCCTGAGCTACGAATATCCTCTTTTAAACCGAGCTCTCTTAAGCTGGATTTCCAAAACACGGGGCTCCGTCTATCTTTTATTTTATTTAAGTAAGAGCTATCTATGCAAACCCAACCTTTTTTCCTCCCTGGTCCTTTTGCAGGCTCCATCCCATCCTTTGTGCCTTCCAACTTCTCTTCCACCCACCCCCCATCCCCCTCCTCCCCAACTGTGTCTGAATCCCTTCACCTAGCCTTCTGCCTCCCTCCCCACTCCGGCCTGAATTCCAGCCCTTCCCCACGTCTGGTTAGCCACCTGTTAAAAGCATGCCAGTTATTTTTAAAGGAGCTCCCTCCCATCTGTTTCCTTTCGTTGAGGCCGCAAGGAAAATGGAGCAAGCACTGTTCCACTGACCTTCAAAACTTTCCCGGAGACTCTGCAGAATAGCTCCCTAGGTCGGGCACCAAGAAGGCTGGAGAGCACCCATGCCTTCGATCGATCGATCGGAGGAGAGCGGGAAGGGACCTCGGAGGTCTTCTAGTCCAACCCCCTGCTCAAGCAGGAGACCTCGATAGTCTATAACGGTTGTTAGGATATGGTGTAAGCCTATAGCTGGCTTGATCCCACAGTTTTGGGTTCAATTTTAATTGATTTTAAATTGGGTTTGTTTTAAATTGCGGCCAAAAATATTTAATTATTTTTAAACTGTTTTTTAAATTTTGTACGTTTTGTTTTTTACTTTGGCGGTTCACCGCCCTGAGTCCTATTGGAGAAAGGCGGTATACAAATTGAAACAAATGAAATAAAATAAAATAAAATAAAATAAATAAACAGGTTGTCCAGGCAATATATGTGTGCTATAACTTAACAATGGGTGATGGCGAGCCTTTTCGGCACCGTGCCCAAACCAAAATGCATGCATCCATGCCGGATCACCAGCTGGCCGGTGCATGCATGCCTGGTTTTTTGGGCCATTTTTAGACCATTTGGGGGGTCATTTTCAGGCCCGGAAACGGCCGAAGAATGGCCTGGGTTTTTTGGCAGTTTTTTTGGGCCGTTTTCAGGCCGTTTTCCAGCACTCCAGTACCCGCGAAGACCAGCTGGCCGGAAACCAGAAGAGGAGCTGGCAATGGCGTGCGTGCCCACGGAGAGGGCTCTGGTGCCACCTCTGGCACACGGGCCATAGGTTCGCCATTTCGGACAAGTGGCTGTCCAATCTCTTCTTGAAAACCTCCACTTTTGAAGCACCCACAATTTCTGGTGGCAGGCTGTTCCACTGGTTGATGGTCCTGTTAAAGTTAGGAAGTTTCTCCTTAATTCCAGATTACTTTTCTCCTCGGTTTATTTTCCATCTATTCTTACATCTTGCCTTCAGGTGCTTGAGAGAATAAATTGAGGCCCCCTCCTCTTTGTGGCAGCCCCTCAAATGCAGGAAGACTGCTCTCATGTCCGTCCGTCCGTCCCCCGTCCCCCCCCCAAGTCCTTCTTTTCTCTAGACTGGCCCTACCAAATCCTGCAACCGTTCTTCCTATGTTTTAGTCTCCGGGCCTTTGATCCTCTTAGTTGCTCTTCTTTGCACTTTTTTTTCCAAAGTTTCCGCTTTATTTTTTGTAATGTGGCGACCAAACCTGGATATGTTAGGACAGAAACGGACATGAATCTTCCTGTGGATTCTATACGTGGCCTCTTGAGCACCACAAAGTGAAATATTTACTTTGGCGGGGTGGGAGAGAGGAGGGGCAGATGGACAGACAGAGAGACAGATAGGCAGGCACGGATTCTTAGACAGGTGTCCTAGAAGCCAGTGAGATCAGATTTTTTTTTTTTTAATTTGATTTATATGCCGCCCTTCTCCGGAGACTCAGGGCGGCTTACAATGTGCTCAGCAATAGCCTTCATCCTTTTGTATATTTATACAAAGTCAGCTTATTGCCCCCACAAACTGGGTCCTCATTTCACCTCCCTTAGAAAGGATGGAAGGCTGAGTCAACCTTGAGCCTGGTGAGATTTGAACTTACAGTAATTGCAGACAACTGGTGTTAATCACAATGTTTAGTCTGCTGAGCCATCAGGCTCTTATTACTTATTTGTCTCTCTCCTTTATTATGTTTACAAATAACTCAAGGCGGCAAACATATCCAACATACCCTCCTCCTCTTATTTCCCCCATAACAACAATCCTGTGACGTGGGGTTCTGCTGCTGAGAGAAATAGAGAGAGATTGGCTCAAAGTCACCCAGCTGCCTTTCATGCCTAAGGCAGGACTAGAACTCCCAATCTCCTAGTGATTAGCCCAAAGTCATCCAGTTGCCATTCATGCCTAAGACAGGACTAGAACGCCCAGTCTCCTAGTGATTGGCCCAAAGTCACCCAGCAGGCTTTCAATGCCTAAGGCAGGACTAGAACTCCCAGTCGCCTAGTGATTGGCTCAAAGTCACCCAGCAGGCTTTCAATGCCGAAGTCAGGACTAGAACGCCCAGTCTCCTAGTGATTGGCTCAAAGTCACCCAGCCGCCTTTCATGCCTAAGGCAGGACTAGAACGCCCAGTCTCCTAGTGATTGGCTCAAAGTCACCCAGCAGGCTTTCAATGCCTAAGGCAGGACTAGAACTCCCAGTCGCCTAGTGATTGGCTCAAAGTCACCCAGCAGGCTTTCAATGCCGAAGTCAGGACTAGAACGCCCAGTCTCCTAGTGATTGGCTCAAAGTCACCCAGCCGCCTTTCATGCCTAAGGCAGGACTAGAACGCCCAGTCTCCTGGTGACTGACCCTAAGTCCCCCAGCTAGCTTTTCATGGCCAAGACAGAACAAGAACTGGTTGTAAATTGAGGACCTGTCTCCGAAGCAGGATAACTTTGATCCTTGTGATTTGCATCTAAAGTGAGAGACAAATGATTTTCAGCGATTCGTTTATTTATTTATTTTTTGCTTGGAGGGGGGTCTTCCCTTGCTCCAAAGTTCGTAGGAGTGAAGACAAAACGGCAGAAGAGGGAAAAAAGAGGCCTGCCCATCGCCTTAATGAATGCAATTAAAAGCGCACCCTTGAATCAAATTATGCCATCTCCACCTACCTCCCGGCTGTGTAACAAGAACAGTTTGGAACATGTTCTTGGATGCCCGAGAAAAGGCGCAGTCGTACATTTCCTGCGGTCAGCATATTCCATACTGTGGAGCAATGGTGAAAAACGTTTTTCTGTGCTGCGAGCTTGTGCCAGGGCAGACCTAAGTCCAGGGGTTCTCACGGGTCGGGCAGACCCAAATTGGGACACGTGGTCCCTCGGGTAGCTGTCTCTTGCCCTTCGCCAGGCATCAAACGTCATGATCCGTGTTGGGAACTGGGCTCAGATGTTGACTGCAAATTAGCGCAGCACTAATTTTGCAAAATAGCTACTGTATAATGGGATCCCTGGTGCTTCTCTGAGCTTGGCAGTTTTGTTTCAGACGTTTCATGACCCAACTAGGGAACAGCATCAGTGTTAGAAGGGAGTGGGAGGAGGAGGAGGAGGAAGAGAACTGTGGGATTCTTGGTGCTCTCTGAGTTTGCTAGTTTTCTTTCAGACGTTTCATGACCCAACTAGGGAACATCATCAGTGTTAGAAGGGAGTGAGGAAGAGGAGAAGGAGAGGGAGAAGGAGAAGCAGAGGGAGAGGGAGAGGGAGAAGGAGAAGGAGAAAGAGAAGGAGAAAGGAGAGGGAGAGGGAGGGAGAGAAGGAGAAGCAGAGGGAGAGGGAGAAGGAGAAGGAGAAGGGAGAAGGAAGGGAGAAGGAGAAGCAGAGGGAGAGGGAGAAGGAGAAGAGAAGGAGAAGGAGAGGGAGAAGGAGAAAGAGAAAGAGAAGGAGAAAGAGAAGGAGAAGGAGAAGCAGGGAGAGGGAGAAAGAGAAGGAGAAGGAGAGGGAGAAGCAGAAGCAGAGGGAGAGGGAGAAGGAGAAGGAGAAAGAGAAGGAGAAAGAGAAGGAGACAGAGAAGGAGAGGGAGAAGGAGAAGCAGAGGAAGAGGAGGGAGAGGAGAAGGAGAAAGAGAAAGAGAAGGAGAAAGAGAAGGAGAAGGAGAAGCAGAGGGAGAGGGAGAAGGAGAAGGAGAAGGAGAAGGAGAAGAATGTGGGGTCCTTGGTGCTCTCTGAGTTTGGTGGTTTTCTTTCATGACCCAACCAGGGAACATCATCAGTGTTACAAGGGAGTGGGGAGGAGGAGGAGGAAGAGGAGAGGAGGAAGAGAAGAAAGAATGTGGGGTCCTTGGTGATCTCTGAGCTTGGTTGTTTTCTTGTAGATGTTTATCCAAGCCACATGCGACAAATCACAATCATAAAGTACAATCATCATAAATCATAGGATACCAAATAAGCAATCAATGTAAATCCTAATAGGATATTAAATAAAAGCAAGCAACACAAATCACGAGACACAAGCCACAAAGCGATAGTCCCAAGGAGCTAAAGGACAGAGGTAATAGGAAAGAGGAGAAGGATAGTAATAATAATAATAATAATAATAATAATAATAATAATAATAATAATAATAATAATAATAATAATAATAATAATACAGCCCTACTAAGTGGTTTGACATCCCAGGGCATAAGACGAGGGTTGGGAGATTTAGTTGTTTAGGAGAGGGATGGCAGGGGGACGCAACCTGTCCTTGTGTTGAGTTGTTTTGGCGTGCAATGCCCTATATAGCGTCGTCTTGAGGGGAAATGTTGAAACAATTTATGTCCGGGATGTGAGGGGTCTGCAGATATTAATTCCAGATCGGAAGGGCTCTGCAAACGTGGTGATTGGAGGATTTTCCTCAAAGCCCTTTGAAGTTTTGATATACCATCCATGGTCCTTAGATGTATCTACAAGATGGAGGGGGGGGGTTAGCTTTCCTCAGGACCATCTCTGCAGGAGCCACTAGAATCAAAGCTGTTCATCCAGGGCAATTTGAAAGCCTATGGACTTCAACTCCCAGAATTCCCCCAGCCAGCCATATATGGCTGGCTGGGGGAATTCTGGGAGTTGAAGTCCACGGGTTTTCGAAACTAGCTTTCCAATTTGTTGAATTTCTGCTTAGCCCAACTTCGTGCCAGGTTGCTCTAACCAGGAAACCCACCAGCCTCCAATCCTAAGGATAGGATAGGATAGAGATAGAGATAGAATATTAGAATAGAATAGAGTAGAGTAGAGTGGAGTGGAGTAGACTGGAATAGACTGGAGCAGAGTGGAGAGTAGAGTAGAGTAGAGTGGAGTGGAGTGGAGTGGAGTGGAGTGGAGTGGAGTGGAGTGGAGTGGAGTGGAGTAGACTGGAGCACAGTGGAGAGTTGAGTTGAGTTGAGTTGAGTTGAGTTGAGTAGAGTAGAGTAGAGTAGAGTAGAGTAGAGTAGAGTAGAGTAGAATAGAATCGGGTGAAATCCAGCAGGTTCTGACAGGTTCTGGAGAACCGGTAGCGGAAATTTTGAGTAGTTTGGAGAACCAGCAAATACCACCTCTGGCTGGCCCCCAAGTGGGGTGGGAATGGGGATTTTGCAATATCCTTACCCCAGGAGTGGGGTGGGAATGGAGATGTTGCAGTATCCTTCCCCTGCCACGCCCACTAAGCCACACCACGCCCACCAAGCCACGCCCACAGAACCAGTAGTAAAAAAAAATTGGATTTCACCACTGAATGGAATAGAATAGAATAGAATAGAATAAGAAACAGAATACAATAGAATAGAATAGAATAGAATAGAAGAATAAGAATAGAATAGAATAGAATAGAATAGAATAGAATAGAATAAGAATAAGAATAAGAATAAGAATAAGAATAAGAATTAGAAGAGAAGAGAATAAGAATAGAATAAGAATAGAATAGAATAGAATAGAACAGAATAGGAATAGAATAGAATAGAATAGAATAGAATAGAATAGAATAGAATAGAATAGAATAGGAATAGAATAGAATAGAATAGAATAGAATAGAATAGAATAAGAATAAGAATAAGAATAAGAATAAGAATAAGAATTAGAAGAGAAGAGAATAAGAATAGAATAAGAATAGAATAGAATAGAACAGAATAGGAATAGAATAGAATAGAATAGAATAGAATAGAATAGAATAGAATTTGGAATGAAGAATAGAATAGAATAGAATATATGGAATGGAATGGAATAAGAATAGAATAGAATAGAATAGAATAGAATAGAATAGAATAGAATAGAATAGAATAGAATAGAATATTGGCCAAATGTGATTGGACACACAAGGAATTTGTCTGCGGTGCATAAGCTCTCAGTGTACATAAAAAATACATTCATCAAGAATCATAAGGTATAACACTTAGGGATAGTCAGAGGACACTAAATAAGCAATCAAAGTCATACTGGGAAACTAAATAAAACAATATAAATCATAACGATACGAGCAACAAGGTTATAATCATAAGGAGAAAAGGTGGTGGTTAATAGGAAGGATGAGAAAAGAAAAAGAATAGTGATACAGTCTTAGTATCACTTAGTATCACTTAGTATCTGACAGTGTTGTGGGAATTAGTTGTTTAGCGGAGTGACGGCATGCGGCCGAAAACTGTCCTTGTGTCTAGTTGTCTTGGTGTGCAATGCCCTACATAACGTCGTTCTGAGGGTAGGGGTTGAAACAATTTATGTCCAGGATGCAAGTGGTCTGTAGATATTTTGATGATGGTAGCTCGGAGGAATTCCCAGTGTGTGTGTGTCTGTGTGATTTCTCACCCAATTGGCGGGTGGAATAAACAACGAGCGTGAAATCTGACCACGTCCCTACCCCAATTTCCTCTCCCCCCCCAACCTAACCCGCCCCTTTCCTTGAAAGTGTGCCTGTTGCTTTAAATGAGCCCAAGACTTCATTTTTCAGGTGGAGTCTGCTCTTGCTTGGGTTATAAATTTGCAGGGAGGGAAGCCAGCAGCTGCTTCGCTGGAATCCCGATACAGGCATCATGGTAAGCCCCACAGTCTGGGTCGTGGTGGTTTTGTGGGGCAGGCTGAAATCAGGGGTAAGGGGCTGCCACTGCCCCGAAGGGAGAAGGAAGCATCCCCCTCGGAAACTTTTTATAAAGTTTATTTCTTGGGGGGGGAAGCAGGTACGGCCGAAGATTTTCCTTTGGACGATCTGCTCCTTATAAGGCGAAAAAGTAACCTCCAGGAAAAAAAAAGGGGGGGTATTATGTTTGGGGAAGGGGTCTCTCCCTTTTTGGCAGCCGCCCCTTATCCTTTCCCAGTGCAGCTGAGTTTCTTGCAAAGTTTTAGGGGTCTGGCTTGGGACACTTTTTTTCCCCACCCAGTGGGTATCTTCAGAGGCTAAGGGGGAAAAAAATGTGACCGTACAGTAAATTCCACAATTATTATTATTATTTTTTTTGGTCTCTTTCTCAGTATTATTTTACCCTGTCGCTACGAACAGGGTGAACTAACATTACTGTACTTTAGCATACAGAGAGAGAGAGAGAGAAAAAATTTCCCCTTTCTCCGTCTCTGGATAAGAGGAAACTGCCATATTGCCTTTGTTTGCTCTAATCCCAAAGGTTTGATAAACTGAAGACCAAAAAAAAAAAAAAATGTCTTTGCTTTTTTTTGTATTTTTTTGCAAACTCTTTTTGATCGGAGGAAAGGGTCCCAAAGCTGGGAAACTTTTAAAAGCGAAATTAGAAACTGCTAGGGACGAAAGCTCCGGAGAGACTGTACTGATTGCATTGCCTATTAGTCAACTTTTTGGGGTGGGTGGGACTGCAAAAAAGTATTTTTTTTCCCCCTTCGGATGTTGGCAGATCACCTTGTTTTGAATCCAAGAAACCGCTGTCAGTTTACTTTTTGAGCTGGCTCGAGAAAGTTGGCGCAGTTTAAGCTAGATTGGAGTGTGGACTCTTCCTAGCTTCCCAAGCCAAACTAAGTTTAATTGGATATGTCTAGTTTAATGATAAGAAGGGGTGACATCATAGCAGTCTTCCAGTATTTGAGGGGCTGCCCCAAAGAAGAGGGGGGTCAAATTATTCTCCAAACTACCAGAAGGCAGGACAAGAAATAATGGTTGGAAACTGATCAAAGAGAGAAGCAACCTGGAATTAAGGAGAAATTTCCTGACAGTGAGAACAATTAACCAGTGGAACTCCTTGCCACCAGAAGTTGGGGGTGCTCCATCACTGGAGGCTTTTAAGAAGAGGTTGGATAGCCATTCATTTGGGGGGGTTGGACTAGAAGACCTCCAAGGTCCCTTCCACTCTGGTCTTTTATTCTATTATTCTCTAGTTCAAACCTTGGGAAAAGAAATAGTAACTGATGAAGGAGAGAAACAATCTAGAATTAAGGAGAAATTTCCTGACAGTGAGGACAATTAACCAGTGGAACTCCTTGCCACCAGAAGTTGGGGGTGCTCCATCACTGGAGGCTTTTAAGAAGAGATTGGATAGCCATTCATTTGGGGGGGTTGGACTAGAAGACCTCCAAGGTCCCTTCCACTCTGTTCTTTTATTCTATTATTCTCTAGTTCAAACCTTGGGGAAAGAAATAGTAACTGATCAAGGAGAGAAACAATCTAGAATTAAGGAGGAACTTCCTGACCGTGAGAACAATTCACCAGTGGAACTCCTTGCCACCAGAAGCTGTACCGTTAGCGGGAAGTTTTGAGGGGGCGGGGAGGGGGGCAGAAGTTTAAATGGAGAAAGGAGCCCCGTCCTCTTTTAGCAAATTTAAGATATCTGTCATATTGAGCCGAGATCTATTTTGCAGTTTTTGAGGTTTCGGAAGGCATGTGCGAATGAGGCAGCCGCCGGGAGCTGCCACTCCAGAGGGGCATCCGAGCTTTGCCCCGTGGAAGACGAAATCATACAAATAGCAGCAGTTGTTTGGTGCAGGACAGCTGGTGCCTCTTGGCACACTTGTCGAGCGAGCGTGCGAGGGAGCACACATGGCCGCCGGGAGAATCCGGCAAAATTGGCCAAGAAGGTCTACCCTAGATGGCCAGGCCAGGAGACAAAGCAAAATATAAATAAAATAAAAATAGAGGCCTGCATGCCTCTTTGGGAACGGTGGTTTTCAGCTGCGGGCAGAGGATGGCGCTAAGCATGAAACCGAGGTTCTCTCTGTGGCCCTCTGGATGAATTCGGTCATAGAGTGAAGCTTTCATATACACACACACACACACACACACACACACATATATATATATATATATATATAAAAATTTCATATATATAAATTTCATATATATATATATATATATATATTCCCACATGGCTCAAGGTAGAGTCCTCGCCTTACGACCACAACTGAGCCCAACGTGTCTTGTTGCGAAGGGAGAGCCTTGTTAAGTGAGTTTCGCCACCGTTTCGCCACTTTTCTTGCCGCCGTTGTTAAGTGAAATCGATGCCGTTGTTAAGTTAGCAACACGGCCGTTAAGGGAATCCGGCTTCCCCTGTTGACTTTGCTTGTCAGAAGGTCACCAAAAGAGGACCACATGATCCCAGGACCGCTACGACCGTCATAAATACGAGTCACAGTTGGCAAGGGTCTGAGTTTCGATCACGTCACTGTGGGGGATGCTGCAGTGGCCATTAAGCGCGAAAAACGTTTCTCGGTCGCTTTTTTCCAAGGCGGTGGAAACTTTGAACAGTCACTAAATGAATTGTCGTAAGTCGAGGGCTACCTGCAGTCCTTTTACAGCAGGACTGAGACCAGAAGAATTTCCTTGATAAGCGAAGTTGGTTGTTAAGTGAGACTGATTTTTTTTTTTTGGTGACATTTTTAGCCACGATGGTTAAGCGACTTACTGCAGATGTGATGTGATGTGAATCGCTCTGGTTGTTAAGTGAATCGCATGGTCATTAAGCGAAGCTGGCTTCCCCCGTTGACTTTGGTTGTCGGAAGGCAGCTAGAAAGTTTGCAAAAACGGGGATCACATGACTACGAAGAGGTTGCAATGGTCATTAAGTGTGAAAAATGGTCGTAATTCCATTTTCGAGGGCCGTTGTAACTTTGGTCGTTGAACGAATGATTGTAAGTTGAAGCGTATCTGCACAGGGAGGTACAGAGGGTCCTCGGCTTACAACAGTTCATTTAGTAACCGTTCAAAGTTACGGCGGCACTGAAAAAAGGGACTTCTGACCGTTTTTCACACTTACGACCATTGCAGCATCCCCATAAATCATGTAATTGATGCATGATTCGGATGCTTGACAACCGCTTCATATTTATGACGGTCGCAGTGTCCCAGGATCACGTGATCAAAAATCAAACGCTGAGCAACGGACTCGTATTTATGACGGTGGCAGCGTCCCATGATCCCCTTTTGCGACCGTCTGACGAGCAAAGTCAACGGGGTAGCCGGATTCAATTAACCACCGTGTCACTAATTTAACAAGTTTCGGGATCCCCTCAACCAGTGTGGCAAGAAAAGTCCTAAAATGGGGCAAAACTCACTTAGCAACAATTTGGGCTCAACGGTGGTCGTAAGTCGAGGACCACCTGTATAACTAGGTAAGAGATGCCTTTGAGTCACACGCAGTTGGAGTCTCTGTGATTGGTGCTTTTCTCAAGCTTGGCAACATAAAGATGGGTGGACTTCAACGCGATCCTAGCTGGGGAATTCTGGGAGTTGAAGTCCTCATGTCTTAAAGTTACGAAGTTTGGCTGGCTGGGGAATTCTGGGAGTTGAAGTCCTCGTTCTAAAACCTATCAAGTTTGGCTGGCTGGGGAATTCTGGGAGTTGAAGTCCTCATATCTTAAAGTTACGAAGTTTGGCTGGCTGGGGAATTCTGGGAGTTGAAGTCCTCATGTCTTAATACTTAGCCAGTTTGGCTGGCTGGGGAATTCTGGGAGTTGAAGTCCTCATGTCTTAATACTTAGCCAGTTTGGCTGGCTGGGGAATTCTGGGAGTTGAAGTCCTCATGTCTTAATACTTAGCCAGTTTGGCTGGCTGGGGAATTCTGGGAGTTGAAGTCCTCATGTCTTAATACTTAGCAAGTTTGGCTGGCTGGGGAATTCTGGGAGTTGAAGTCCTCATGTCTTAATACTTAGCAAGTTTGGCTGGCTGGGGAATTCTGGGAGTTGAAGTCCTCCTGTTTTAATACTTAGCCAGTTTGGCTGGCTGGGGAATTCTGGGAGTTGAAGTCCTCCTGTTTTAATACTTAGCCAGTTTGGCTGGCTGGGGAATTCTGGGAGTTGAAGTCCTCATGTCTTAAAGTTACAAAGTTTGGCTGGCTGGAGAATTCTGGGAGTTGAAGTCCTCATGTCTTAAAGTTATGAAGCTTGGCTGGCTGAGGAATTCTGGGAATTGAAGTCCACGAGTCTTAAAATGGCCACCTTTGGAGACCCCTGGCCTTAGAAATTATCTTGCGCTCTGAGCTCTGTTTTCTTGGTCTAACTTCCTTTAAGAGTGGTTTATTAAGCAGAAAAACGAGATATTTCTCTATATCCATCAGCCTGCGCTCATGGCAAATTGATACAGATAGTCCTCAACTTATGACACTGATGTACAGACAGGTAGTTTCAACCTACAGCCATTCGTTTACTGACCGTTCGAAGTTACAGCGGTACTGCAAAAAATGATTCATGACCATTTTTCACACTTATCAACCACTGCCGCATCCATATAGTCACGTAATTTACATTCAGGCCATTGACTCATATTTATGACGGTTGCAAGTTCCCGGGGTCACGTGAAATGTTGGGCTCCATCTTGGTCGTAAGTCGAGGACTACCCGTGCTCATGTGATTCACTGACGGATTGCAGCGAGAGCTTGTGAAATCGGCTGCAACCCACTTAATAACCGACTTGTTTAGTGACAGAAGTCGAGGATTTGAAATCCAAAGAACCTCTTCCCCATTATGCCCAGTTTTCTTCGACACACACACCAAAAAAAGTAATAATTATTGCTAGAAAACCTGGGATTTAAAAGTTGAGGAGTCAGCTTGGAACTCCGCGGGGTAAAACATTCTTTTCAAATCTATTCTGGCAAACTCTCAAACGGGACGAAATAATTCACAGATGTTCTGCTGCGCGCAAACCCACACCCATGTCTCCCCCCCCACACCCCTTTTCCAGGGTAAGGCAGTATTATGCAAATTGCAGAAAAAAAACAAATTACGAAGCGAAAAACGTTGACGGTAAGAGAAGCTGAAAGGAAAAGGATCAGCAGCCAAGTGTCGTTTGCGTCGAGGCTGTGGAGTTTTCTAGATTTGCAAAACCATCTTTTTTTTAAAAAAAAATAATAAATCTACCCCGTTTTATATTTTTAATATTTCTTATTTTAACTACTCATTTTGAAGATTCCGATCGATTTGAAAGTGGGTTTAAAAATGATAGCTTATGGGGGGAAGGGGGAGGGTGGGGGGGAGAAAATTGTTTGTATTTCTTATAAAACTTTTTAATAAAAAAAAAATAAAAAATGATAACTTACGTAACGAGAATGACGTAGCGCAGTGATGGCTAACCTTTTTGCCATTGCGTGCCAAAAGTGGGGGGAGTGCGGGGGGGGGTCGTGTGCGTGCGTGCCCACACTCATAATTCTATGTGCCCTGCCCCCTGTGCGTGTGACCCCCCATGCTCCCCCCACTTTTGGCACATGATGGCACGGTGGGCCCGGTAGGCCCGTTTTTGCCCTCCCCAGGCTCCAGAGGCTTTCTAGGAGCCTGGGGAGGGTTAAAACAGCCTTCCCTACCCCCCAGGGGCCATCCAGAGGCCAGAAACAGCCCATTTCCCGACTTCCAGTGGGCCCGGAAGGCCCGTTTTTCACCCTCCTCAGGCTCCAGAGACTTTCTAGGAGCCTGGGGAGGGCGAAAACAACTGCTTCCCCACTCCCCCACAGGCCCTCTGGAGGCCAAAAAAAGCCCGTTTTCTCCGACTTCCAGTGGGCCCGGAAGGCCCGTTTTTCACCCTCCTCAGGCTCCAGAGGCTTTCTAGGAGCCTGGGGAGGGCGAAAACTGCTTCCCCATTCCCCCACAGCCCTCTGGAGGCCAGAAACAGCCCATTTCCCTTCCCGGCTTCCAGTGGCCCAGAAGGCCCATTTTTCGCCCTCCTCAGGCTCCAGAGGCTTTCTAGGAGCCTGGGGAGGCCGAAAACTGCTTCCCCACTCGCCCAGAGGCCCTCTGGAGGCCAGAAACAGCCTGTTTCCTGACTTCCAGTGGGCCCAGAAGGCCCGTTTTTCCGCCCTCCTCAGGCTCCAGAGGCTTTCTAGGAGCCTGGGGAGGGTTAAAACAGCCTTCCCTCCTACCCCCAGGGGCCATCCAGAGGCCAGAAACAGCCTGTTTCCCGACTTCCAGTGGGCCCAGAAGGCCCGTTTTTTCTGCTCTCCTCAGGCTCCAGAGGCTTTCTAGGAGCCTAGGGAGGTGAAAACTGCTTCCCCCCACTCCCCCACAGGCCCTCTGGAGACCAAAACAGCCCATTTCCGGACTTCCAGTGGGCCCGGAAGGCCCGTTTTTTCGCCCTCCCCAGGCTCCAGAGGCTTTCTAGGATCCTGGGGAGGGAGAAAACTGCTTCCCCACTCCCCCACAGGCCCTCTGGAGGCCAGAAACAGCCCATTTCCCTTTCCCGACTTCCAGTGGGCCCAGAAGGCCCGTTTTTCACCCTCCTCAGGCTCCAGAGGCTTTCTAGGAGCCTGGGGAGGGTTAAAACAGCCTTCCCTACCCCCCAGGGGCCCTCCAGAGGCCAGAAACAGCCTGTTTCCCAACTTCCGGTGGGCCCAGAAGACCTGAAAATCAGCTGGCCAGCGTGTGCATGCCCGCTGGAGCTGAGCTTGCCTGCTCACCGATATGGCTACGCGTGCCACCTGTGGCACGTGTGACATAGGTTTGCCATCACGCACGTAGGGGAAAAGATTTTATGTGCACGTATAAAAAAAATCGGGTGATGTCTTTGTAAGTAAAAGGGATCTACAGATAGTCCTTGACTTACAACGGTTCGTTTAGTGACCATTTCAAAGTTACAACGGCACTGCAAAAAAAGGGACTTGGGACCGTTTTTCGCTGTTACGACCTTTCCAGGCATCGTCATCAAAATCCGGACAACTGGTTCATACTTATGACCATTGCTGTGTCCTAAGGTCACGTGATTTCCCCCACCCCCCTTTTGCGACCGTCTGACAAGCCAAATCAACGGGGAAGCCAGATTTACCTAACGACCGGCTTACTAACTTATCAGCTGCAGTGATTCGCTTAACGGCCGTGGCAAGGAAGTTCATAAAATGGGGCAAAATTCACTGAACAAACGTCTCACTTAACGACAGAAATGTTGGGGCTCCGTTGTGGTCGTAAGTCGAGGACTGCCTGGACAAATAACAAACCGGGATAATTTTCTTCCATTGGATGCAGATCGTCCTCGAATTACGACCTCAAATGAGCCCAACCTTTCTGTTGCTAAACGAAACCGTTCTTCAATCAGTTTTGCCCCCTTTTATGACCTTTCTTGCCACCGTTGCTAAGTGAATCACGGCACTTATTAAGTTAGTAGCCTGATTGTTAAGTAAATCTGGCTTCTCCCTTGACTTTGTCTGTCAGAAGGTCGTAAAGGGGAAAATCACGTGACCACGGGAATGCTGCAATGGTCATAAGTGTGAAAAATGGTCATAAGTCACTTTGTTCAGTGCCGTCGTAACTCTGAATGTTCAGTAAGTAAACTGTTGTAAGTCGAGGATGGCCTGTATTATTTCACTTAACTACCACAGTTTTGTTTAACGTCCGCCACATTCGCTTTATCTGTGTGACCTTTGCTTAACAACGGCCCTCCAAAAATGTAAAATCACGTCAGTTTTCTGGGTGCTTCGACTTACAACGGTCATGCCCTACGACAGAAATTCCAGTACGGTCGCGAGTCAAGGACTACCTATACTACTAAACTAGGTCTCCCCAATCTACATGAGGTAAAAAAATCAAAATCATCATCTTCTTCTTTTAATGACCCCATAATCCCTTGCATCAGGGTGGAGTCTGGGCAACTGAATGGAGCTGAGTGTTTTACTGGCCGATGCCTTTCCTGTCACCAGTGCGGAGTTTTGTTCGGCAGATCTATTCTCATTGTGCCTAGAGAGAGAAATATCTGCCCTCTACCTAGGATCAAACTCGCAGCCTGCTCCGATTATGAGGCCAGAGCTCCACCTCTAGGCCACCGCACCACTCCAAGGTTATAAAAAAAAACTCCCTGAAATGCAGAGGATTAAAATTTAGCCAGATGTTACATGTTGGTCCTCTCTGTTCTTTTCCAGAGGGAATGTCTCTCGATCCACATCGGTCAGGCGGGAGTCCAAATGGGGAATGCCTGCTGGGAACTTTACTGCCTGGAACATGGGATTCAGGCGGATGGCACCATCCTGGCCAACCAAGCCCCTCCGAAGGCCGCGCCCGAAACCGAGCAAGTGGATTCCTCCTTCGAGACCTTCTTCTGCGAGACGGCCTCCGGGAAGCACGTGCCTCGGGCGGTGTTCGTGGATCTGGAGCCCACCGTCATTGGTAAGTAGACTTGATCAAAATCTCTTAGGAGGAGGAGGAGGAGGAGGAGGAAGAAGGGGAAGGAGAAGAAGAGGAAGAGGAAAGGAGGAGGAGGAGAAGGAGAAGAGGAGGAGAAGGAGGAGAAGAAGGAGAAGGAGAAGAAGAGGAAGAGGAAAGAAGGAGGAGGAGGAGGAGGAGAAGGAGAAGAGGAGGAGGAGAAGAAGAAGAGGAGGAGGCGGAGGAGGAGGGGAAGAGGAATGGGAGGAGGAATAAGAATCAGGAGAAGGAGAATCAGGAGGAGGAAAGAAGGAGAAGAAGAAAAAGGAGAGGGAGAAGAAGAAAAAGAAGAAGAGGAGGAGGAGGAGGAGGAGAAGAAGAAGAAGGAGGAGGAATAAGAATCAGGAGAAGGAGAAGGAAGAGGAGGAGGAGGAGAGAAGAAGAAGAAGAGAAGGAGGAGGAGGGGGGAAGAGGAATGGGAGGAGGAATAAAAATCAGGAGAAGGAGAATCAGGAGGAGGAGAAGAAGAGAAGAAGAAAAGAAGGAGAAGAAGAAGAAGAAAAAGAAGAAGAAAAGGAAGAGGAGGAGGAGGAGGAGAAGGAGGAGGAGAAGAAGGAGAAGGAGAAGGAAGAATAAGAATCAGGAGTTGGAGGAGGAGAAGAAGAAGAAGAAGAGGAAGGAGGAATAAGAATCAGGAGAAGGAGAAGGAAGAGGAGGAGGAGGAGGAGGAGAAGAAGAAGCAAAAGAGAAGGAGGAGGAGGAGGGGAAGAGGAATGGGAGGAGGAATACGAATCAGGAGAAGGAGAATCAGGAGGAAGAAGAAGAGAAGAAGAAGAAGAAGAAGAAGGAGAAGAAGAAAAAGAAGAAGAAGAGGAGAGGAGGAGGAGAAGAAGAAGAAGAAGAAAGAAGAAGAAGAAGAAGAAGAAGAAGAAGAAGAAGAAGAAGAAAAGAAGAAGAAGAAGAAGAAGAAGAAGAAGAAGAAGAAGAAGGGCATCTATTGAGGTTCTTCAACGAGGGTTAGAACATAGGATCTTGCAAGTGGAAGCATCCTTGGAGATCTTGCAGAACTTCAGAAGTTCTGGGTGCTCCATCCCTGGAGGTTTTAAAGAAGAGGTTGGACAACCATTTGTCTGAAATGTTCAAGGGTCTCCAGCTTGAAGCAGGGGGTTGGGCTAGAAGAGCACCCAAGATGGTCAGGGGGCTGGAGGCTAAAACATACAAGGACAGTTGCTGGAATTGAGGAGGTCTAGTTTAATGAAAAGAAGGACTAGGAGTGACACGAGAGCAGTCTTCCAATATTGGAGGGGCTGCCCCAAAGAAGAAAAGGGGTCCACCTATTCTCCAAAGAACCAGAAGGCAGGAGAAGAAGCAACAGGTGGAACTCATCAAGGAGAGAAGCAACCTAGAACTAAGGAGAAACCTCCTGACGGCGAGAACAGTTAGTGGAACAGCTTGCCACTAGAAGTTGTAAATGCTCCGACAACACTGGAGGCTTTTAAGAAGAGATTGTCCAACCATTTGTCCGGAATGGTATACAGTCTCCTAGAGCAGGGGGGTGGGGTTCGACTAGATGATCTCCCAAGGTCCCTTCCGAGTCTTTTATTCTGTGAGTCCGACCCCCTGCTCAGGAACCATTCTAGACAAATGGTTATCCAACATCTTCTTAAAAACTTCCAGCGTTGGGAGCGTTCACAGCTTCTGGTGGCAAGCTGTTCCACTGGTTAATTGTTCTCACTGTCAGGAAATGCCTCCTTTAACTATTCCAGGTTGCTTCTCTCCTTGATTAGTTTCCATCCGTTGCTTCTTGTTCTGCCTTCGGGTGCTTTGGAGACCACCCCCCCTTCTTTGGGGCATCCCCCCAAGTACCAGAAGACAGTTATCATGTCGTCTGTTACCCCCACCCATCCTTCTCTTCAACAGGCTAGAGCAGAAGTCTTCAAACGTGGCCGCTTTAAGACTTGTGGACTTCAACTCCCAGAACTCTCCAGGTGGCTGGAGAATTCTGGGAGTTGAAGTCCACAAGTCTTAAAGCTGCCAAGTTTGAAGAACTCTGCTTTAAGATATGGAGACTTCAACTCCCAGAATCCACCCATCTTAAAGCATAGCTGACTGGAGAATTCTGGGAGTTGAAGTCCACCAGTCTTAAAGCGCCACGTTTGAAGACCTCTGCTGTAAGATATGGAGACTTCAAACTCCCACAATCCACCCATCTTAAAGCATAGCTGGCTGGGGAATTCTGGGAGTTGAAGTCCACAAGTCTTAAAGCTGCCAAGTTTGAAGACCTCTGATTTAAGATATGGAGACTTCAACTCCCAGAATCCACCCATCTTAAAGCATAGCTGGCTGGGGAATTCTGGGAGTTGAAGTCCACAAGTCTTAAAGCAGCCAAGTTTGAAGAACTCTGCTTTAAGATATGGAGACTTCAACTCCCAGAATCCACCCATCTTAAAGCATAGCTGGCTGGGGAATTCTGGGAGTTGAAGTCCACAAGTCTTAAAGCAGCCAAGTTTGAAGAACTCTGCTTTAAGATATGGAGACTTCAACTCCCAGAATCCACCCATCTTAAAGCATAGCTGGCTGGGGAATTCTGGGAGTTGAAGTCCACAAGTCTTAAAGCTGCCAAGTTTGAAGGCCTCTGATTTAAGACCTCTGGGCTAGAGATACCTGTCTTAGGTAGCCAGGTTTGCATGCTGTCAATCATTTCTCTGCATCCTTTGGGACTGTGTCCTTCCTAACCCCGGGCCCCCTCCTTTCAACTCCCGCTGGCTTCTGTTCAAACGATTGTGCCGTTTTCGTGACAAAAGATGGAAGTGGTTTTTTAAAACCATTACCGCCTTCTTGTTTGGACTTCCCGGCTTAAGCCAACAATCGTGAGGTTTCCTGTTGGCGCCTATCACGCTCTGAACAGGGTCCGGTCTGTTTCGCTCTAGAGATGAGGGGAAGGTTAGCCAGCCCCAGCTCTCTGCGGCCACCAAACAGTTGCAGGAAATGCAGAAGGGGGTTTATTATATCTGCACTTGGCCATGCCTGAAGGTTTTTTTTGAAATCACAAGCTTAATTTAAAAAAAATAATAATAAGAAGAAGAAGAAAAATACACTATTGCTGGTGGGAAATCCCTGAACTGCAGCTTTCCTTAATGTTTCTTGCCTGGTGCCATGAAAAGCTGCGTAAATCTATTTATGTCTTGAGAAAGCTTTTCATGAAGGGTTTCCTTTCTTTTCGTGAAATGTGTATTTATTTCTCGAATAAAATGTATGCATTAAATGCAATATAACTTAGAATAGAATAGAATAGAATAGAATATTTAAAATATTTAAATATTTAAACGCAGAGCTAGAAATCAATTAAAACGGCAAGAGGAGCCCCATCTCGCGCCCCAAAATAATAATATTGCATTAAATGCAATATAATATAGAATAGAATAGAATAGAATAGAATAGAATAGAATAGAATATTTAAAATATTTAAATATTTAAACGCAGAGCTAGAAATCAATTAAAACGGCAAGAGGAGCCCCATCTCGCGCCCCAAAATAATAATATTGCATTAAATGCAATATAACTTAGAATAGAATAGAATAGAATATTTAAAATATTTAAATATTTAAACGCAGAGCTAGAAATCAATTAAAACGGCAAGAGGAGCCCCATCTCGTGCCCCAAAATAATAATATTGCATTAAATGCAATATAATATAGAATAGAATAGAATAGAATAGAATAGAATAGAATAGAATAGAATAGAATAGAATAGAATATTTAAAATATTTAAATATTTAAACGCAGAGCTAGAAATCAGTTAAAACGGCAAGAGGAGCCCCATCTCGCGCCCCAAAATAATAAGACCTCCCCGAAAATAAGGCCAAGCGTTTATTCCGGGGTTCAAAAAAATATAAGACAGGGTCTTATTTTAACCTTTCCCTGTGGCTAGTCGACTGGCAATTTCCAAAACGGGACTTTTGGTGGATGGGGCCCATCAGCTCATTCTTCTCTCTCTCTCTCTCTGGGCAGATGAGATCCGCACAGGAACCTACCACTCCCTGTTCCACCCAGAGCAGCTGATCAGCGGTAAAGAAGACGCTGCTAACAATTACGCCCGAGGCACTACACCCATCGGCAAAGAAATCATCGACACCGTCCTGGGCAGGATTCGCAAAATGGCAAGTGACCGGGTCGTTTTCCCCCCCCCCCCCCCGCTCCCCTTTAACGATTGCAATTTGAAGCTTTTTTTTTAGGGCGAAAGGGTGAAATTCCCAAAAGTTTAAGTTGCGTAAGTCTTCGCTGGCATGGCCGAACGTGGCTTTTCGCGCCAGTGTCTCCTGCGGGAATAAACTTCTATTTCCCAACCTTGGCAACTTTGAGGCTTGTGGACTTCGACTCCCAGAATTCCCCCCCCCCCAGCCAGTTAAAAGAGCAGGGATTCCCAACCTTGGCAAATTTGAGACCCATGCTCCACAGCAGGGGTCCCCAAACTTGGCAGCTTTAAGACTTGTGGACTTCAACTCCCAGAATTCTCCAGCCAGCTGGAAGCCTTATGGGAGGGGCCAATCGTCTCCTGGCCTTACTCCTGAGGCGTCCTCTTTGCTTTAGCTGCTCTTGCCTTCTGGCAGCTCTTCTCATACGTGCACTAGGAACAGGCTCCTCCTGTTCCTCTGCCTCTCTACTATCAGCCTCTGGAGGCTCCGGAGTCCGTGCATCACTCCCCGATGGCCCTGCCCCCCATCTCTGCCTCCGATGCAGAGCCCTCATCCTTCCCCAGCCTCCAGGATTGGCCCATGTTCTTCCTCAGCCTCATTGCTGTCCGACTCCACAGGCTGTGGGCGAACCACAACACTGGGGTAGATTGTCTTGAGATGGCACCAATAACCCCATTTTCTCTCGTCAACGCAGGCTGACCAGTGCAGCGGCCTTCAAGGTTTCCTGGTCTTCCCACAGCTTCGTGGTGGCACCGGATCCGGCTTTACGTCTCTCCTGATGGAACGGCTCTCGGTCGAATACAGCAAGAAGTCCAAGCTGGAATTCTCGTGGTATCCCGCCCCGCAGGTCTCCACCGCCGTGGTGGAGCCTTACAACTCCATCCTGACGACTCACACCACCCTGGAGCACTCGGACTGTTCCTTCATGGTGGACAACGAAGCCATCTACGACATTTGCAACCGAAACCTGGACATCGAACGTCCAACCTACACGAACCTCAACCGTCTGATCGGGCAGATTGTCTCCTCCGTCACGGCTTCCTTGAGATTTAACGGGGCCCTGAATGTCGACCTGATCGAATTCCAGACCAACCTGGTGCCGTACCCCCGCATCCACTTCCCTTTGACCACCTACGCCCCCATCATCTCGGCCGAAAAAGCCTACCACGAGCAGCTCTCGGTGCCGGAGATCACCAACGCCTGCTTTGAATTTTCCAACCAGATGGTGAAGTGCGACCCGCGGCGGGGCAAATACATGGCGTGTTGCCTCTTGTACCGGGGAGAGTCGTGCCGAAGGACGTCAACGCGGCCATCGCGGCCATCAAAACCCGGCGGTCCATCCAGTTTGTCGACTGGTGCCCGACCGGCTTCAAAGTGGGCATCAATTATCAGCCGCCCACCGTGGTGCCCGGCGGAGACCTGGCTAAGGTTCAGCGGGCCGTCTGCATGCTCAGCAACACCACGGCGATCGCCGAGGCCTGGGCCCGTCTGGACCACAAATTCGACCTGATGTACGCCAAGCGGGCTTTCGTCCATTGGTACGTGGGCGAGGGCATGGAGGAAGGAGAGTTCGCGGAAGCCCGGGAGGACCTGGCGGCTCTGGAGAAGGATTACGAAGAAGTCGGCCGAGATTATGCCGACGGAGAGGAAGAGGAGGCCGAGGAAGATTTTTAGACCCAAAAAATTTGGGCGTAACCAAGAAACCTACAGGTCGATCTGACCACCCTGCCGAAAAAGATATTTCTATTCCTCAAGGACTATAGAACACGTTGTACTTGGCTAGAAATCACCCCCTCTGTAGCCCCCCCCCCCCCTTTTAAAAAATTATCCCTAGTAAGAATGTTTAAAAAAAAAAAAAAAATTTAACGCTCGAGTGAGGATTGGGGAATTTTCGATGTTTGACAAAAGGCATTATGTATGGCTGTTGTAAATCATTTTCTGTACCGCTTGAACAATCGTGGAGGGGGAAATCCCTCGATATTATTATGAGATGCAATAATCCGCTTCTTTGTACGTCATTAAAAAGTTGAAATAGCAATAGCACTTTGACTGATGTAACCGCTTCACCGTGTTTTGCAGCCCTTCTCTAAGCGCTTTACAAAGTCAGCCTATTGTCCTCCACAATCTGGGTCCTCGTTTGAGCGACTTTGGAACGATGGAAGGCGGAGTCACCCTTGAGCCGGTCAGGATCGAACTGCTGGCAGTCGGCAGAGTTTGCCTGCAATACTGCATTCTAACCACTGGGTCTCCACGACACTTGTGGTAGGAGGAGGGCTTTTTTCCGATGTAGCAATGGGGTCTCCCAGATTCTGACAAGGGTGTTCCTTTGCCCCACAGAAAAGTGAAATAGTTCTACTGCAGACACTCTACTTATCCTATTTTCCTCTTTAACAGTTTCAGGTATAACTAGTCCTTGACTTACAACATTTAGTGACCGTTTGAAGTCACTGTATGAACTCCCAGAATTCCCCAGCCAGCAGGGTTTAAGATGGGTGGACTTCAACTCCAGAATTTCCCAGCCACCATGTTTTAAGATGGCTGGACTTCAACTCCCAGAGTTCCCCAGCCAGCACTTTTAAGATGGGGGACTTCAACTCCCAGAATTCCCCAGCCAGCAGGGTTTAAGATGGGTGGACTTCAACTCCCAGAATCCCCAGCCACCATGTTTTAAGATGGCTGGACTCCAACTCCCAGAATTCCCCAGCCAGCAGGTTTAAGATAGTTGGACTTCAACTCCAGAATTCCCCAGCCAGCAGGGTTAAGATAGTTGGACTTCAACTCCCAGAATTCCCCAGCCAGCAGGGTTTAAGATAGTTGGACTTCAACTCCCAGAATTCCCCAGCCACCATGTTTTAAGATGGCTGGACTTCAACTCCCAGAATTCCCCAGCCAGCAGGGTTTAAGATGGCTGGACTTCAACTCCCAGAATTCTCCAGCCACCATGTTTTAAAATGGCTGGACTTCAACTCCCAGAATTCCCCAGCCACCATGTTTTAAGATGGCTGGACTTCAACTCCCAGACTCCCCAGCCAGCCTGCTTAGATGGTTGGACTTCAACTCCCAGAATTCCCCAGCCAGCAGGGTTTAAGATGGGTGGACTTCAACTCCAGAATTCCCACAGCAGGGTTTAAGATGGGCGGACTTCAACTCCCAGAATTCCCCAGCCACCATGTTTTAAGATGGGTGGACTTCAACTCCCAGAATTCCCCAGCAAGCAGGGTTTAAGATGGGTGGACTCCCAGAATTCCCCAGCCACCATGTTTTAAGATGAGTGGACTTCAACTCCCAGAATCCCCAGCCAGCCATGCTGTCTAAGGGACTCTGGGAGTTGAAGTCCATAAATCAAGGTTGCCAAGCTAGAGAGAAACACTGGTAATAAACCAAAGGCCACCTGCAGGGGGCGCCTATGGCTCCTCTCCGAAAAGCCACCGCGCTGCTTCATGGCGAGTGGGCGTGGAAAAGAGTTGGGCGGGGATCATGCAAATAGGCAAAAAAACCGAGACGCGCGTGTGACGTTACCAGGGAGGCCGATCCCACCGCTTGGAGCGTCATCCCCGCGAGCCGCTGACGTCGCCGAAGGTTGGCCGGGCGGCGACCGGTGACGGGGCGGGATTTCCTGTCCGCGGGCCGAGCGGGGGACGCCGAATCGAGCGGCGAGGAGCCAAACCGGCCGCTGCCGTCGCCATGATCAAGAAGTTCGACAAGAAAGATGAGGAGTCCGGTAGGAGCGCTCCCCCCTCCCACCGCTGAGATTCAACTCGAAGCGGTTGCTGGGCAGATTTGAGGAGCCTTTTTTCTCCTCCGGGGCTGTAAGTCCCGTTGTTCCCTGAGAGACCTATCGGCTCCGCCCCCTGGGGGGCGTGGCCCACGCATCCTATCCTGAGAGGTTGGAAGCGGTTAGGTGGGCGTGGCCAGAGAGGGCGTGGCCAGAGAAGTAGGGGAAGAGAGAGGAGGCTGTTCCCTCTTAGTAATCCCCCCCCTGCGCGTTGACTGGCATAAACCCAGCTTTGATTTGCACGTCTGGACGGGCGCTGCTTTTGCGGGTTGGGGGGGTTGGGGGCCATGCAAAGCGGGTCAGCAGATTGGGCCCTCTGGGTCAAGGGGCTCCTGGGGGTCCCCCCTGGGCTGAGCGTTCCCTGCGTTGCCTCTGTGCGTTTCTCAGGTGTGTTACTTAGCAACCAGCAATGACGCCCCCTCCCCGAATAGGTGGGAAACGCAGGTTACAGGTGTGTCTCTCTGGGCAAGGGGCGGGGCTAGGGGAAGCTGGGAGTGTGGGGGCTGAACGGACCCCACCACTCAAGGCTGTTGCCTTGGGGTGGGGGGGAAATGGAGGAAAAAGCCCATTAATTTAAATCCTAGGGGTGGAAGGGACCTTGGAGGTCATCTAGTCCAACCCCCTTATACAGGCGATCCCCAGTCACGGCATCTTCGAAGATGGGTGGATTTCAACTCCCAGAATTCATGGGGTCCTCAACTTATAAAGGTGGCCCTCAACTAACAACAGTTCTATTTAGTGACCGTTTCAAAGTTACGGCGGCCCTGGATGAAAGTGACTTGAGATCATTTTTCACACTTAACGACCGTTGCAGCCTCTCCACGGTCACGTGATTTACATTCGGAAGTTTGGCAGCCGGTTCGTATTTATGACGGTTGCAGTGTCCCGGCGTCCCGTGATCCCCTTTTTGCGACCTGACGGGCAAAGTCAACGGGGAAGCCAGGCTCACTTCACGTCTGCAGTGATGGTCCCCAGGTTTAGAGGCCATCCACAACTACCTTACCTCCAAGTGTTTGGGGCTCACAAGGTCCTTGCGTGGCAAACATTACCAGGCAACGTATTACTAAAACTCTCATTGTCATGACCTTTCACCAGGTGAAACAGTACGTCATAACCAAGGTATCTCCCATGGGAGCGTGTGCCCCAAATTTGGGATCTGTTATTTCTCAGGGAATGAAATTTGGGGAATATGGTGGCTGCTTCGGTCCTGCTGGTTGCTGTGTGCAGTCACGCGAGCTTCATTTTCAACTGTGACAGTTTCCCAGCCGCTCTCGCAATCCTTCTTTCCCTCTTTGCTTTTCTAAATTCCGTATAGTCCTTATACTTGTGATGGTGAACCTATGGCACAGGTGGCACGTGTAGCCATATCAGTGGGCACGCCAGCTCAGCTCTGGCGCGCATGTGTGTGCCGGCCAGCAGATTTTCAGGCCTTCTGGACCCACCAGAAGTAGGAAACAGGCTGTTTCATGCCTCCGGAGGGCCTGTGGTGGGGGTGGGGAAGGCCTGTTTTTCTTTCTCACCTGCTCCAGATCCTCTCTTTGCATCTGGGGAGGGCGAAAAGAGAGGCTCTGGAGGCTGGGGACAGCAAAAAATGTCACTTCCTGTCGAACCGGGAGTTGGGAAATGGGCCATTTTGAGGGGGTGGGGAAGGCTGTTTTTGCCCTCCCCAGATGCATAGAGAGGATCTGGAGCCAGGTGAGAAAGAAAAACGGGCCTACCGGCCCATCGCGTGCCAGGAACGAGGGGGAGGGGGGATTGCGTGTGCAAGGTGGGGCGATAGAATTATGGGTGTAGGCACGCGTGTGCATGAATCTCCCCCCCCTCTTCCTGGCACGCGATGGCAAAAAGGTTAGCCATCACTTTGTGTCAGGATCCTTAATATTCCCGTCTTTAATACTTTAGTCAGTGTTTCACGATCTCTTGGCCACCACTTATCATCTCAAAATGTCTATTTTTATAAACCTCAATCTCCGCTTCTTATAATCCTGTAGCAATTTACTTTATTCCTTCGTGTTGCTATCACCATTCGACTCCGTCCCTCTGCTCTACTCCATTTTTAGTCGCCGTTGCCTTCCTGGCAAATCTGCCCTTCTCTTTAGAGACTATCACTTTCCACTCCTCCAATCCACAAAACAATCCTTACCTCCTTTCTGGGGTTATATCGTCCACCGATCCTGATTGTCGTTTTTCACTTTTTGCTTCCTGCTCATGTGGCTGTCATCGCTCCAGATCGGCCTTTATGGCCGATTTCTCCTCTGCCGGTTTAAGAAAGTTCCTCCTATCCATTCGGGTGATTGCCTTTCCCCCGACGTCTTCAGAGTTTCCTCCTTGTTTTACCAATCTCTCCGGGATCGATATTGCCTTTAAAGGGCTCCTGGCAAAGAGATTTTGGGTTACAGGTACAGAGCTCCGTTCCCTCGCCCGCTTTACGATGACGTCATCGCCGGAAGTATATCGCGATCTTCATTTCCAACTGTGACTGTTTCCCAGCCGCTCTTGCAATCCCTCATTCCCTCTGATACTTGTACAGGTAGTCCTCAATTTAGAACAGCTCATTCAGGGACTGTTCAAAGTTACAACGGCCCTGAAAAAAGTGTCTTATGACCGATTTTCACACTTAGGACCATTGTAGCATTCCCCATGGTCACGTGATCAAAATTCGGATGCTTGGCAACCGGTTCATATTTATGATGTTTGTCGTGTCCTAAGGTCATGTGATGGTCTTTTGTAACTTTCTGACGAAAATCAGTGGGGAAGCCAGATACATTTAACCTGTTACTAGAAGACCTCCATGGTCCCTTCCTGCTCTGAGATCCGGCCATGAATGGTGTGAATGGGTTTTAATGTTTTTAATGTTTTTAATTTTTAAGTGTTTTTATAGTGATTTTTTGAGTGTATTGTGAGCCGCCCTGGGTCTTCGGAGAGGGGCGGCATATAAATTGAATGAATGAATGAATGAATGAATGAATGAATGAATGAATGATTCCGTAGTTCAAGCCTTGGGAAGAAAAATTCATGAGGCCAAGAAGGCCTGTTTTACCTCATCGCCCTCATGTACGACTCCTATTTCTTGCGCATTTTCACATTGCATTGCAGCATCCGCCCTGTGGGGGTGGGACCCTTTGATGCGAGGGTCTCACCTGGCATTGACGGAAGTATCTAAGGAAGCTTCGCATATCCCTCTTGTTTGAAATGTCTTGGGCTCACATCATGTCCTCTTGTCTCCTTCAGGTAGCGGCTCGAACCCTTTCCAGCATTTAGAAAAAAGCGCGATCCTCCAAGAGGTATGGTAGAGTCTTCTTTGACGTTATTTTGTGTTGTTGATTCTGTCTCTATGGCCATCCGTCTCTGGTTGGTGTGCAAACAGATCGGTATTCATTTATTTGCGTGTGTAATTGCTCGTCTCCTTTGCTGAGGTGGTCGGCCTGTGGGACGGAGAAGGGCCTTTTCTGTGATGGCTCCCCCCTTGTTATTTGAAGGAACTCACCCTCTCCTGGTGATTGGTCCAGGGTCACCTAGCTGTCATTCATGCCTAAGGCGGGACTAGAATTCAAGTCTCCTGGTGATTGGCCCAAGGTTACCTAGCTGCCATACATGCCTGAGGCAGGACTAGAACTCCCTGTCTCCTAGTGATCGGCCCAAAATCACCCAACCAACTTTCATGCCTAAGGCGGGACTAGTACAGGTAGTCCTCGACTTACAACAGTTCGTTTAGTGACCCTTCGAAGTTACAACGGCACTGAAAAAAGTGACCTAGGACCGTTTTTCACACTTACGACCGTCGCAGCATTCCCGTGGTCACATGATCAAAATTCAGACGCTTGGCAACTGACTCATATTTATGACGGTCGCAGGGTCCCGGTGCCACACGATCCCCTTTTGCGACCTTGCAAAGTCCATGGGGAAGCTGGATTCACTTGACAACTGTGTTAACTTAATAACTGGACCGGTTCACTTAACAACTGTGGCAAGGAAGGTGGTAAAACTCGCTGAAAAAAATGCTTCACTTAGTAACAGAACATTTGGGCGTTCAGTTGTGGCCGTAAAGTGAGGACTACCTGTACTCGCAGTCTCCTGCTTTGTAGCCTGGTGCCTTTACCGCTAGACGCAACTGGCTGTCCTTTAGAAATTGGGAGAGCAATCTTCTCTTCGGCAAGTTAAACATACTCAGTTCCTTCTCAGTGGACTTTACCTTCTCTCCCCTGATCATCTAGACCAGAGGCGTCAAACTCAATTTCACTGAGGGCCGCATCACGGTTGTGTTTGACCTTCGGGGGCCGAGGTGGGAATGGCCAGGGTGGGCACAGCCAGCTTGACGTCACTCGTGTCGGGGGCGTCTGTCGGTAGCCTGAGCGCTTTGCCAGAGGAAAACGGGCTGCCGAGCTCTGTTTTTGTTGGCAGGAGGCCGTCGCGGCCGAAAATGGAGCTGCAGGGGTTGCTCGCAGCCCTCCCGATCTCCGTTTTCACTGGCAGAGGGCACCGCGAGCCGATTCTTCACTGTTTCCAGGGCTATGAGTTTGACACCCCTGATCTAGACTGCCCTTCTCTGAACTCCAGTGTATCAACGGCTGTTTCAAAGAATGGGGTCCAGAATTGGACCCAGAGTCCCACGAGAAACATCACTGAGAGGAGACCCCGTCTTCCCCGAGTTCAACTCTTACTGTTCCTTCATCCGAAGTAGCGTTTCCTCCGGTCTAAAGTCCTGGATTTTTCTCTTTCCCTCCCCTAGGCTCGTATTTTCAACGAGACGCCCATCAACCCACGAAGATGTCTGCACATCCTAACCAAGATCCTTTACTTGCTGAACCAGGTAAATGCAGCCGGTCCAGGGCAGGACGGCTGCGGGGTTGCGCTTCTCCGTCTGGGCCAGCTTCTGGGGAGGAGAAGGTGACTCTGGGTGGGGGAATTATTGCAGCCTCCCTGAAATTAGGAACTGGGCCAGCATTCCCATTTTAAGAGGGGGCACAAGGAAATGGGCCCGTTCAGGGCCTCCGGAGCCCAGGGAAGGCTGTTTTTTCTACCCCTGAAACACCTGCCTAGACGGGTCCATTAAATCAAAAGGAAGTGAAACAGATCCAAGGTCATCTTTACCTTTAGACTAATATTCTTGAAGTTTGATATGTGTATCATCATTAGCATAGTGGGTACCTACGGCAGCCCAGAAGCTGGTGTGAAATTAACTGTTTTGGTTTCCTTTGTGAGGCGATCCCATAACTTGAGACCAGGAGAAAGGAGAAATTGAGTCTAGCGGTTGAAGGCCTAAAGTGTCCGCTGTTTGCGTGTCGTTTTTTTAGGGTGAGCATTTCGGGACAACGGAAGCCACCGAAGCCTTCTTTGCAATGACAAGATTATTCCAGTCCAACGATGTGAGTGATTTCTTCAGTGGTTTCTCCTTGTTTTCCTGTTCCTGGGTTGGGGGCCGCTGGCAGCGTCCTTAGGGGCGTCCTTCCTTGAAAGCAGGGGTTTCCAACCAGGGGTGAAATCCAGCAGGTTCTGACAGGTTCTGGAGAACCGGTAGCGGAAGTTTTGAGCAGTTCAGAGAACCGGCAAATACCACCTCTGGCTGGCCCCAAAGTGGGGTGGGAATAGAGATTTTGCAGTATCCTTCCCCTGGAGTGGGGAGGGAATGGGGATTTTGCAATATCCTTCCCCTGGAGTGGGGAGGGAATGGGGATTTTGCAGTATCCTTCCCCTGGAGTGGGGAGGGAATGGAGATTTTGCAGTATCCTTCCCCTGGAGTGGTGTGGGAATGGAGATTTTGCAGTATCCTTCCCCTGGAGTGGGATGGGAATGGGGATTTTGCAGTATCCTTCCCCTGGAGTGGGGTGGGAAATGGGGATTTTGCAGTATCCTTCCCCTGGAGTGGGGAGGGAATGGGGATTTTGCAGTATCCTTCCCCTGGAGTGGTGTGGGAATGGAGATTTTGCAGTATCCTTCCCCTGGAGTGGGATGGGAATGGGGATTTTGCAGTATCCTTCCCCTGGAGTGGGGTGGGAATGGGGATTTTGCAGTATCCTTCCCCTGGAGTGGGGTGGGAATAGAGTTTTTGCAGTATCCTTTCCCTGGAGTGGGGTGGGAATGGGGATTTTGCAGTATCCTTCCCCTGGAGTGGGGTGAATGGGGATTTTGCAGTATCCTTCCCCTGGAGTGGGGTGGGAATGGGGATTTTGCAGTATCCTTCCCCTGCCACGCCCACCAAGCCACGCCCACAGAACCAGTAGTAAAAAAAATTGGATTTCACCACTGTTTCCAACCATAACCACTTCAAGACTTGTGGGCTTCATCTCCCAGAATTCCCCAGCCTGCCATGAAGTTGGGCTAAGCAGAAATTTAACAAATTGGAGAGCTAGTTTCAAAAACCGGTGGACTTCAATTCCCAGAATTCCCCAGCCAGCCTTACATGGCTGGCTGGGGAATTCTGAGAGATGAAGTCCACAAGTCTTAAAGTGACTTGCGGTTGGACCCCCAAGCTCAAAGGCCCTTAGAGAGGTCTTCTGGACCACCATGATAAAAAACAGCAGTGGCTCAGCAACCAACCCCTTGGAAACTGCAACTTTCACTGTCGTCTTTCCGCAGCAAACCTTAAGGAGAATGTGTTACCTTACCATCAAAGAGATGGCCAACATCTCAGAAGACGTGATCATCGTCACCAGCAGGTATCTGGTTTTGATTCTGGGGCTGGAAGCATCGGCATTTCAGCTGGAATGGGAATGGAAGAGAAGAGAATAGAGAATGGAATATAGAATATAGAATATTAGGATAGGATAGGATAGGATAGGATAGGATAGGATAGGATAGGATATAGAATATTAAAGTATTAGAGTATTAGAGTATTAGAGTATTAGAATATTAAAATATTAGAATAGGATAGAATATAGAATAAGGATAGGATAGAATATAGGATATAGAATATAGAATATTAGGATAGGAT
Organism: Pantherophis guttatus; assembly: GCF_029531705.1. The sequence goes on along the minus strand of NW_026843855.1, from coordinate 6,372,718 downwards.
AGGATAGTAGAATATTAGAATATTAAAATATTAGGATAGAATAGAATATAGAATATTAGGATAGGATAGGAGATAGGATATAGAATATAGAATATTAGAATAGAGTAGACTAGAATAGACTAGAACAGAACAGAACAATAATAGAGAATAGGATGGGGGATAGGGGAGAATAAAATAGAGAAGAGAAGAGAAGAGAAGAGAAGAGAAGAGAAGAGAAGAGAAGAGAAGAGAAGAGAAGAGAGAAAAGAAGAGAATAAACAGAGTTGGAAGGGACCCTGGAGGTGTTCTAGTCCAACCCCCTGCCCAGGCAGGAAACCCTACACCACTCAGACCAATGGTTATCCAACCTCTTCTTAAAAACTTCCAGTGTTTGAGCATTCACAACTTGGAAGTTTGTCTATGTGCATCTGAGTAGTGCAAAATGGGTGTGGAGCCTTCTTGGAACTCCTGGAAGGATTGTGTTGTGGAGCTGTGCTTTCCGCTGGATGTTTTCTGCCCTGTAGATTCCAGGAAGGCTCCACACCCATTTGCAGCACTCAGGTGACCCTGAGGACACAGAGCAACCGCCAAGTGGCCTCAACGACCCTCTAAAAGGATGCAAATATCCAGCTCTCTGCAAGGAATATCAATCCTTCCGTTCCCCACCATCCAAGTCAGATCTGAGGAAGCTTCTCGGATGAGAAGCAAAATGTCTTCAGAGAAAAACCAGAAAGTCCAGTTGCCTCTTGAAAAAAAAAAAGCACCTTGACCTGGGTGACTGAGCATCTCCATAGATTAATACGAGTTTTGTCGTTCTGTGTCCTAGCCTAACTAAAGATATGACGGGGAAAGAAGACGTTTACCGAGGCCCGGCAATTCGAGCCCTGTGTCGGATCACGGATGTGAGTACAGGATTTTTCCAATTGTAAAAGAGGATGATGAAAATGAGGGGATGTTTTGGTTCACGGATGAGATTTTGAACCCCGGCTGAATGCTGGGAGGGTATTCTGAGATCTTACCCCCAACTTCACTGTCTTTTGACTTCACATGACCAGCTGGGAAATTCTGGGAGCTGAAGTCCGGTTATTTTTAAAATGGCTGAGGTTGGGAAATGCTGGTTTATAGCAGGGAGCTCCAAACTTGTCAACTTGTGGACTTCAACTCCCAGAATTCCCCAGCCAGCCAATATGGCTGGCTGGGAGAATTCTGGGAGTTGAAGTCCACCCATCTTAAAATGGCCAACGGTGGGAAACACTGAATTGCACGCTCGGGAGTTCTGGGAATAGAATAAAATAGAATTGATTTTTTTATTGGCCAAGTGTGATTGGACACACAAGGAATTTGTCTTTGGTGCATATGCTCTCAGTGTACATAAAAGAAAAGATACGTTCATCAAGAATCATAAGGCGCAACACTTAATGATAGTCATAGGGTACAAATAAGCAATCGAATCATACTAGGAAACAATATAAATCGTAAGGATACCAGCAACAAGGTTACAGTCATACAGTCCTAAGTGGGAGGAGATGGATGATGGGAACGACGAGAAGATTAATAGTAGTGCAGACTTAGTAAATAGTTTGAGAGTGTTGAGAGAATTATTTGTTTAGCAGAGTGATGGCGTTCGGGGAAAAACTGTCCTTGTGTCTAGTTGTTCTGGTGTGCAGTGCTCTATAGCGTCGTTTTGAGGGTAGGAGTTGAAACACTTTATGTTCAGGATGTGAGGGGTCCATAAATATTTTCACAACCCTCTTTTTGACTCATGCAGTCTACAGGTCCTCCATGGAAGGCAGGTTGGTAGCCATTGTTTTTTCTGCAGTTCTAATGATCCTCTGAAGTCTCTGTCTGTCTTGTTGGGTTGCAGAACCAGAATTGAAATCCACAAGTTGCCAAGTTTAGATTCCCCCCGGTTTAGAGGCTCGTTTCCGCAAAATTGAAGGACTAGAAACTTATCTTTTAAATCAGACAGTGAATCACCTCGGCCAAAAAAATTACTCCGTTTTGTTTTGTGAAGTACTAAAGAGCCTCAAGTGAACGTAATCCCGTCTTCTTTCATTTCTGGCCAACGTGCGATTTGAAAGTCTTGTCTCACCTCCATCCCTTCTCGCTTTCCCAGGGAACGATGCTCCAGGCCATCGAGCGATACATGAAGCAAGCCATCGTCGACAAAGTCCCCAGTGTGTCCAGTTCTGCCTTGGTATCATCCTTGGTAAGTAAAAGAAGGTTAGAGCTCTCGCACCCGTGAGGTAAATTCGAGTTCTCGACAACCGAGAACAAGCAAAGTCGACGAGGGAAGCCGGATTTGCTTAACGAACACGTGATTCATTTAACAACTGGGCCCTACCTAACAAAACGAAATTTAGTGTACAGGAGTGGCCAAAATTGTGGAAGCCTTTTGGGAAAAGTGTATTTTCTAAAACTAGCTAATAGCACCACTTTTTTTTTTTTTTGGAGTAGTACCATAAAATTATACATCAACGGAAAGATAATTGAATCAAGAATGCAATCACTTTTATGAAGGATTTGCTATTAGAATAGCAGTTACAGTATGAAGAAGAAAAGTGAAACATGTAGAAAAAAGGAGATATACAAAAATGATCACCCTAGAAAAAACGAGATATACAAAAATGATCCCCATGTCAATTAATCCTTAGTTGGGTAATCTTTAGCATGAATTTATGGCCTTACAACGTCTTTCCATGGAGTGAACCAAGTCTTTGAGTTCTGCAGCTGTTATCATGTGAAACTAATTTTAATTAGTAATTAGCAATTTTATGATGTTTGTGTGTCTATATTTTTCTTGACTGTACACCGCCTTGAGTCCTACGGGAGAAAGGCGGTATAGAAATATAATAAATAAATAAATAAATAAATAAATAAATAAATAAATAAACCAAGATTGAATGTTGGCTTCTATTAACTGGGTTTTATTGCTGGGTCGCTTCTGACTAACAAGTTTCTTTAGTTGGCTCCATAGATTTTCCATTGGGTGAAGGTCTTGGCTCTTCCCAGGCCATTCCAGCAGTGGAATAGGATTATCTTGAAACTCCGAAAAAAAGTGGTGTTATTAGCCATCAAACCTCCAAAATACACTTTCCCCAAAAGGTTTCCACAATTTTGGCCACTACTGTAGAGAAAAGGAAGGTTTTTAGATTTAGGCAAGAAAAACCAAATGCACAGGTGCAGCATCGGTCAGGGGTTCCCAACTGGGGGTGCAAGACAATATTCTGGGGGGTGCCGAAACTTGGGTTTAGAAGTTTCAAAATTATAGGGTATATGTCAGTGGTGAAATCCAATTTTTTTTACTACCGGTTCTGTGGGTGTGGCTTGGTGTGCATCGTGTGGCTTGATGGGCGGGGCAGGGGAAGGATACTGCAAAATCTCCATTCCCATCCCACTCCAGGGGAAGGATACTGCAAAATCTCCATTCCCATCCCACTCCAGGGGAAGGATACTGCAAAATCTCCATTCCCTCCCCACTCTGGGGCCAGCCAGAGGTGGTATTTGCCAGTTCTCCGAACTACTCAAAATTTCCGCTACCGGTTCTCCAGAACCTGTCAGAACCTGCTGGATTTCACCCCTGGTATATGTATAATTATATGCATTTAATTATTTTTTTAAGGGGTGCGAGGATATATCAGAAGCGTTCTTGGGGGCGTGGGGTATAGAAAAGGTTGGGAACTCCAGGCATAGGTGGTATCTGGCTCAATTGTAGTAATTGTGAGAGGGATCTTGGAGTCCTGGTGAACAATCACTTAAATATGAGCCAACCGTGTGCAGCGGCAGCCCAAAAAGCCAGCGCAATCCTTGGCTGCATTAATAGAGGGATAGAATCAAGATCACATGAAGGGTTAATACCACAATATGATGCTTTGGTAAGCCCACACTTGGAATTAAACTAAAGGTAAAGGTTCCCCTTGCACATATGTGCTAGTCGTTCCCGACTCTAGGGGGAGGTGCTCATCTCCATTTCAAAGCCGAAGAGCCAGCGCTGTCCGAAGACGTCTCCGTGGTCACGTGGCCGGCATGACTCAATGCCAAAGGCGCAGGGAACGCTGTTCCCTTCCCACCAAAGGTGGTCCCTGTTTTTTCTACTTGCAATTTTTTTACGTGCTTTCGAACTGCTAGTTTGGCAGAAGCTGGGACAAGTCACGGGAGCTCACTCCGTTACGCGGCACTCGGGATTCGAACCGCTGAACTGCCGATCTTTCGATCGACAAGCTCAGCCACTGAGCCACCGCGTCCCTTTGGAATTAAACTAGACCTACCCAATTCCAGCAACCATTTATATATATATATTAGCTTCCAGGCCCCTAATCATCTTGGTTGCTCTTTTCTTCACTCTTTCCAGAGTCTCAACATCATTTTTTTTTTTTTTTACATCGTGGCGACCAAAACTTGTTGCAGGATTCCAAGTGTGGCCTTACCAAGACCTTATAAAATGTACAAATGCTTCACGTGTTAATCTTGTATGTCAGATACAATGTCCTCCTGGTTTGGAGATGCAACCCTTCCAGAGGAATCCCTCCTGTCCTTCAACTGCCAGACTCTTAAAAACCCCGCCCCCCTCAAAGCACATCACTTGATTGACACGATTCAGGATTGGGTATTAACCGAGATGAGTTTTGGCGAGAGCCGCAGCTGAGATTCTTGATCCTTGGCCCTCTTTCCCAGCATATGATGAAGATCAACTACGATGTGGTGAAGAGGTGGATCAACGAAGCCCAAGAAGCTGCTTCCAGCGACAACGTCATGGTTCAGGTAGGGATTCCCCACAGCAGGGGAGGGATCTGGGAAGCTTTCGGGATCCACTCTGAAAATTGGAATCTTTGTGGAGGCCACCCTGCTCAGTCTACCTTCCTTCACTTGACTGCCTTCTCTGCAGATAGCAATAGCATGTAGACCTATATACACAGTCCTTCACGGCCCTCTCTAAGCGGTTTACAGAGTCAGCCTCTTGCCCCCAACAATTTGGGTCTGCATTTTACCCACCACGGAAAAGATGGAAAGTGCTGAGTCAACCTTGAGCCGGTCAGGATCGAACTGCTGGCAGTGGGCAGAGCTAGTCTGCAACACTGCATTCTAAGCACTGTGCCACTAGGGCCTTTCCTTCCTTCCTTCCTTCCTTCCTTCCTTCCTTCCTTCCTTCCTTCCTTCCTTCCTTCCTTCCTTTCCTTCTTCTTCCTTCCTTGGGCTACTCAGAATCGAACTGCTGGCAGTGGGCAGAGCTAGTCTGCAACACTGCATTCTAAGCACTGTGCCACTAGAGCCCTTCCTTCCTTCCTTCCTTCCTTCCTTCCTTCCTTCCTTCCTTCCTTCCTTCCTTCTGCTACTCAGAATCAAACTCCTGGCAGTGGGCAGAGCTAGTCTGCAACACTGCATTCTAAGCACTGTGCCACTAGGGCCCTTCCTTCCTTCCTTCCTTCCTTCCTTCCTTCCTTCCTCCTTCCTTCCTTCCTTCGGTACTCAGAATCAAACTGCTGGCAGTGGGCAGAGCTAGTCTGCAACACTGCATTCTAAGCACTGTGCCACTAGGGCCTTTCCTTCCTTCCTTCCTTCCTTGGGCTACTTAGAATCGAACTGCTGGCAGTGGGCAGAGCTAGTCTGCAACACTGCATTCTAAGCACTGTGCCACTAGGACCTTTCCTTCCTTCCTTCCTACCTACCTTCCTTCCTTCCTTCCTTGAGCCACTCAGAATCAAACTGCTGGCACTCAGCAGAATTTGCCTGCAATACTCCATTCTAACTACTGCGCCACCACAGCTTAGATAAATGGATGGATGGATGATAGGTAAATATATGGATGATGATAGACAGATGGATAGATAGATAAATAGATGGATGTTGAGAGAGAGAGTAGGGAGGGGAGAGAGAGAGAGAGAGAGAGAAGATAGGTAGGTGATGGATAGATATAGTTAGCAATAGCCCTTAGACTTATATACCGCTTCACAGTGCTTTCCAGCCCTCTCTAAGCGGTTTACAGAGTCAGCCTTTTACCCCCAACCATCTGGGTCCTCATTTTACCCACCTCGGAAGGATGGAAGGCCAAGTCTGTCAGGGTGGTAATTAATCCCATTCTGTTTTCGGGTAATCGCACCTTGATTTAGAGACGTGGATCGTGGCATTTTCCTCTTGTATACGTTAAGAAAATAAACCCCGAAGATTTTTTTTCTAAGAAAAACTCATGTATTTGTTATAAAGAAAATAAAACATCTCACTATCTAAAATAATTACATTTTGGCAACGTTCCTGTCAGCCACCTCTCTGCGGCCGGAACTCTTGGCAGGAGAACAAAGAAAGATAGAAGAAAAAGTGAAGGAATGCGAACATGCGTAGTTTAGCTTACTGATAAGAAAACTTGGCAAGCTACGGAAAGTCTGAAAGTCCAAAAATATGAGCTCGTCTTTTAAATACAAAAAATGCAGTGACAGAGTCAACCTTGAGCCAGTCAGAATCGAACTCTTGGCAGTGGGTGGAGTTAGCCTGCAATACTTCATTCTAACCACCGCGCCATCAGAGCTCTTTCTTGTTGGTTTACATCTGTCATCATTCTCAGATAGCGCAACACTGGCTAAGAATCGTGCGGGCTGTCATCACGAAGTCAGTAGTGGAGGAGCTGTGTTCACACAGTCTAGATCAGGGGTGTCGGGGATCTGGCCCGCGAGGTGGTTAGAACCGGCTCGTGAAGCCGCCCTGGAAACAGCAAAGGACCATCCCACGGCACCTCGACCGGACGCTGATCTGCAACATGGTGGCGGCCATCCGGACCGGACCACTTCTCTGGTGGGAAAGGGTTTGGCGCTCGCCCTGGTCTCGCCTTTGTCTGCTGGAGACAATGGATCCTCCCAGCCCCACCCAGGCTACCACAGCAGTTCAAACCGGTTCGGGCGAACCGATAGTTCTGACCATCGTCTGGGCCCGCCCACTTGCCCTGGCGCTATCCCGTCTTGTATAATCGCCCTGTGTTTGCTGCTACGCGCATGCGCTCACATTTTCGGTTGTGGGCAAACCGGTTGTTACAGTATGTGATACAGCTCTGCATCACAGGCACCCCCCCGGCCACGAGTGACGTTGAGCTGGCCACGCCCAGAATGCCTCCCCTTCCCCCCGAGGTCAACCACAACCCTGATGCGACGCTCAGTGAAATCGAGTTTGACACCCCTGTTCTAGGTCAATCCCCCTCCCCCTTGGAGGCACGCATGAAAAGAAGTTGCTACCTGTTAAGAAATATGCGCAGAGTAACCCTTGAGTAGCAAGGTTGTGCACATGAGAAACGGCTGAGGGTGATTGTGAATAAGCACTGTCAATACACAGACGCACTGAGTTGTGATATTCTTTTACTTTTAGGAAAAAGCAAAGCAAAGTCCAATAAACAATCCAGGTCATACACAGATAAAGATAGTTAAATTGTCAATCCAGGGATATTCCAAGAACAAAGTCTTCTTACCAGTTGTTGTAGTCATATGCAATAAAACAGTTCTTTTTGGAGTTGCAAACAGGAACAAGTACAGCGGTAAAACAATCAGTAAAACAGTAGAAAATAACAAATAGCAATGATCAAGCAGAGAGAACAGGCAGAGAGGAGCAGAGGTAGCAATAATAATGTAATAAGAAAAAATAAGCCATGATTCAAGCTTCCTCTTAAGTACGTTGGCTACAGAGCTAGCCAATCAGAATACAGTATGATGCAATACAGCATTACAGCCTTAAAGCTATACATTACATTTTGACTGCAAACATGCATTGATGGTTTATATATATAGCCAACCCAACCAGTTAGGCAATAGCCATTCCCTAACACTACTAGTGTTGAGGTCTCCGTCGACCTTTCCCTGGCTTTGAGCTGACCCCGGTCACCTTAGCTTCGGGGGAAAAATAAATCCTTTTTTTTCTTCCCCCGCATCCGCAGTACCATGCTCTCGGTTTGCTCTACCACCTGAGAAAAAATGACCGCCTCGCCGTTTCCAAGATGCTGAACAAATTCACCAGATCCGGATTGAAGTCCCAGTTTGCCTACTGTATGCTGATCCGGATTGCCAGCCGGCTGCTGAAGGAGTCTGAGGAGGGGTAAAGAGATCTGGAGGGGGGGGGGGGCGGCAGGGGGTCCAGAATAGAATGTGGAATGAGGTTAGTCCGTGATGGTGAACCTAAGTCCTGCATGCCACCTGTGCCCTCTCTGCAGGCACGCCAGCCGTTGCCCCAGCACAGCTCCACTGTGAATGCGTGCGCGCCTCTCGTTGGCCCGCTGGTTTTCGGGTCTCTGCGATACATGCTTGTTCCCGACCAATGACCCTCCCACCGGCACCTCCTTACATCTCAGTCCCCAGGTGTGCCTTGTGAAAGGGGACAGGACACTTTCTTCTCTCGTAGCTGGCTCAATATGCGTTGGTCTCGCCTTCGCTCTTCTCTCCATGCTCTAGGATCAGGAGGGGGTGATCCTTGCTCATCGCCTGAGCTCGGTCTCTTCTGCTCCTCCCTGCCTCCAAGCCTTTCTAATCCTGAAAAGCCCTGCCCGGACTGGCCCTGCCCTTCCCCAGTTTCCTCCAAAGCCAACAGAGCCGCCCCCTCAACCCCCGCAGGCTCCAATAGGGATATGACACTAGGTTACATGATGGAAGCTGCTGGTTTTGTGGCAGGTTTATGATTGTTCACCTCCGGACAGAATTTTGCCAAGCTAAAGCAACTGTCTGAATAATTAAACCAGGTAGTCCTTGACTTACAACCACAATTGAGTCCAAAATTTCCATTCCTAAGCAAGATCGTTGTTAAGTGAGCTTTGCCCCGTTTTACAACCTTCCTGTTATGAAGTCAATCACTGCAGTTTTTAACATTAGTAACACGGTCATTAAATGAATCTGGCATCCCCGTTGACCTGACTTGTCAGAAGGTCGCAAAAGGGGATCACAGGACCCCGGGACAGTGCATCAGTCATAAATACAGGTAGCCGTTCGTTTAGTGACCATGCAGTTACAACAGCACTGAAAAAAGGGATTTAGGACCATTTTTCACACTTATGACCGTGGCAGCATCCCCCACAGTCACGTGATCAAAATTCAGCTGCTTGACAACCGGTTCATATGACAGTTGCGGGGGCCCTGGATGGGGGGTGTCACATGATCAGTTTTTTTAAACTTCTGACAAGCCAAATCAATGGGATAACCCGGATTCGATTAATGACCGTGTGACTAACTTAACAAATGCAATGATTTGCTTAATAACCGGGGCAAGAAAAGTTGTAAAATGGGGCAAAACTCACGTCACAACTGCCTCACTTAACAACAATGAATTTTGGGCTCAATTGTGGTCGTAACTTGTGGCATACCTGTATGAGCCAGTTGCCAAGTGTTCTAATTTTAGTCACGTGACCATGGGGGAGGGAATGCTGCAACGGTCATAAGTGTGAAAAACAGTCGGAAGTCATTTTTTTCAGGGCAGTTGTAACTTTGAACGGTTACTAAACGAGTGGTTGTAAATTGAGAAATACCTGTAGAAATCCCTTATGAACTGCTAGGATTAGAGCCTTTATAAGCAGAAGTGGTATTCAGCCGGTTCGGACCGGTTCGAACCGAACCTGCGCTGGCTCTATGCCAGTGATGGCTAACCTTTTTGCCGTCGTGTGCCAAAAGTGGGGAGAACACAGGGTTCGTGCACATGTGTGCCCACACCCATAATTCAATGAGCCCCATGCATGTGCGTGGTATCCCCCGCGCACCCCCACTTTTGGCACTGTGGATCTGGTAGGCCCGTTTTTAACCCTCCACAAGCTCCAGAGGCATTCTACAAACCTGGGGAGGGCGAAAACCGCCTTCCCCACCCTCCAGAGGCCCTCTGGAGGCTGGAAATGGCTCGTTTCCCGATTTCCGGTGCAACCGGAAAGCCTGAAAATCAGCTGGCCGGCATGCGCAGGCACACTGGAGCTGAGCTAGGACAATGCTCGTGTGCCCACAGATATGGTTCGGCGTGCCACCTGTGGCACCCGTGCCATAGGTTCGCCATCACGGCTCTATGCTGTCCTATTTAGGCACGTTTTTGAGGCCAGGTGCATGGGAGGAAGCAGGCGCAGGAGCAAAGCACATGCACGGAAAGCTGGGTGCATGCACAGAAGGCATACGCGCGAGTGGCGAACCAATGGTAACCAAATGTGAAACCCACCGCTGGTTATAACCCTCTTCCTGCCTACCAGACATTCCAAGCTCCGCTGCCTCTTTGCCCTCTGGGAAGCTGCCCCTCCCTCCCTGGGAATCCAGACTACAATCCACGACACCCCCGTCTAATCCGCTGGTACGTTAATGCTGACGTCACACGACCTGTAAACGCAGCCGTGTCTTTTCTCGGCAGGCACGACAACCCCCTCTTTGATTTCATCGAAAGCTGCCTGCGCAACAAACACGAGATGGTGATTTACGAAGCCGCCTCGGCCATCATCCACCTCCCCAATTGCACAGCCCGGGAACTGGCCCCGGCAGTCTCAGGTGAGTGCAACATGGGAATCCGTCCCTTCGTTTCAGACCCGGGAGTCCTTGGTGGACTCCAGGGATAGCTCGTTTATTTATTTTCATCTATTAAACAGATCAATGTAGCCAAGTCAGTTTTTTTAAAAAAAAAAAATCCACCCAACACAGCTAGTCCTCGACTTAACGACCACAATTGGCCCCACAATTTATGTTGCTAAATGAGACGTTTGTTAAGGTGACTTTATGGCTTTGCTTGCCGCGTTCGTTTAAGCGAATCACGGCAGTTCTTTAAAAATGAGTCACACGGTTGTTAAGTGAATCTGGCTTCCCGCTTGACTTCGCTCATCAGAAGGTCAGCAAAAGCGGATCACGTGACCCCAGGACGCTGCAACCGTCATAAATACGAGTCAGCTGTCAAGCGTCTGTATATCACGCGGCCGCGGGGATACTGCGACGGTCGTAAGTGTGAAAAATTTCCCTTTTTTCCAGTGCCATTATAACTTTGAACGGTCATTAAGCGAGTTGTTGTACGTCGAGGGACTACTTTTAATAAAAGCCCATTTTTTAAAAAAATCCTACCCCACCCCATTTTGGCAGCAACCATACATCAGGTAGACGTAACCGAGAAAAGACGGTCGTACAAAGAACTCGGGCCCAAACATGGACAGTTTTGAAGGTGGCAACCATAACCTTGACTTAAACCTGGAAGTAGATCGGCAGCAGTGGTGGGATTCAGCTGGTCCTATATCACTGTGTTTTTGATGACGCAAGCATGTGCGGATGGCGCGCGCAAGCTAATTGCCGTGCTGTTCGACGTCGCGCATTTCCGGTGCTCGCCGAATGGGTTGTTACAGTATGTGACGCTCACTTCTGATCGGCAGCCAGTGCAGCTCCTGCAAGAAAGGCGACGCTTATACAAGCCTTGGTTTGCATGAAGCTGTTCACGCTGCCGCGTGTTGTGACGTAGGCTTCCTGAGTCATTAAAACACACGAGTAGTCCCCAAAACCTCTTTTATTGCAACAGCTGTGAATTACGTTCATTCACAGCTGAGTCCCAATTAGTTGCAAAAAAGTCCTTCGGGAAAAGTCCTTCGGGATAATCACCAACCTTTATCTCCCTTGACCCGCTGCCAAAAGACCTACTTGGCAAAGCCCCACGGAGTCCAGAATCAAACAGAGATGCCGACTGGGAACAGAATTAACAACATTGCTTTCCTACAAAGGGCCCACGTGCCTTTGCTCCTCTTTTAAGCCTTATGGGAGGGGCCAATCATCTCCAGGCCTTACTCCTGAGTTGTCCCTTTAGTTTTAACTGTTCTTGCCTTCTGGCAGTTCTGTGCATGCGCGCACTAGGAACAGGCTCCTCCTGTTCCTCTGCCTCTCTGATATCTGCCTCTGGAGGCTCCGGAGTCCACGCATCACTTCCAGATGGCCCTGGCCCCATCTCTGCCTCGGATGCAGAGCCCTCGTCCGGGCCTCCCACAGAATCCAGGACTGGCCCATGTTCCTCCCCACTGTCCGACTCCGCTGCCAGCTCCGCAGGCTGCTGGCAGACCACAACACCGCGTTCTGAAGTCACTAAACCGCCGAATAGTCTCCAAGGGCAGCCCCATGTGGAAGGCATGACAGTAGTCTAGTTAAAGTCAAAAATCTTCCCGTTTTGGGTTCTGCATCCGCTTTGAAACCCTCGAAAGATTGTGTTTGACACCCCTGATTTAGACACAGCTGTAGAAGGGGTGTTATCTGGGTCACAACTACGCAAATGGATGAGCTGTCCGTCAAGCTTGTGATCCCCTCCCTTCCTCGCCTTGTGTGACAAAATTGTGTGACGAAATTCAGCCTGGTCCATTTTTGCTTCTCCTTTCAGTGCTTCAGCTCTTCTGCAGTTCGCCGAAGCCCGTTCTGAGATACGCGGCGGTCCGGACCCTTAATAAGGTGAGCGCTTCAGAGGGGGCTGCCTGTCACAGGTGGTCCTCGACTTACGACCGCAACGGAGCCCAAGATTTATGTTGCTAAGCGAAACAACATTTGTTAAAAGTGAGTTTGTCCTATTTTACGACTCTCCTTGCCGCCTGTGTTCAGCGAATCGCCGCCGTTGTTCAAGGACCAACGTGGTTGTTAAGTGAATCTGGCTCCCCCCCCCCATGGATTTGTCAAAAGGTCGCCAAAGGGGATGACGTGACCCCGGGACATTGCCACCGTCGTAAACACGAATCCATAATCGAGCATCCGAATGTAAATCACGTGGGGATGCGGCAACGGTTGTAAGTGTGAGAAATGGTCACTTCGAACAGTCACTAAGTGAAGTTTTGTAAGTTGAGGACTACCTGTGTTTATTTATCAATTAAATTTAGATGGTATTCATGCCACTGTCAGGTGATGGGGCAACTTACAACATCTAAAAAGCAAGGACAAAACATTACAATATTAAATACACATAGTCCTCCTCTTATGACGGTTTGTTTACTGAGCAAAGTTACAAGGGCACTGAAAAAAGTGACTTATGACCGTTTTTCACACTTACAACCGTTGCAGCATCCCCACCGTCATGTGATCAAAATTTGTAGGCTAGGCAACTGGCATGTACTTAAAATGGTTGCAGTGTCCCAAGGTCACGTGATCCCGTTTTACGACTTTCTGACAAGCAAAGTCCATGGGGAAGCCAGATTCACTTAACAACCTGGTTACTAACTTAACAACTGCAGTGATTCACTTAACAACAGTGCAAGAACAGTCATAAAATAGAGCGACTCATTTAACAACTGTCCCACTTAGCGGAAATGTTTTATTTTCTATTTTATTTTGTTTTGTTACTTTACTTACTTTATTTTACTTTACTTTTATTTAATCTTATTACTTTAGTTTATTATTTATTTTATTGCATTTTATTTTATTTTATTATTTTATTTTACTTTATTTTATATTTTGTTTTATTTTATTACTTTACTTACTTTATTTTACTTTACTTTTATCTTATTACTTTAGTTTATTATTTATTTTATTACATTTTATTTTATTTTATTATTTTACTTTATTTTATATTTTGGTTTGTTTTGTTACTTACTTTATTTTACTTTACTTTTATCTTATTACTTTATTATTTATTTTATTGCATTTTATTGCATTTTACTTTATTTTATATTTTGTTTTATTTTATTACTTTATATTGCAGTTTATTTTATCCTATTGCTTTAGCTTAGTTTATTATTTATTTTATTGCATTTTATTTTATCTTATTGCTTTAACTTAGTTTATTATTTATTTTATTGCATTTTATTGCATTTTATTTTACGTTATTTATATTTTGTTTTATTTTATTACTTTACTTACTTTATTTTACTTTACTTTTATTTTATCTTATTACTTTAGTTTATTATTTATTTTATTGCATTTTATTTTATTTTATTTTACTTTATTTTATATTTTGTTTTATTTTATTACTTTATATTGCAGTTTATTTTATCTTATTGCTTTAACTTAGTTTATTATTTGTTTTATTGCATTTTATTTTATTGTTCTATTTTATTTTATATTTTATATTAGTCATTGCAGGCTGCAGGGTCCCTATTGGCGGCCTTCTTCCTGTAAGCTTTTCTGGGTTGTACTTTCAGGTGGCAATGAAGCATCCGTCCGCGGTGACGGCCTGCAATTTGGATCTGGAGAACCTGATCACCGATTCCAATCGCAGCATCGCCACGCTGGCCATCACCACCCTGCTGAAGACGGGCAGCGAGAGCAGCGTGGACCGACTCATGAAACAGATTTCCTCCTTCGTCTCCGAGATATCGGATGAGTTTAAGGTCAGCCTTCTAAAATCTGGTTCTTGGCTTTCTCTTCGGCCCGCCAGAATTGTTAGGGGTGGATGGGATTCTGGCTTTTCTCTGCCAAAATTGGCACGGAGGGGAGTCCGCAGGATTTAGAAAAAGTGTCACTAAGTTATGCTACCTGCAAAAATTTGTGCCATCACTGTGGGGCAGCAGAGAGTTTCTTTCCGTATCTCTTTTGTGCCATCTAGTGGCCATCTGTGGTTCTGCAGCCCAGTTCAGATAACCCTTGAATCAAAAGTCTATGGAGATTCTCAATCCTCCAGGTCATGCTTGTCCGAAAGGTGCTTTTTCCAAAAGGCAACTGGACTTTCTTGGGTTTATTTTCCTTGAAGACGTTGCACTTCTCATCCAAGAAGCTTCTTCAGTTCTAGAGAACCAAGAAAGTCCAGTTGTCTTTTGGAAAAGGCACTAACCGAATAACAGAATTGGAAAGGACCTTGGGAGGACTTGAAGTCCTAACTCTCAGTCCGTGGCCCAGTACCAGGCTGCAGCCTGTGGCAGGCGAGCATGTGAGTGTGCAAAGCTCCATTCGCACAAGCGGCCGGCGCACATGCAAAACCATCCCTGTATTAAAGTGGGCAAAACTTTGGCCACTTTAAGATGCGGGACTTCAATTCCCAGAATTCTGGCTGGGGAATTCTGGGAGCTGAAGTCCAGTATAGCTGGCTGAGGAATTCTGGGAGTTGAAGTCCGGCACAGCTGGCTGGGAAATTTTGGGAGTTGAAGTCCAGTATAGCTGGCTGGAGAATGCTGGGAGCTGAAGTCCAGTATAGCTGGCTAGGGAATTCTGGGAGCTGAAGTCCAGTATAGCTGCCTGGGGAATTTGGGGAGTTGAAGTCCAGCATAGCCGGCTAGGGAATTCTGGGAGTTGAAGTCCAGTATAGCTGGCTGGGGAATTCTGGGAGTTGAAGTCCGGCACAGCTGGCTGGGAAATTTTGGGAGCTGAAGTCCAGTATAGCTGGCTGGAGAATGCTGGGAGCTGAAGTCCAGTATAGCTGGCTAGGGAATTTGGGGAGTTGAAGTCCAGCATAGCCGGCTAGGGAATTCTGGGAGTTGAAGTCCAGTATAGCTGGCTGGGGAATTCTGGGAGCTGAAGTCCAGTATAGCTGGCTGAGGAATTCTGGGAGTTGAAGTCCGGCACAGCTGGCTGGGAAATTTTGGGAGCTGAAGTCCAGTATAGCTGGCTGGAGAATGCTGGGAGCTGAAGTCCAGTATAGCTGCCTGGGGAATTTGGGGAGTTGAAGTCCAGCATAGCCGGCTAGGGAATTCTGGGAGTTGAAGTCCAGTATAGCTGGCTGGGGAATTCTGGGAGCTGAAGTCCAGTATAGCTGCCTGGGGAATTCTGGGAGTTGAAATCCAGTATAGCCGGCTGGGGAATTCTGGGAGTTGAAGTCCAGTATAGCTGGCTGGGGAATTCTGGGAGCGGAAGTCCAGCATAGCCGCCTGGGGAAGTCCAGCATCTTTAAAGTGGCCAAGCTTGAAAAACGCCACCTTAGAGAAAAGGACTATTGGCTGCTGTCCACATCTCTCCATCATACAAGGTCCCCTTCTGCTGCTGATGCCCTCATGATGCCCTACAGGAGGATGGGTTTTCCCCCCCACCCCAGAACCTCTTTAATCGGCCCGATACAGAGAACCGACCGATCCTCACTTAACGTCGTATTATTGTTGCCTTGCAGGTGGTAGTCGTCCAAGCCATCAGTGCTCTGTGCCAGAAGTACCCACGGAAACACAGCGTCATGATGACGTTCCTGTCCAACATGCTTCGGGATGACGTAGGTCGCTCCGTCTGCATTGGGGGGCTCCTGCAGCGCCCCCTGTTGGGGGAACTTACCCAGGCCGCTACTTGCAACGTGTCTTGAGAACTATAAACTTGACCCGCCTAGCGACCAAAGAGCAAGAAAGTCTTGAGAAGTAGTCCTCGACGTACGACCGTAACGGAGGCTACATCGGGACGTTCGTAAAACAGGTCGCCTACATGACCAACCCAATTTTTTTTTTTTGCAGCGGTTGTTAAAGCAGAGTTGAAGTCCACAAGTCTTAAAGCTGCCAAGTTTGAAGACCTCTGGTCTTAACATTGGTCTTCAAACTCACGCCCCCCCCCGACTGCCTCGCTTTAGCGACGGGGATTTTTGGGGCTCGGTTGCGGTCGTAAGCCGAGGACTGGCCGCAGTCCCACTGCTGCACACGCGTGTTTCGTGTCTCCCCGCAGGGCGGCTTCGAGTACAAGCGAGCCATCGTGGACTGTATCATCGGCATCATCGAAGAGAACCCCGAGAGCAAAGAGACGGGCCTGGCTCACCTCTGCGAGTTCATCGAAGACTGCGAGCACACGGTGCTGGCCACCAAGATCCTCCACCTGCTGGGCAAGGAGGGGCCCAGGACCCCCACCCCTTCCAAGTACATCCGCTTCATCTTCAACCGAGTGGTGCTGGAGAACGAAGCCGTTCGGGCTGGTGAGTTTGGAGCGAGGGGGATGGCGAGCTTTGAGACCAAGAAGGAGAAGACCTCGAGATCGGCGTTGGTCAACCTTGGCAATTTTCAAATATGGAGATTCTCAGCCATGCAGGTGGTCCCAAAGGTGTGCTTTTTGTTCAGGAGGCACCTGGACATTTCTTGTTTTTTTTCTTTTGAAGACGTTTCGCTTCTCCTCCAAGAAGCTTCTTCAGCTCTGACTGGGGAACGGAAGGATTTATACTCCTGGAAGACAGCTGGACGTTCGCATCCTTTGAGAGGGTTGTTTGGAGGTTGGAGAGAGGACACGGGTAAACGTCCAGGCGGCCTCAACGACTCCCTAAAAAAGGATGCAAATGACCAGCTGTCTGCAAGGAATATAAATCCTTCCGAAGAAAAAAAACCCAAGAAAGTCCAATTACCTCTTGAAAAAAAATCACCTTTCGGTTTCAAATACGTGGACTTCAATTTTTTATTTTATTTTTTTAATTTGATTTATATGCCGCCCTTCTCCGGAGACTCAGGGCGGCTTACAGTGCGTTAAGCAATAGCCTTCATCCTTTTGTATATTTATACAAAGTCAGCTTATTGCCCCCACAAACTGGGTCCTCAATTTACCTACCTTAGAAAGGATGGAAGGCTGAGTCAACCTTGAGCCTTGGCGAGATTCGAACCTGCAGTAATTGCAGGCAGCTGGTGTTAATCACAATGCTATCAGTCTGCTGAGCCACCAGGAATACCGTGGGGTATTCCCAGAATACCCCACGGATTTTTATTTATTTAGCTGGGCAGCTTAGAGCAGGGGTCCCCAACACCCCCACGGGCCGTGGCCTATTGGGAACCGAGCCACACACCAATCAGGCCAGTGCATGCCTGAACAGTATCCCAAAGGCTTCTCTTCTGTCTTGTGTGAGCTGCCTGCTCCTGATACTCCAAAAACGGGAGCAGAGGTTGAGCGGGACAAGCACGCCCTGCTAGTTGTGGTCCGCCAGCAGCCTGCAGAGCTGGCAGCAGCATCAGACAGTGAGGAGGCTGGGAAAGGACCATGGGCCAGTCCTGGAGTCTGGGGAAGGCTCAGATGAGGGCTCTGCGTCGGAGGCAGAGATGGGGCCGGGGCCATCTGGGAGTGATGCGCGGACTCTGGAGCCTCCAGAGTCTGACGTCAGCGAGGCAGAGGAATAGGGTTCCCAGCGCACGCATGCGCAGAGCTGCCAGAAGACAAGAACAGTTAAGACAAAAGGGGCGACTCAGGAGTAAGGCCTGGAGATGATTGGCCCTTCCCATAAGACATAAAGGAGGAGCAAAGGCACATGAGCCTTTGCAGGAAGCAACTTTGTTCGTGCTGGTCGGTTTAAATTCTGAAGCTCCGTTTTGACTCTGTGCTCCGTGTGGCCTCGCAAAGCTAATTGCCAATTAGGTCTTTGGCAGCGTGTCAAGGGAGATAAAGGTGGGTGCTTATCAGCTTTATCATGAAGGACTATGGCAGAGTAATGTGGTTTAGACAATTTATTAATGTTCCCCAGCATCCAACCTCAGATCTGTCCCAAATAAATCCAGCTGCAATCAGTCCACAAGGCAGGGGCCAATTGTCCATAAAACAATGGAAAGTCGCTCCCACAAATAAGCCCACCCAACAAACTTAAATCCACTAGGCCAAATGGAAATACACCCACGAGATCTCACTTGGCAAGAGAAGTTCAGAGGCTCCAAGGCTCCACACAGAGGCTGTGTGTTTGTTCCTCGTTTCTTCACGAGGAACAAACACAGCCACAAATCAAACACCTTCTTCCCAGCAACCCCTTTCTCTGCCCACTGTGATAAATGCAGCCCATCAAGATGGGCGGGATCTTCCTCTGAGCAATCTGGAAGATCTCCATTGCTCTTGTCTTTTCTGTGCCCTGAGTGCTCTCGGATCCACCGTGGAAGGCAGCTTCTCTTCCTCTTCCCTGCCCGTCCACCCCTGCAAACTGTCCCCAGCCGAAGCCTCCTGTAAATCTCTTTCGGACGGCTGATCAGAGTCATCAATTAACCCAGTTCCTGACGTGCCAGGATTGAGCTCATCCTCCTTCGAGCCAGCCTCCGAGGAAGAATCCGGGGAGTCGTCCTAAGGGAGACATCACACCCACTTGCATGAGCGTTGTGGGTGCCCACAGCCCCGTTTGCACGAGTAACAGTTGCTCGCCTGCTCCTCTCACAAAACCATCCCCTCTTTTCCCCACTCCCACCTACCCACCCAGCCAGGCCACCAACTGGGTGAGTTGGCGGCCTGGCTTGGGGAACTGTGGCTTAGAGCATAAAAACATTGAAAAGAAAACACGAATATCGTCAGTTATAACAGACAAAGCAGATAAAAGGAAACCGCTAACTTTTTGCCTCCGACTTGCTTTTCCCTGCAGCGGCCGTCAGCGCTCTGGCCAAATTTGGGGCTCAGAATGAGAATCTCCTGCCCAGCATTTTGGTGCTCCTGCAGAGGTGAGTTCTGCCCTACGCCCCTACACACACACACACATACACACACACACACACACACACACACATCACATCAATGAATCAAAATTTCTTCCAAATGGATTCTCTCTTCTGACTCCCTAAAGCTGGACTGGACTGACCAAGAATACCTTGAAACGACACGGAAGCCTCTCTCTCTCTCTCTCTCTCTCTCTCTGTCTCTCTTTCACCCATGTGCCACCACAGCCCTTCCTTCCTTCCTTCCTTCCTTCCTTCCTTCCTTCCTTCCTTCCTTCCTGCCTGCCTGCCTGCCTGCCTGCCTGTCTTTCTTCCTTCTTTTTCTCCCTCACTATGCCTGCCTTCCTTCCTCCCTCCTTCCCTTCCTCCCTTCTCTCCTTTTCTCTGCCTCTCACTCTCCCCTTGTCTGTCTTCCTTCCTTTTCTCCCTCTGCCTCTCCCTCTGCCTGCTTTCCTTCCTTCCTTCCTTCCCTCCCTCCCACCTGCCCGCCCACCTGCCCGTCTTCCTTCCTTCCTTTTCTCCCTCCACTCTGCCTGCCTTCCTTCCTCCCTCCCCCTTCCCTCCTTTTCTCCCTCTGTCTCTGCCTCTCCTTTTATTTGTCTTCCTTCCTTCCTTCCTTTTCTCCCTCACTCTGCCTGCCTTCCTTCCTTCCTCCTTCCTCCCTTCCCTCCTTTTCTCTGCCTCTCACTCTCCCTTTGTCTTCCTCCTTCCTTCCTTCCTTCCTTCCTTCCTTCCTTCCTTCCTTCCTTCCCACTTAGACTTGTATACCACTTCACAGCCCTCTCTAAACGGTTTACAGAGTCGGCATATTACCACCAACAATCGGGGTCCTCATTTTACCGACTTTGGTAGGATGGAAGTCAACCTTGAGCCGGTCAGGATCGAACTGCCAAACTGCTGGCAGCCGGCAGCATATCTCTGCAGCCTCTGAGTTATTTGTAAAAATAATAAAGGCAGGATAACCAAAAAACAACAAAAATCTAAAGAGGTTCGACGTATGTGTGTTTGTGGACTTTGTGTGGGTAAGCTGGCAGTTCATAAGTTGTATTTTAAGGCTGGTTGTTTTTGTCCACCAAGAAGCTTCTGACCAGTATTGGTCTCACATTTCTTCTTTTGCCTCCTCCTCCTCCTCCTCCTCCTCCTCCTCCTCCTCCTCCTTGCAGGTGTGTGATGGACAGTGATGATGAAGTCCGGGATCGAGCCACTTTCTATCTGAACGTGCTGCAGCAGAGACAGCTGACTCTCAATGCGGCCTACATCTTTAATAGTAGGTGGCAGAATAACAGACAGGAAGGGATCTTGGAGGTCTTCTAGTCCAACCCCCTGCCCAGACAGGAAACCCTACACCACTTCAGGCAAATGATTATCCAACATCTTCTTAAAAACTTCCAGTGTTAGAGCATTTACAACTTCTGGAGGCAAGGAGTTCCACTTATTAATTGTTCTCACTGTCAGGAAATTCCTCCTTAGTTCTAAGTTGCTTCTCTCCTTGATGAGTTTCCACCCATTGCTTCTTGTCCTGCCCTTGGGGGCTTTGGAGAATAGCTTGACTCCCTCTTCTTTGGGGCAGCCCCTGAGATATTGGAACACTGCTATCATGTCTCCCCTAGTCCTTCTTTTCATTAAACTAGACATACCCAGTTCCTGCCAACGTTCTTCATATGCTTTAGCTTCCAGCCCCCTAAAATCATCTTTGTTGCTCTTCTCTGCACACTTTTCTAGAGTCTCAACATCTTTTTTATTTTATTTATTTTTATTTTATTTTTAAATTTGTATTCCGCCCTTCTCCCTGAGGATTCAGGGCGGTGAACAGCCAAATAAAAACATAACCTACAAACATTAAAATACAATTAAAAAGATATATATAAATTTGGCCCCATGATTAAAAACAATAAACCAATTAAAAACATTTTAAAAAGTGTTAGGCCAGCCCGGCTTGCTGGAAAAAGCAGGTTTTAAGGGCACGGCGGAAGGCACGGAGGTCTTGGATTCTCCTTATCTCTGGGGGCAGCTGGTTCCAGAGGGTAGGTGCCCCCACAGAGAAGGCCCTCCCCCTGGGGGTCACCAGCCTACACTGTTTGGCTGATGGCACCCCGAGGAGGCCCTCTCTGTGGGAGCGCACGGGTCGATGGGAGGCCGTCGGTAGCAGCAGGCGATCTCGAAGATATCTAGGTCCTATGCCATGGAGCGCTTTAAAGGTGATAACCAACACCTTGAAGCGCACCCGGAAGACCACTGGGAGCCAGTGCAGCTCGCGCAGGAGCGGTGTTACATGGGAGCGCCATGCAGCTCCCGTAATCACCCGCGCGGCCGCACTCTGCGCCAGTTGGAGCCTCCGGGTGCTCTTCAAGGGGAGCCCCATGTAGAGAGCGTTGCAGTAGTCCAGGCGAGACTATTTATAGTGTGGTGACCAAAAGTGGATGCAGGATTCCAAGTGTGGCCTTTCCAAGGCCTTGTAAAGTGGTATCAACACTTCACGTGATCCTGATTCTATCCCTCTGTTGATGCAGCCCAGAACTGTGTTGGCTTTTTTGGCAGCTGCTGCACACGGCTGGCTCCTATTTAAGTGATTGTCTACTAGGACTCCAAGATCCCTCTCACAGTTACTGCTGTTGAGCAAAGTACCAACATATACGGTACCTGTACATTTCGGGTTTTGTTTCTGTTTTTTACTTCTGGTTTGAAACCCCCTTTCTCGTCTTCGGCAGGTCTGACCGTCTCCATTCCTGGCATGGAAAAAGCCCTGCACCAATACACGCTGGAGCCTTCGGACAAGCCTTTCGACATGAGGTCTGTGCCGCTGGCCACCGCCCCCGTCTTTGAGCAAAAAGCAGGTACTGGGATTAGAGTTTTCCTCCTCCTCCTCCTCCTCTGCACAAAGCACCCTCCCTTCTAGCACTGATGATGTTCCCTAGTTGGGTCATGAAACGTCTGCAAGAAACCCATCAAGCTCAGAGAGCACTAAGGATCCCACAATTCTAATTCTTCTTCTTCTTCTTCTTCTTCCTCTTCTTCTTCTTCTTCTTCTTCTTCCTCTTCTTCTTCTTCCTCTTCTTCTTCTTCTTCTTCCTCTTCTTCCTCTTCTTCTTCCTCTTCCTCTTCTTCTTCTTCTTCCTCTTCTTCTTCTTCCTCTTCCTCTTCTTCTTCTTCTTCTTCTTCTTCTTCCTCCTCCTCCTCCTCTTCCTCCCTGTCTGCAACTCCCACTCCTTTCTAGCACTGATGAATGTTACACAGTTGGTCATGAAACATCTGCAAGGAAACCATCAAGCTCAGAGATCATCAGGGACCCCACAGTCATCATTCTCCTCCTTGTCTCCTTGTCCCTTTTTCCTCTTCTCCGTTTCCTGTTTCTCCTTCTTCCTCCTCCTCCTCCTCCTCTTTGCAAAACCCCCCTCCCTTCTACCACTGATGATGTTCCCTAGTTGGGTCATGAAACGTCTGCAAGAAAACAACCAAGCTCAGAAACTATCAAAAGTCCCATGTTTTCCTCCTCCTGCTGCTCTTCTCCTCCTCCTCCTCCTCCTCTTTGCAAAACCCCCCTCCCTTCTAACACTGATCATGTTCCCTAGTTGGGTCATGAAACGTCTTGCAAGAAAACCACCAAGCTCAGAGATCATCAGAAACCCCACATTCATCATGCTCCTCCTCGTCTCTTGTCCCTTTTTCCTCTTCTCCGTTTCCTGTTTCTCCTTCTTCTCCTTCTCCTCCTCCTCCTCTTTGCAAACCCCCCCCTCCCTTCTAGCACTGATGATGTTTACGATGGTTGCATCCATCCAGAGTTTTCATGATCGCCATTTGCGACATTCCAAGCAGCGGTTTGCTTAACAACCATGGAAAAAAAAAAAAAAAAGCCCGTAGAATAAGATGCGAGTCATTTAACAATTGTCTTGCTTAACAAAGGAAATTCTGCTCCCAATTCTGGTCATAAGTCGAGGTCTGGCTACGTGGGTTTCCAGTCCCTGGAGACCTGGCCTTCTTGTAATCTGGCACGGCAGGCTCCCTTCGTGTCAGAACTACCTTGTAGGATTGTGAGATTTTTCTCTTTGCCACCAATTCCTTTGCGCTCCCTGGTCAGAAATATGAATTTATTTGTTTAATTTTCTATTTCAGAGATTTCCCTGGTAGCCAACAAACCTGAAAAGATGGCTCCTTCACGACAAGACATATTCCAAGGTAAGGATATTTCTCTCCTCTTCCTCGATCGGAATTCTCCCTTCGCCCTTTGAATGAGGACAGAATGTCTCCCCAGAGAGATTAAAGTTTCTTTCTTTCTTTCTTTCTTTCTTTCTTTCTTTCTTTCTTTCTTTCTTTCTTTCTTTCTCACCCCCTCTTCCTTCCTTTTTCCTTTTTCTTTTTTTTTCTTTCTTTTTCTTTCTTTCTCTCACCCCCTTTCTACCTACCTCCCTTCCTTTTTCTTTCTTTTTTCTTCTTTCGTTTTCATTCTTTCTTTCCCTCTCTCACCCCCTTTCTTCCTTCCGCTTCCTTCCCTTTCTTTCTTTCTCTCACCCCCTCTTCCTTCCTTTTTCCTTTTTCCTTTTTTCTCTTTCCTTTTTCTTTCTTTTTCTTTCTTTCTTTCTTTCTCTTTCACCCCTTTCTACCTTCCTTCCTTTTTCTTTTCTTCTTCTTTCTTTTTCTCTTCATTTTTTCTTTCTTTCTTTCTTTCTCTCAGCCCCTTTCTTCCTTCCTTCCTCTTTCTTTCCTTCCATCTTTCTTCTTCCTTCCTTCCTTCCTTCCTTCCTTCCTTCCTTCCTTCCTTCCTTCCTATCTTTTTCTTTCTTTCTTTCTTTCTTTCTTTCTTTCTTTCTTTCTTTCTTTCTTTCTTTCCTGCCTTAATTTTTACAAATAAATCAAGACAGTGAACATATATCCACTCCTTCCTCTTTTCCCCATAACAGGAGCTTTGTGAGGTGGGTTGGACTGAGAGAGAGGGACTCACCCAAAGTCACCCAGATGGTTTTTATGGTTAAGGCAGGACTAGAACTCACTGTGTCCTGGTGATTGGCCCAAAACCACCCAGTCAGCTTTAATACCTAATGCGGGACTAGACCTCCCCGTCTCCTGGTTATTGGCTCAAAGACACCCAGCTGGCTTTTGTGCCTAAATCGGGACTAGAATTCCCCCGTCTCCTAGTGTTTGGCCCAAAGTCACCCAGCCAGCTCTAGAACTCCCGGTCTCCTCTTTCTTATCTGCCATTCCGACCCTGAACTGCTTTCTTTTCCCCATGTAGAACAATTGGCCGCCATTCCTGAATTCAAGAACCTGGGCCCGCTATTCAAGTCCTCGGAGGCTGTGCAGCTGACAGAGGCCGAGACGGAGTATTTTGTCCGCTGTATTAAGCACGTCTTCTCCAATCACATTGTCTTCCAGGTAAAATAGATAGATAGATAGATAGATAGATAGATAGATAGATAGATAGATAGATAGATAGATGATAGATAGATAGATAGATAGATAAGATAGATAGATAGATAGATGCATGGATGGATAGATAGATAGATAGATAGATAGATAGATAGATGATAGATAGATAGATAGATGATAGATAGATAGATAGATAGATGATAGATAGATAGATAGATAGATAGATAGATAGATAGATAGATAGATGATAGATAGATAGATAAAAAGCAAATATGGGGACCTAGGCAAAGTAAATTAATTGGAAAGACTTGAAGCTTGTTGAGTTTAGTTAGTATCTTCATTGTTGCCTCTGTGTAGAACCGGTGTCCAACACTGTCCCCTTTAACACCTGTGGACTTCAATCCCCAGGGGAATTCTGGGAGTTGAAGTCCACAGCGGTTAAAGGGGCCATTATTGGATATCGCTGTCACAGAGCAATGTTTCTCATCCCGAGCCCCTTTTTAAGATGTGTGGACTTCAACTCCCAGAATTCCCCAGTCAGCCAGGTGGAGAGGTATTGTCCGGATGGAAAATTTAGCACCTGGGTCCTGTGCAGAGAGGTCCCCAGGTGAAGGATCCTCCTCCTCCTCCTCCTCCTCTCCACAACTCCCTCTCCCTTCCAGCACTGATGATGTTCCCTAGTTGGGTCATGAAACGTCTGCAAGGAAACCACCAAGCTCAGAGAGCACCGACCTCGAGCTACGAAATATTCTCCTCCATTGGTTCCCTCTTGGCTGCTTGATAAACCCACCCACCTGCGCCTGGTTTTACGTCGAGAGTTCTTGCTTGTCAAAGTTAACGCCGCTCAGCCAAGTTCTGGAACAAATGTGTACTAGAAATCCCAACCAGGCGCTCTCCTTTTTTTTTTTTTTTTTTTTAAGTTCGATTGCACCAACACCCTCAACGACCAGCTCTTGGAAAAAGTGACGGTTCAGATGGAGCCTTCGGAAGCTTACGAAGTTCTCCGCTGCATCCCGGCACCCAGCCTTTCGTACAACCAGCCGGGCATGTGCTACACGCTGGTGCGCCTGCCTCTGGATGACGCCACCGCAGGTACCGCCAGGAAGGCCTTTCTGCTCCTGATGTTCTGCCAGATGTTAATCCCTCCCTGTGGGTGCATCTCTGTCTTAGCGGTCCACCTTTCATCCCCCCCCAATTCCTCTGAAAGCCAAGCTTTCAGAAAGGCGCTAGAATTTTATTTATTCATTCATTCATTCATTCATTCATTCATTCATTCATTCATTCATTAGTTCGATTTATATGCCACCCTTCTCCGGAGACTCAGGGCGGCTTACAATGCTTTAAGCAATAGCAATTTAATTTAATTTAATTTAATTTAATTTAATTAATTTAATTTAATTTAATTTAATTTAATTTTTTAATTTTATTTATTTTATTATTTTATAATTTAATTTTGAGCCTTGGTACTACAGTGGTTTAAAGCACCCTGTTATTAACACAGCTGCCTGCAATTTACTGCTGGTTCGAATCTCTCCAAGGCTCAAGGTTGACTCAGCCTTCCATCCTTTCTAAGGTAGGTTAAATGAGGACCCAGATTGTGGGGGCAATAAACTGACTTTGTATAAATATACAAAAGGATGAAGGCTATTGCTTAACGCATTGTAAGCCGCCCTGAGTCTCCGGAGAAGGGCGGCATATAAATCAAATTAAAAAAAAAAAAAAAAAATATTTAATTTAATTAATTTAATTTATTTATTTTATTTTATTTATTTTATTATTTTATAATTTAATTTAATTTAATTTATTTAATTTAATTTAATAATTTAATTTTTAATAATTTAATTTAATTTAATTAATTAAATTTAATTTCCGCCCCTCTCCAAAGACTCAGGGCGGCTGAGTCTTTTGTATATACCTGCTTAGTAGGGCTTTTCGTCCCCCCCAAGCGGTGTTCTATTTTTTTATACAAAGTCAGCTTATTGCCCCCACAATCCGGGTCCTCATTTTAGCTACCTTAGAAAGGATGGAAGGCCGAGTCAACCTTGAGCCTGGTGAGAATCGAACTCGCAGTAATTGCAAGCAGCTGGCAGCTGAGTGCTACTTTAACAGCAATTTTAGTCCGCTGCACCACCGAGGCTCTTCCCAGCCGTCCACCCAGCTCAGTAGCCCAAAGAGCAAACCTAGCTTAGCAAGACTTTCCCGATCCAGCCGTGGTGTTTTCTGTAACGTGCAACTAAAGAGTAGCAGTTCTGTTTTGCCCTCTCTGCAACACGTAGGGAGCATTGGTTAAGGTCGTTTGGTTAGTTCACACGTTTCCCAAACACAGACATGGCAAGAAAAGTCGTAAAACGGGGCAAAAGTCACTTAAGAAATGTCTCACTTAGTGACAGAGATGTTGGGCTCAATTGCGGTCGTAAGTCGAGGACCACCTTTCGCTCACATTTTTTTTTAAAAAAAGGACCAGTGGGTTAATCGGTCCTCCTTTTGCGCCTTGTCTCTCTGTCGCCCCCTAGTGGCGTGCACCTTTAGCTGCACGATGAAGTTCAGAGTTCGAGACTGCGATCCCAACACCGGCGTGCCGGAGGAGGACGGTTACGAGGACGAATACGTGGTAAGAGCAGGGATGAAATCCACAATTTTTTTTTTTACTACCGGTTCTGTGGGCGTGGCTTGGTGGGCGTGGCAGGGGAAGGATATTGCAAAATCTCCATTCCCACCCCACTCTGAGGCCAGCCAGATTTGCCGGTTCTCCGAACTACTCAAAATTTCCGCTACCGGTTCTCCACAACCTGTTGGATTTCACCCCTGGGTAAGACCCGGGGAGTTTGCGGTCATTTGGGGGCAGGGTTTGGATCGCGCAATTGCAGCCGCCATTTTGATTTTTTTTTTAACCCACTTAACAACCATCTCAGAAATGGGAATTTGAGGCTCCGTTGCGGTCGTAAGTTCGAGGACTACTCGTCATTCTTTCTGGGCTTCCCTTTCCGCAGCTGGAGGATCTGGAGCTCGCTCTCTCCGACCACATCCAGAGAATCCTGAAGCCGAACTTCGCCGCCGCCTGGGAGGAAGTGGGCGACGACTACGAGAAGGAGGAAACCTTCGCACTCAGCACCATTAAAAGCCTGGATGGTGAGAGGGTAGCGGCTCTTTCCATTTGGGTATTAAACCAGAAATGGGTTGAGTTTATATTTGATGGTTTTAATCTTTTTTTTATGCTTTAAGTTGCCCAGAGTCACTTTGAAACGAGGGGGGCAGCCAATAAATTTAATAAATAAGTAAACCTTGAACTGTTAGCCAATAGTCCTCGCCTTACGACCGGCTGTTTAGTAACCGTTTGATTGATTGATTTATTAAAGGAAGCTGCAAGATGCTCTTTGCAGCTCCCAGCAAGGAAAAAGGGGAGTCTCCAACTGCCCATACAGGTAGTCCTCAGCTTACAACACTTCGCTTAGTGACCGTTCGAAATTAGAACAGCCCTGAAAAAAGTGACTCATGAGCATTTTTCACACTTACGACCGTTGGTCACGTGATTGACATTCGGACGGCTTGACCACCGATTCACATTTATGACGGTTGCAGCGTCCCTGGGGGGGACGTCCCCTTTTGCAATGAGGAAAACCCAAGGGGAGAGGCCAGGTTCGCTTAATAACCGTGTGACTCATTTAACAACTGAACCAAGGTGTCAAGAAAAGTCGTAAAAAAAAACGGGGCCGAACTCATTTCACAAATTGCTCACTTAGAAACGGAAATTTTGGGCTCGGTTACAGTCGTAAATTGAGGATTACCTGTCCCATGGACTCCCCCTTGCTTGTCAGGGGCTGCTTGGTCAACCCTCCAAAACCTCTGAATTCCTGTGTCTGGACGACTAACCCCCGGGGTGGTATTACCTTTGCTACCGGTTCGCAAATGTGAGCACACGCCACCTCCGTCAAAGCGTCAAAAATGAGACGTGATGACATCCGGGCGGGTGGGCGGAGCCTCCCGCAGCAGCCACTACAGATTCGCCCGAACCGGATAGAACTGGCTGAATCCCACCACTGGACTGTTCTGTCCCGGTCTCACACAAGTACACAAACAGACAGCCGGGGGTTAAATAAACTGGCAGACAACCAATTCTTCCGATAAGAAGCTTGGCAGGAACCCAGTAGCTGCTTGCCAAGAACTTTTACTCAATAAACAAAATACCCACAGTCAAGAATTGTCCGGTTCGTAAAATAAATCCAAGGCCGATAATGTTGTTTCCAAAGATGCAATGTGACTCGATAGTAGTTAGTTTTGTCCGTCACAGAGTCTGAATGGCCACCACGCTCCCTTTTTATACCTTGTGGGTTGTGGTCCAGTGACTCAGCCTAATCTCGGGCACGCCTTTTCTTCTGTTGCACGCGCTTATCTCTGCGACGCTGCCGAGGATCCAGCCAAGACTCATCTCCCTCATCACTGTCCACCTGTGGCTGCGTGGACGTGCTTGGCCCCAGCCCTATCTCTTGCCCTTCGGCAGACACCGAAGGCATTGCCAGAGAGGAGGGTCCTGGAGAGGGAGGCCTTGCCAACTCCTCTCCTTCACTCTCGGAGTCCTCTCCTGCCGATGACACAGGCTCAGGTAACGCAGCCACAACATGGACTAACCCCAGCTGTTGTTGTTTTTTTGTCGAAATGTAGAAGCTGTGAACAACATCGTGAAGTTCCTCGGCATGCAACCTTGCGAGAGATCGGATAAAGTGCCCGAGAACAAAAATTCGCACACACTCTACCTGGCAGGTACGAACCCATCGGGAAATTAGGGGTGTGTGTGTGTGTGAGGATACTGAAGCTCCCTGCAGCTACGCTGGGGTAGGCTTCAAAAATTTTAGCAAGGGGTTCTCTGCACGGTTGCTGGGTGGCGTGGCCTAGTCGGCCTCTTGCACCACGACGGGGCGGGGGGAGGCGTTTTTGCCCTCCCCAGACTCCGGAGGCTTTTCTCGAGCCTCCGGGAGGCCGCAAACGACCTCCCCAGGCTCTGGAGGCCGGAGATGGGCCCGAACTTCCGG
Organism: Pantherophis guttatus; assembly: GCF_029531705.1. Next base: position 6,343,150 of record NW_026843855.1, on the reverse strand, counting down.
TAGGCCCGTTTTTCGCTCTCCGTGAGCCTCTGTGCGTGCCATATGTTTACCTGCATCCAAAATGCGCCGCGTCCATGCCTAAGGAAGAACTAGAACTCACTATCTCTCAGCGATTGGCTTAGTCACCCAGCTGGCTTTTACTCCAAGGCAGAACTAGAACTCACCATCTCCCGGGGATTGGCACAAATGTCACTCAGCCGGCTTTCACGCCTGAGGCAGAACTACAACTCACCGTCTCCTGGTTTCTCGACCTGCACTTTTCCCACTGCGCCCTACAGCCGATATTGATTGATCGATCAATCCCTTTGGGAAGACCGTGGAAGGCCATAAGATAGAGTGGTGCGGTGGCCTAGAGGTGGAGCTCTGGCCTCACAATCGGGAGGCTGCGAGTTCGATCCTAGGTAGAGGCAGATATTTCTCTCTCTCGGCACACTAAATAGATCTGCTGAACAAAACTCCGTATTAGTGACAGGAAGGGCATCCGGCCAGTAAACATTCAGCTCCATTTAGTTGCCCAGACTCCGGGATTATAGGGTCATTAAAAGAAGATGATGGAAGGCTCCAAGATAGTGCCGTCTCATTTCTTCTGAAATCTTGAATCCCGGCCTACCTACTTCTCTCATTTCCTCCCTCCACCCCCAGGTATGTTCAGAGGTGGCTTAGACGTCCTGGTCAGAGCCCGACTCGCTCTTGGCGACGGCGTGACGATGCAAGTGACCGTCCGGAGCATCGTCGAAGCCCCCGTGGACGTCATCTTGGCTTCCGTCGGCTAACAGTCGTCACCCGAGCCTGCCCCATCCCCACCGGCGACTCCTCTTCCGGATCTGGGGATGGCGCGTTTATTCGGTTCGTTGCGCGATTCCCTTCGATGGTTATTCTTCTGTCAAGGAATTTTGGCATTTCTTTTGCGCACTCCAGGACTTTTCTCAACCTTGGAAGCTTGAAGATGGGTGGACTTCAACTCCCAGAATCCCCCAGCCAGCAGCGCTGGCTGGGGGATTCTGGGAGTTGAAGTCCACCCATCTTCAAGCTTCCAAGGTTGAGAAACTCTGGAGTACTCGGTCGCATCTTCGTTCCGGTTATAAATTATTGCCTTTTGCGAGTAAGTTTAGAGATGGGGGGGGGGGGGGACAATTTCTTCTTTTTTTTTTTTAAATAAAAGAGCAGTTCCTGGATTGGATTTTTATTGGCCGCCAATAAATGAGCTGTTTTCAGCACTTCCAGATGTGTTTTCGTTGGGTCTGAATCAGTGGTGGGTTTCAAAAAATTTTTATTACCAGTTCTGTGGGTGTGGCATGGCTTGGTGGGCGTGGCAGGGGAAGAATACTGTAAAATCTCCATTCCCACCCCAATCCAGGGGAAGGATACTGTAAAATCTCCATTCCCTTCTCACTCCAGGGGAAGGATACTGCAAAATCTCCATTCTCTCCCCAATCCAGGGGAAGGATACTGCAAAATCTCCATTCCCTCCCGAATCCAGGGGAAGGATACTGTAAAATCTCCATTCCCTTCTCACTCCAGGGGAAGGATACTGTAAAATCTCCATTCCCTCCCCACTCCAGGGGAATACTGCAAAATCTCCATTCCCTCCCCAATCCAGGGGAAGGATACTGTAAAATCTCCATTCCCTTCTCACTCCAGGGGAAGGATACTGTAAAATCTCCATTCCCACCCCACTCCAGGGGAAGGATACTGCAAAATCCCCATTTCCTCCTGATCAGCTGGGACTTGGGAGGCAGAGAATAGATGGGGGCGGGGCCAGTCAGAAGTTTTACTACCAGTTCTCCGAACTACTCAAAATTTCCGCTGCCGGTTCGCCAGAACTGGTCAGAACTGCTGAAACCCACCTCTGGTCTGAATGATAAAACACACTCGGAATATGTCCGCGTTTCTCAGCTTTAAAATATCTGGGTTTTAAAGACTCGAAACTGGCTAGGGAATCCTGGGAGTTGAAGTCCTCTTAAAAGTTGCTTTTAAACGATGGACCAAAAGCAGTTTTCTCCACCGTGAGGGGAGACCTTGGGGTGTTTCGGCTTAGGACAAAAGCCATACTTAACCTCAATTTACAATACAGGGAGTCCTCGACTTACAACAGTTTGCTTAGTGACCGCTCAAAGTTACGACGGCACTGAAAAAAGTTGAGTTTTTTGTCCATTTTTCACCCTTACGACCGTTTCAGCATCCCTGTAGTCATAAGACGGACATTCGGATACTTGAGAAGTGACTCACATTTATGATGGTTGCAGTGTCCTGGGGTCACGTGATTCCCTTTTGCGACCTTCTGACAAGCAAAATCAACAGGGAAGCCGGATTCACTTAACAACCGGGTTACTCATTTAACAACTGCAGCGGTTCGCTTAACAAGCGTGGCAAGGAAAGTCGTAAAACGGGGCAAAATTCACTTGAAGAAATTTCTCACTTAGCAACATCAATTTTAGGCTGAATTGTGGTCGTAAATTGAGGATGATCTGTAGTTCATTTAGTGACCGTTAAGTACAACACTACTGAAAGAAGTGACTTATGACCATTTTCCCACTTAACGACCATTGCAGCATCCTTGTGATCAAAAGTTGCTCGGCAACTGACTCATATTTATGACGGTTGCAGTGTGTCACGCGATCCCCTTTTTGCGACCTTCTGACGAACAAAGTCAACGGGGAAGCCGGATTCACTTAACAACCGTGTGACTCATGTAACTGCAATGATTCGCTTAACGACTGCAGCCAGGAAGGTCGTAAAAACGGGGCAAAACTCACCAGTGTCTCATTTCGCGACATAAATATTGGGCTCGATTGTGGTCGTAAGCCGAGGACTACCTGTAATTGGGGTGATTAAAAGGCAGCAGGGCTAATTATTCACTCTTAACTCTTACGATCCAAGCTTATAAATAGGGAGCCAGGAGTCGTGGGAATAATCAAAAGAATGTCTTTATATAATGCATAGTTGCGTTCCCAAATTTACAATTTAAATGGGCAAGACCAACTTACAGAAGACGAAGCTCATCAAGGGTGCCATGAAGCGGTCCTCAGCTTACAACGGTTCATTTAGTGACTGTTCAAAGTTATGACGGTACAGGAAAAAACGACCGTTTTTCCACCACTTACGTCTGTTCCAGCATGCCTATTATCAAACTTCAGGCGTTTGGCAACTGACTCATACCGACGACGGGTCGTGGCATGCGGGTCTTGCAATCTTCCGACACGCGAAGTCAAGGGGGGAAAGCCGGATCCACTTAACCACCGGGTGACTCACTTAACGAGAAAAGTCGTAAAAATGGAGCAAAGCTCACTTGACAAATGTCTCACTTAGCAACAAGGGATTTGGGGCTCTGTTGTCGTAAGTCAAGGACTGCCTGGAGCTTGTGCGCCAATCGAGTGCTAAACAATTGGTCCCGGGGCAAAACGTTTTTGCGTCAAAATGCGTCGAGTACCAAATCCGATGCGTTTCAAAGCAGTTTGTACTAAAAGGTGATCGCGTGACCTGGGACACAACTATCTTAAATATGAATCGGGTACCAAGCGTCACTTAACCACGGGGGATGCTACAACGGTCGTTAAGTGTGAAAAACGCTCACGGGTCCCTTTTTTCAGTGCCGTCGTAGCTTCCAACCGTCACTAAACGAACTGTTGTCAGTCCAGGACTATCTGTACTGTTATCATCCCGATTCTGATGCGCCGTCCTCATTTCTGCTCGCTTATTCACCTGGTCTTCCTCTCCCCCGCATCCTCCAGAGGCAGGATTTTTGGGGGGAGGGGGGGGCTCCCTTCAAACTGCTTCAGACCCCTCCACCACCGTCCCCGCCAATCCGTCGGCTAGATTCTGTCAATTTACTCGCCAACGCAGAGATCGCTTCAAAGGCTGATTCACCGTCGTCCGGAGTTTCCATCCGCTCTTCCCACGCTTCTCCTATTGCTCCAGAGTGCAAAATTCTCCTCAGAAGAGAGGGAACGGTTTCGGTCCGTCGTGTTTGTGGCTCAGAAGGAGTTGATGAAGTTTAAGTACGCGTTCAGAAAACCCTGAGGCTCCTCCAGCTGTGGATAATGGCTGATGTGGTCATCCAGCACCGTCACTGTCGACGTGGGAAGCAGCTGTCTGTCAAAAAAATAAAAGAGAGCAGAGGTTGTGGGGTGCTACCTCCAAGGGGCATGGGGACGAGGGGGACTAGCATCATGTCAGGGCCATTTACATGGGGAGGGTGTCAGGTTTTGAGGTCGTCTCAAATAAATTGCATTTCAAACGAAGTCTTTGAAGAAAAACTCCCATTTATTAAGCACGACATTGTAACCCCGACTCCATCGCAGCCAACACTGACTTCCAGACCCAAAACCCTCCCTTTCCGTTCCCCACTCCCCTGCACTTATTGGCCATCTTCCAAGTCACTCTACCCCTAATCTACTGCTCCAGCTCAAAGGAATTTCCCCCCTCCCATCCCATCTCCTAGGGGATATTATCTCCAGGGAAAATAAGTAGGTGAAAAGTCAAACGTCCCTTTCCAGACGCCTCCGCTTCTCCTTCTTATGTCAGCACTAGAGTAAATGCAGCTTGAAGTGCTGACAGAGAGTCTCAACTTTTAAGACTTGTGGACTTCCAACTCCCAGAATTCCCCCGCCATCCAGCTGTTCTCCAGAACTGAAGAAGCTTCTTGGAGGAGAAGCGAAACCTCTTCAAGGGAAAATTTAAAAAGTCCAGTTGCCTTTTGGGAAAAGCTTCTATAGCTAGTCCTCGAATTACAACCGTAATGCAGCCGGAAGTCATAACACGGTTGTAAAAGAAGTAAATCACATGACTGAGCCAATTACACATTGTTTTAACGGCGTTTGTTAAGCAAACGTGACCGTCATAAGTGGGGGGCAAACACCAGTCATTAAATAAACTCCCAGCAAAGCTGGCTGGAGAATTCTGGGAGTTGAAATCCGCCAGGCTTAAAGTTGCCAAGGTTGGAGACCCCTGCTCCTGAGGCCTCCTGTTATATAGGCAGTCCTGGACTTATGACCGGCCGCTTAGCGAAGGTACGGCCTACTTGAAAAAGGATTCTTATACGGCCCTGATCTGAAGTTCCCACGGCCAACTTTGGAGGCTGGGCAAGATTGCCGCATTTATGTCTGTTTGAAGCATTCTGCAGTTGTGGGAGTGTGCTATCACAACAGGACCCTTAGAGGTCCTCTAGTCCAACCCCCAGCTCATGCAGGTGACGCTTGTCTATATACCGATGTGCAAAGACGTCGTTTTGCTTCGGATCAAGAAAAAAGAGGAAAGTCACTTTTTTTTTTTTTTTTGGTAAGTCCTTGAAATGTGACGGGGAGGCCCCACCCCACCCAGCTTACTTGTAAAGCGGAAGAAATTCCAGGTGAGGGTTGACCGGATCCAGTGGTCCGTAAATCAGATGTACTGGAAGACAGGAAGGGCGACACTTAAGACATTTAAGACCCAAATGAAAGCAAACGTCCGATATTTCCCCCCCCCCCCCCCCCCCCGCTCTTACAAAGCCCGTCAAAGCTCCGAGGAGGAGCCGTTCCTACTCACAGGGAACCGAGGCGGATTGCAATGCTCCGACCCAACGGTCTCTGTGCTGCTTCCGCTGGCTGATATAGTGTAAAAGGCTGCAAAGCAAAATTTAAGACGTGATAAGACAGGATAACGGCATGGGAAGGGACCTCAAGAGGTCTTCTCGTCCAGCCTCCTGCTCGAGCAGGAGATCCTACTGTACCAGGAGTCTTTCAACCTTGGCAACTTTAAAGGCTTGGGGACTTCAACTCCCAGAATGCCCCAGCCGACCATGCAATTTACAACATTTTTCCCCAGAAACCAATAACTTATTTTCCAAAAAAATATATATGAGTAGAGTAGAGTAGAGTAGGATAGGATAGGATAGGATAGGATAGGATAGGATAGGATAGGATAAGGATAGGATAGGATAGGATAGGATAGGATAGGAAAATGGGAATAGAATAGAATAGAATAGAATAGAATAGAATAGAATAGAATAGAATAGAAAAATGGAAAATGCAATAGAATAGAATAGAATAGAATAGAATAGAATAGAATAGAATAGAATAGAATAGAATAGAATAGAAATGGAAAATGCAATGGAATGGAATGGAATAGAATAAATAGAATAGAATAAGAATAGAATAAACAGAATAGAATAGAATAGGAAAATGGAAATAGAATAGAATAGAATAGAATAGAATAGAATAGAATAGAATTGAAAATGCAATGGAATGGAATGGGATGGGATGGGATGGGATAGGAAAATGGGAATAGAATAGAATTGAAAAATGGAAAATGCAATGGAGTAGAGTAGAGTAGAATAGAATAGAATAGAATAGAATAGAATAGAATAGAATAGGAAAATGCAATGGAATGCAATGGAATGCAATGGAATGCAATGGAATAGAATAGAATAGGATAGGATAGGATAGGATAGGATAGGATAGGATAGGATAGGATAGGATAGGATAGGATAGGAAAATGGGAATAGAATAGAACAGAACAGAACAGAATAACAGAACAGAATAGAATAGAATACAATAGAATAGAATAGGAAAATGCAATGCAATGCAATGGAATGGAATAATAGAATAAATAGAATAGGATAGGATAGGATAGGAAAATGGAATAGAATAGAATAGAATAGAACAGAATAGAATAGAATAGAATAGAATAGAATGGCAGAATTGGAAGGGACTTTGGAGGTCTTCTAGACCAACCCCCTGCTTAGGTAGGAAACATTGATATTTGTTTAATGACCCCCACCAAAAAAAAAAAAAAAATCAGAAAATCGGATCCAGTCGTGGGATGACCCATTACAGCCATCACGTCCTACGACCATAATTGGCAGGCTCAATGATGGTCGTAAATCAAGGACTAAACCTACACTGTAGTTGGAGATTTAACGTCCTACCTGTCCACCACAAGGTTTCCGTCGTTTGTTCGCAGGGCTGTCCACATGTCCCACAATTCGGCCTCAGAAGGCTGGGTGTGCGGACCGAAAACTTCGCCCAGGCTGGGGGGGGGGGGGGGAATTCAAGAAGAGATGAATCAACGTGAGAATTCACACAGTCCAAACCCCCCCACCCCCCTCAATACTCTGGACGAGCAGTTCTCCAATCCAAATGGGCTTTCTTTCGGCTTAAATATAATCCGATTTTTTGAAGATAATTTAGGAAGATTATTTGAGCAGCCTTATTTTAGAAGAGTTTCTCAAACTTAAGACACTTGAAGACAGACATGTGGACTTCAACTCCCAGAATTCCCCATCCCAAATGCTTTAACATAGGTGGACTTCAACTCCCAGAATACCCCAGCCAGCATGCTTTAAGGCAGGCGGACTTCTACTCCCAGAATTCCCCAGCTGGCATGCTTTAAAATGGATGGACTTTAAAAATTCCCCAGCCAGTTTGCTATAAGATGGGTGGACTTCAACTCCCAGAATTCCCCAGCCAGCATGTTTTAAGATGGATGGACTTTAAACTCCCAGAATTCCCCAGCCAGTTTCCTTTAAGATGGATGGACTTCAACTCCCAGAATTCCCCAGCCTGTTTGCTTTAAGATGGATGGACTTCAACTCCCAGAATTCCCCAGCCAGTTTGCTTTAAGATGGGTGAACTTCAACTCCCAGAATTCCCCAGCCAGTTTGCTTTAAGATGGTGAACTTCAACTCCCAGAATTCCCCAGCTGGCATGCTTAAAATGGATGGACTTTAAAATTCCCCAGCCAGTTTGCTATAAGATGGGTGGACTTCAACTCCCAGAATTCCCCAGCAGTTTGCTTTAAGATGGGTGAACTTCAACTCCCAGAATTCCCCAGCCAGTTTGTTTTAAGATGGGTGGACTTCAACTCCCAGAATCCCACAGCAAAGCATGCTTTAAGATGGGTGGACTTCCACTCCCAGAATCCCACAGCAAAGCATGCTTTAAGATGGGTGGACTTCCACTCCCAGAATCCCACAGCAAAGCATGCTTTGAGATGGGTGGACTTCAACTCCCAGAATTCCCCAGCTGGCTCAGGAATTCAGGGATTTGAAGTCCACCTCTCTTCAAATGGCCAAATTTGAGACACTCTGTTCTCAAAGAGCCAAAATCTTTTTTTTTAACGCTTTAAAATGCAAACTCACCTTTTGGTGAAGATGAAATAGTTCGTTAGGCGAGTAAGAATGGCCGATAGCAGTCCGCCATCTTTGAGAACCTGAAAAAGCAGGAGGAGGGCCCTTCAAACGGTTTGCATGGGGAGGAGGAAGAGGAGGAAGAGGAGGAGAAGGAAGGAAGGTTCTTCGCAGCAGCAAAAGGGAAGCTGCTAAGCAGGAAAAAAAAAATGGCTTTCCAAAATTAAAAATCCCTATTGCATCTGGCTCCAGGTTACTAAACTGGCCTCATTTTTGCCGTGTCATTTTGCGGTTCAGGACTTCCAAACATCAAAGCAGAGAAAGATCATCTATAGATCATCTCCAAATCTATTTAATTATTTTAATTTTTAATTATTGTTGTGTCTTGTGTTTTTAAATTGGCTGTACACCGCCCTGAGTCCTTCGGGAGAAGGGCGGTATAGAAATAAAATTATTATTATTATTATTATTATCATTAAGTAACGGAGACCGGTTCAGTTCAGAATAAAAGGATAGGCGGGTACTCCTCGACATACGACCACAATGGAGCTCCCAGTTTCTGCTGCTAAATGAGAGACTTGTGAGGTTTGCCCCGTTCAACGACCCTTTCTTGCCGCAGTCGTTAAACGAATCACTGCCCCTCTTAAGGGAATGGTGTGGCCGTTAAATGAATCTGGCTTCCCTCTGGCTTGTCAGAAGGTCTCAACCGGGGCTCGTTTGTGGGTCGTAAGTCGAGGACCGCCTGGGTCACATATCAATAAATTTAACTGGTTTAATATTTAAGATTCACTCTTTGTGTGAAAAGAGAATATCCAGGAAGTAAAAATCAGCTCGCCAATTCCTATTGCAACTTTTATTTCTTTCTTCCTACGCCGAGTATTTATCTACGTTCTAGGTGTTTTTACTTAATCTCAGGGTGGATAAAAATCAATGATTTTTTTAAAAAAATCAAAAAAATCAGATTTTTTTGATTTAAAATGGATTTTTTTGATTTTTATCGAATTTATTTTAATAAAAAACTTTTGGGGCAAAAATCTATCGTAAGATAGTTTTCTATTTAAGATACATAAATAATTTAGTTTATTCAGCATGAAATGGAGTTTAGTGATGTAGCATGAGGCTGTATATTCTGCAACGCTGGGACTATCGGTGAGTCAACAGTGGGTCAAAGGAGTAGCAGAGAAGACAGTTGCTCTTTAAAAATTACGATTTAAATCGAGTTGGTTTAAATCAAGCCTTTTTACTAGTGATTTAAATCATGATTTAAATTGTGATTTAAATCAACTCGATTTAAATCAAATCCACCCTGCTTAATCTGCTTTTTTTCCAAAAATAATCATAATAATAAAAGCTGTCTGTTGCAAGAAAAGAAATTTCGCAGCCAGAGTTTAAGCAGACATAACACAGACAGAGAGTATTTATTCGCTGGATTACTGGCTGATCCAAAAAAGGAATTCTTCAGAAAAGAAACCTTCAACTAAACTTGGCGATTTTTCTGTTAAAGAGCACAAATTACCTTCTGGATGAATCTGGGATAATGAACTTCTGGAAAGATGCCTGCAAATTTAAGAGAGGAATGGAAATCATTTGAATTGTTCCAAAACTTTTCCAAGCCACGAAAACAAATCTTTTATCTGGGGGGAGTGGGGATTATGCTATGATCAAGTGTGACAGGAGATGGGGCCCAAACAGGTCTGCGATCAAAAGGCATCGCCTAAAGTTTTAAATTGGATAAGAATCATAGGGACGGAAGGGACCTTAGAGGTCATGTAGTCCAACCCCCGACACCGAGAAGGAGACCTTATACCATGCCGGACAAATAGCTGTCCGATCTTTTCTTAAAAAGCACCCACAACAACAGGAGGCAAACTGTTCCACTGATCCAACTGTTTTCACTGTCAGGAAATTCCTCCTCATTCTGTTGTGACCTAAGCTCACTTAGTCATTACAAGACACAATTACTCCCAAACAAACCTATTTTATAGTAACAGCTGAGAATTACTTCATTAGTCCAAATTAATTCCAAAACAAGTCCTTCAGAAGAAGTCCTTCGGGCTTCTCACAAACCTTTATCTTCTTTGGCACCCTGCCATTCTTGGCAAAGCCCCACAAGGTTCAGAAACAAGAGACACCGACTGGAAACAGATTTAGCAACGTTGCTTTCCTACAAAGAGCCCAAGAGCCTTTGCTGCTCTTTTAGGCCTTACTCCTGAGTTGTCCCTTTTGCTTTAGCTGCTCTTGCCTTCTGGCAGCTCTGTGTATGCGTGCACTAGGAACAGGCTCCTCCTGTTCCTCTGCCTCTCTGTTGTCCGACTCTGGGGGCTCCGGAGTCCGCGCATCACTCCCAGATGGTCCTGGCCCCATCTCTGCCTCCGACGCAGAGCCCTCATCCGGGCCTTCCCCAGCCTCCAGGACTGGCCCCTGTTCTTCCTCAGCCTCCTCATTATCCAACTCTGTTGCCAGCTCCGCAGGCTGCTGGTGGACCGCAACAGATTCCCAGATTGGATCTCCTTTGGAGATCCACTAATTGCTTCTTGTCCTGTCCCTGGGTGCAACCTCATCTTCTGTGACAGCCCCTCAAGTATCGGAAGACAACTATCATGTCCCCACCCCCCTCTAATCCTTCTCTCCCTTAATTGTTTTCATCGTATGATTTCATCATATTCTTTCCAGCAAGAATATGGAAAGAATCATAGAATCCTAGGGCTGGAAGGCAATCTGGAAGTCTTCTAGTCCAGCCCCTTCCTCAAGGCAGGAGTCCAGGAAATCAATTCTGGATTCAATTGTGGTCGTAAGTCGAGGATTTCCTGATCCTCGACTTGATAAATTAAGTGAGCTTTGCCTCATGTTACGACTTTAAGTGAATGACTGCAGCTGTTAAATTAGTCACACGGTTGTTAAGTGAATGACTCTGGGACACTGCAGCGGTCAGAAAAGTGAGTGTTTTCAAGCGTCTGAATGTAAGTCATGTAACCGCGGGGATGCTACAACAGTCGTAAGTGTGAAAAATGGCCCTAAGTCACTTTTTTCAGTGCCATTGTAACTTTGAATGGACACTAAGCGAACGGTCATAAATTTGAGGACCCCTGTACCTATAAAAGAGAGTGGGGACTTGGATACTGATGGCATATTGCCCTCTAACTTGACTGACGTCCCCTATGATGGATCCAACTGTCCTCCCACCCCCGTTTACACCCCCCCGCAAGACTCTTATGTTCCGAGTAATTTTTCAATGGGAATTTGCGGGAGATTTTTCCCATCCACCGCTTACCTCCGTTTGACAGACACAGGCTGTTGATGAGGACGCATCCCGTTCTATTCTGCTCATACCTGAAAAGTAGAGAAAACAGTGTTAAATAAGAGTTAAATATAATATAAATACAATGTAAATATAGCAATTCGTCAAAGTAATATTTTGGGAAAGTTCTGAGAACGTTGTTGTTGTGGCCTATTGGCCACCGGACCCTCCAGCAGCCGAATCAGAGGAGGAGGAGGAGGAGGAGGTGTGAGAGTTGGGGTCAGCATCGAGGCAACCTGGGAGCTCCGAGGGGGAAGAAGAAATGGAGCTCTCAGAGAGAGAGACACAGGTGGAGCCTAGATCGTCCGTCAGCTCTCAGGTGGAGAGTCAACAGCCCCCAGGTCTGGAGGTGGCTGATGAGGAAGAGGAGGAACAGCTGGGTCTAGTGACTGATGTGCAGAAGGCAGAGGAGAGGAGAGCACTGGAAATCCATGGGCCGGTCCTCGGGACGGAAGTGTTGTGGCTCCGTTACCTGAGCCTGTGTCATCGGCAGGAGAGGACTCCGAGAGTGAAGGAGAGGAGTTGGCAAGGCCTCCCTCTCCAGGACCCTCCTCTCTGGCAATGCCTTCGGTTTCTGCCGAAAGTCAAGAGATAGGCCCGGGGCCAAGCACGTCCACGCAGCCACAGGTGGACAGTAATGAGGGAGATGAGTCTTGGCTGGATCCTCGGCAGCGTCGCAGAGATAAGTGCGCGCAGCAGAAGAGGACGCGTGCCGGGGATTAGGCTGAGTCACTGGACCATACCCCACAGGGTATAAAAGGGGGTGAGGTGGCCATTCAGACTCTGTGACAAGCAAAAAACGGATATCGGACGACCTTCTTTGTATTTACTGGACTTTGTTGATTATTGTGTATTGGCTTTGTTCCCGGACGAAGGGAGAAACTCCCCCCTCGTGAGTAAAGAATACACTGGGTTGCTGCCAATTCTGATACAAGATACACTGTTGTCGGCTGAGTTCTTTAACTGTTGCCTGTCTGTGGGGGTGCGTGTGTGAGACGGGGACAGAACAGGAAGAGCCACCGCTGCTAGGGAAGTCCCACCCTAGCTCTGTGGATAAAAGGCAGGGGGCGGAGATGAATAGATGTGGGAGACAACAATTCACTTCCTGCCGGACGGACTTGTTAGCCTGCGGAGAAAGAGAAACTTTTTTGCCGGGGCTGCTGGCGCTCCTAATAAAGGAATTGTCCATCTGTCAGACTGCGGTACTGTCTCAAAATTAAATGAATTTCCAAACTGCCAATCTTTAACGAAATCTTTAATTGAGCTCAGCCACCGGATCATGACTCCGCGCGAACAAGACTGACCTTTTGCCTTCCAATCCCTCTCTTTCCAACCCCCAAGACTCTGCTTCTCATTGGCTGTCTTCCAAGTCATTCTTCAGACTTCTTTTCCCCGTCATTTCTCAGGAATGTGCCCCCTCACCTGATATCCACGACAACCGAGCTTCAAAGAGATTTTGCAGGCAAAAGTTTCAGAGTTTATCTTTCGCTGTCCTCTGCTCTCTATGCCAGCGTTGCAACGCTGACAGGAATATTTGAGTTCACTTCAGAGGGTTTGTTGTGTTTGGGTCACAACACTTCTGCTTTTTTTTTAACAGCAATAAGAAACATCAACTCTCAAGGCTACCTGGATTCCAGGTGTATGTATCTTAACTGAGGGTAAGCCTGGTCTCTTGCCCGAACGTTGAAATACAAATTAATAGAGGGAGTCCTCATTTAGTGACCGCGATTGAGACCAGCGATTCAGTCATTAAACAAAGCAGTAGCTAAGCGAACTCCCAACTGCAGTGACCTTCCTCCTTGCGTTTACGGACCTGTGAAGGTCATAAATGCGAGGATTGGCAGTTTTCTTCACCATCCTATGTCACTAAACGGAGCCGTCGGTATACAAGGACTGCCTGTATTGTGACTGGAATTGCAAGACTAAAGCCCAACCCGAACTCGAGCTACTACACAGGCCCCAAAAGGCAGCTCCGAACCCCAACCACCACGCTGCACAATCTCAGGAAGGTACCTGACAGTTTAAAGGCAGTCCTTGACTTACAACAATTCACTTAGCGACCGTTTGAAATTACAACCGGTTTTCACACTTAAAGACATCCCTGTGGCCATGTGATCAAAATTCAGGCGCCTAGCCACCGACTCATATTTATGACGGTTGGAACATCCTAGGACACATGATAAATTATTTGTGACCTTCCCATCCAGCTTCTGACTGAGGGGGGGAAGGCAGACTTGTTTAATGACCGTACGATTCACTGAAGAACCATGGCTTAATAACCGTGGCGAAGAACGGTCGTCAAATCGGCCATGGCCCGCTTAACGACCGCCTCGCTGAGCAACGGACATCCCGCTCCCAATGGTGCTCGTAGAGCGAGGACTTCCCGTCGTCCTTGCGAGAGTTCCCACAACACCTGTAGAGCAGCTCTTGGGCGACGGTGTCTCCGTAGTCGTGCGAAAGGAGGTTGATCCGTTGATTCAGAAGGCCCAGGTGGCGTAACAGGGTTTCCACAATGCTGGCTTGTTCGAAGATGGAGTAGGCGTGAGGCCGCTGTTTGCAATGCAGAGAGAGAGAGAGAGAGAGAGAGGTGAGCACCGAGTTCGAATCAAGCCCTGTTACTTCAGGGGCCAACCTCTGAACCCTAACCTTTCAGGTTAAAACAACTAAGCCAACCACAGGGAGAGCCGAGACAGCCCCAATCAAGATGGAAGCTACAATCACCTCACTGAGGTGAGACCCCAGTTCGTGCGTAAAGGCCGGCGGCTTCTATCGTGTCATCATGCTGCCATCTTGAATCTTTTGACCTCCCCGGAGATGCTCCCGGTGCCTGGCAAGACTTTTCTCTCTCCCTTCTGTTAGGCCTAAGTGGGGTTTCCCCCACCTGCAAATCTGTTTTTGTAATGGTATTTATGTATTTATTTATGTCCCGCCTTTATTATTTCGGCAAATAACTCAAGGGAGCAAACATATTCAACACACTTTCTTCCTTTCTTATTTTCACAACAACCCTATGAGGTGGGCTGGGCTGAAAGAGAAGGACTGGCCCAAAGGCACCCAGCCGGCTTTCATGCCTAAGGCAGGACTAGAACTCCCCATCTCCTAGTGATTGGTCCAAAGACACCCAGCCGGCTTTCATGCCTAGCTGACTGAACTCCCATCTCCTAGTGATTGGTCCAAAGACACCCAGCCGCTTTCATGCCTAAGGCAGGACTAGAACTCCCCATCTCCTAGTGATTGGTCCAAAGACACCCAGCCGGTTCATGCCTAAGGCGGGACTAGAACTCCCATCTCCTAGTGATTGGTCCAAAGACACCCAGCCGGCTTTCATGCCTAAGGCGGGACTAGAACTCCCCATCTCCTAGTGATTGGTCCAAAGACACCCAGCCAGCTTTCGTGCCTAAGGCGGGACTAGAACTCCCCATCTCCTAGTGATTGGTCCAAAGACACCCAGCCAGCTTTCGTGCCTAAGGCGGGACTAGAACTCCCCGTCTCCTAGTGATTGGTCCAGACACCCAGCCAGCTTTCGTGCCTAAGGCGGGACTAGAACTCCCAGTCTCCTAGTGATTGGTCCAAAGACACCCAGCCAGCTTTCATGCCTAAAGAGGGACTAGAACTCCCAGTCTCCTAGTGACTGGTCCAAAGACACCCAGCCAGCTTTCATGCCTAAAGAGGGACTAGAACTCCCAGTCTCCTAGTGATTGGTCCAAAGACACCCAGCCAGCTTTCATGCCTAAGGCGGGACTAGAACTCCCAGTCTCCTAGTGACTGGTCCAAAGACACCCAGCCAGCTTTCATACCTAAGGCGGGACTAGAACTCCCAGTCTCCTAGTGATTGGTCCAAAGGCACCCAGTCAGCTTTCATGCCTAAAGAGGGACTAGAACTCCCAGTCTCCTAGTGACTGGTCCAAAGACACCCAGCCAGCTTTCATGCCTCAAGAGGGACTAGAACTCCCAGTCTCCTAGTGACTGGTCCAAAGACACCCAGCCAGCTTTCATGCCTAAAGAGGGACTAGAACTCCCAGTCTCCTAGTGATTGGTCCAAAGACACCCAGTCAGCTTTCATGCCTAAAGCGGGACTAGAACTCCCAGTCTCCTAGTGATTGGTCCAAAGACACCCAGCCAGCTTTCATGCCTAAGGCATAAGTCAGATGATCAAAATTCAGATGCTTGATTTCTCTAGACTAGCCAAACCCAATTCCTGTAATCATTCTTCATACGTTTTAGTCTCCGGGCCTTTAATCATCTTAGTTACTCTTCTCTGCCCTTTTCCCCAAAATCTCAACACCTTTTTTGTAACACGGTGACCAAAACTGCACGCGATATTCCCGTTTGGTGCTTTTGTGTCCCACTTTTGCACTATCTTTTGCACTTTCAAACCCGCAAGATTCCAGTAACGTAGCCTCGCCGTTAAGACAGAATTAGCTCGCGCGATCCGTTTCCTGTCTGGTTGGCTGACAATATTTGGGGAAAGAAGGAAATGGAAGAAAGAAATGTCCTTCGAAATGTACTCACAGGCTTGTCGCTGAAGCCAAACCCCACGAAATCCAGCGCGATCACACGATGAAATCGTTGCGTCAGCCCTTCCCAAATCTGCAGCGGGACGAGAAGGAGAAGGAGGGAGGAAGGGAGGGTTGCCAATACTTCCTACGGCATCTCTACAGCCCATCCTGCCCTTATCCAACATGTCTGTCCTCCCCCCCCCTCACCTTGTACCAGTCGTAACTCGAGGTCGGAAATCCGTGCAATAGGACCACGATGTCCGAACTTCCGACAGCGCCGGGCGAATCTAAAGAGGCAAAGAGAAATATTCCTTAGAGAAACTCTTGGGTTCGAGCAGAGCATACCAAACTAAAAGAGAAGGTTCTCAATTTAAACGTGAAATCAATCGTGAATTCTTAACAGGGAATTGAAATAAACAGTGCGGGTGTTCGGTTTTCCAAAATTTAACAGTATTTGCAGACGAGCAAAAAGAGAACGCCATCCGAAGACCGAATTATCAGAGGTGCATCTCTGCGTGAGGCCTCTTGCGTGTGTCAGAAGAGGACAAATTGTCCAACATTGGGGAAAGAGTTGGCGACACACACCGAAACACGCAAGCATCATGCTCTTAATTTTGCAAAAAAAAGCAACACGCCCTCTTGTTTAAAAGAATCCGCTGAACCCTGGGTGCGTTTCCCCCCCTCCACGGATATCACTGGACCACGACGTCTGCCTCTGCCAGATGTTAAACTGCAAACTTAGCCTCGACAAGCTAGGATTTACTACAAGTCTGTAGAGATTCTCAGTCCTTTGGGTTGTCCCAAAGGTGTTTTTTTTTCAAGAAGCAATTGGACTTTCTGGTTTTTCTTTGAAGAGGTTTCACTTCTCCTCCGAGAAGCTTCTTCAGCTCTGACTGGATGGAGGGGAATGGAAGGATTTATACTCCTTGCAGACAGCTGGTCATTTGCATCCTTTTTAGAGAGTCGTTGAGGCTACTCGGAGGTTCTTACTCGCCTGAGTAAGAAGCTTCTTGGGTGAGAAGCGAAAGGTCTTCAAAGAAAAACCAGAAAGTGCAGTGGCCTCTTGAAAAAAAGCAACTTTGGGATAAGATTTGCTACCTTTACAGGTATTTTATTTTGCCTTTTACCCCCAAGCCTTTTAATGACCCTGGATGGCAACATGTCAAGAATCAACCTCTTTCTAAATGACGCACACACACACACACACATAAAAAAAATTCCTGGTGCTTTGAATTTAATTCAGCTCAGAAAAAAGAGTTTCGAAACAGCCAGGAGTGCAGCTCCACTCTGCAACCGATTAAAGCAGCTGCCTCAGTTTTACGGCTGTTGCGACTGCAGGAACTTTTCCGGAGAATGCCACGGCTGCTTTAATGAATTTGGGATCGGATGTCTTTAAAAAAAAAAAAAAAAAAAACCCTTCTGAATCGAACGGGCACCTCCATTCAATGACAGGAAGTCCTCGACTTACGACCGTTCGTTTAGTGACTGACGTTACAACAGCCCTGAAAAAAAGGAACTGGTGACCGTTTTTTTCGCTCCTATGACCGCCGCATCCCTACGTTCACGTGATCAAAATTTGGACGCTTAGCAACCGACTCATGAAGGTTGCCATGTCCCGGGGGGGCGGGGGGGGTCACATCTTCCCCTTTTGTGACCTTCAGATGAGCCAAGTCCATAGGGAAAGCCAGATTCACTTAACAAACGAGTGACTAATTTAACCACTGCAACGAATCACTTAACAACTGTGGCGAGAAAGGTCGTAAAACGGGGCAAAACTCCCTAAGTGTCTCACTTAGCAACGGAAACATTGGGCTCAATTGTGGTCGTATAAGCCGAGGACTAGGTTTATATCAAATAAGCAAATGAGAGAACTGGATTCATGACACAAGCATCTACGCAACCTCTGAAAAAAATGTTGTGGGTTTTGTAGGTGAAGAAACTCCCCGAGGACCGCCAGGAATGCAGAGCCGGAGACAGCTTGGGAGGCGGGATGTGGAGGTAAACGGCAAGCAGGGGCAGCATCAGCAGGCCGACTTGGATCCACCACTCTTTCATTCTGGAAGGATA
This sequence comes from Pantherophis guttatus, assembly GCF_029531705.1. Next base: position 6,325,182 of record NW_026843855.1, on the reverse strand, counting down.
GAAGGGAAGCCCCAAATAAAATGAAAATGAAAGAGAAACCAACTGCCGGCATTGTAGGAGGAGGAATGGCAGAAGGCTGGAGGCGGCGTCAAAAGAGGAAGCAGCCTAGAATCCCTACGCAGTCACAAGCAAAGGAAGTCCAGCTTCCATTGAATTCCACAGTCCTTCTCTGCCTCCTCCTCCCCACTTCTTTTTCTTCTCCTCCTCCTCTTCCTCCCCTTCTCCTTTGCAAATTCCTTTCCCTTGCAGCACTGATGATGTTACCGAGTTGGGTCATGAAACGTCTGTGAGAAAATCATCAAGCTCAGAGAGCACCGAGGACCCCCACAGCCCTCCCTCCCTCCCTCCCTCCCTTCCTTCCTTCCTTCCTCTCCACAAACCTCATCTCCCTTCTAGCACTGACAATGTTACCTAGTTGGGTCACGAAACATCTGCGAGAAAGCCCTCAAGCTCAGAGAGCACCCAGGACCCCCCCAGCTCTCCCTCCCTCCCTCCCTTCCTTCCTTTTTTTCCTTCCTTTCTTCCTTCCTCTCCACAAACCCCATCTCCCTTCTAACACTGACAATGTTACCTAGTTGGGTCATGAAACGTCTGCGAGAAAACCATCAAGCTCAGAGAGCACCATGGACCCCCACAGCCCTCCCTCCCTCCCTCCCTCCCTCCCTTCCTTCCTTCCTTCCTTCCTTTTTTCCTTCCTTCCTTCCTTTTTTCCTTCCTTCCTTCCTCTCCACAAACCCCATCTCCCTTCTAGCACTGACAATGTTACCTAGTTGGGTCACGAAACATCTGCGAGAAAACCATCAAGCTCAGAGAGAGCCAAGGACCCCAGTGTCTCCTCCTCCTCCCCACTCCCTACTATCACTGATGATGTTACCTAGTTAGGTCACGAAACGTCTGTGAGAAAACCGCCAAGCTCAGGGAGCACCAAGGACGACCACAATTGAGCCCTGAGCTACAAATATTCTTTATTAGTGAACCCCCAAACCTTTCAACCCCAAGCAGTGCATTTTCTAGAGAGGGGGGGTGCAAATAAAACCCCCTCCTCTTTTGTCCAGCAAATGCATCACACCCCCTATTCTCTCTTTTTTTGTGTGTATTTCTTTGCAAGTTTCCACCCTCTCAAAAAAAAAATTCCTTCCTTCACCCTAAAAGAAAAACAAACCCGCCCCCCCCCGCCACCAGAGATTGCAGAGAGAAAAAACAGGGAGGGGGCGTCTATTCTTCCTCCCCCCACCTTCACCCCTGTCCTGGGGAAGGACGCACATGCGCTCTCGCTCACCTGAGCTACCAGTCCGGAAGAAGTCAAGAAGGCAGGCGCGTGGGGCAAAGGCGCATGCGCGTCCCCGGGCTCTCCTGCCCCCGCCCCTCGAGGAGGCTCCCGCGGGTTGCGCAGTGCGAGTTTTGCAACCGGAGGCGCGGCGGAGTTTTTTTGCAAGCCGGGCAGGAGAAACGTGTGAACGGGCGGCTGCAGAGGGGGGGAAATCAGGGCTGGGGGGGGGATCTTGGGGGGAGGCGGGGCTGGGTCTTTTTCTCTTTCTTTCCTCCCTCCCTCCATCTTTCTCTCTTCATTTCTTTCTTTCCCTCTCCTTTCTTTTTTTTCTTTTTCCTTTCTTCCTTTCTCTATCTTTCTCCCTCCTTTTCATATTCTTTCTCTTTCTTTCCTCCCTCCCGCCATCTTTCTTTCTCCTTTTTCTTTCTTTCCTCTTCCTTGTTTCTTTCTCTTCCCCTCCTTTTTTTGCCTCCCTTCCTCTTCTTTCCTCCTTTCCTTTTTCTTTCTCCTTTATTTCTCTCCTCTCCTTCCTCCTTTCTCCCTCCCTTTCTTTTTCTTCCTCCCTCCCTCCATCTTTCTTTCTCTCTTCCTTCACTTCTTTTTCCCTCTCCTTTCTTTTTCTTTCCTTTTCCTTTTTCTCTTTTTTCTCCTTTCCTTCTTTCTTTTCTTCTCCTCTTCCTTTTTTACTTTTTCTTATTTTCTTTCTTTCTTTCTTTACTCCTCCCCCCGCCATCTTTCTTTTCTCCTTTCTTTCTTTCTTCCTTCTTCTTCCTCTTCCTTGTTTCTTTCTCTCTCCCCTCTCCTTTCGCCTTCCTTCCTCTTCTTTCCTTCCTTCCTTTTCCTTCCTTCCTTTTTTTCTCCTTCTTTCCTTTCTCCTTTATTTGTCTCCTCTCCTTCCTTCTTTTCTTTCTCCCTCCCTTTCTTTTTTTCTTTCTTTCCTCCCTCCCTCCCTTTCTCCTTCCTTCCTTTCTCTTCCTTCTTTTCCCCATTCTTCTTTCGCCTCCCTTCCTCTTTCTTTCCCTCCTTCCTTTTTCTTTCTCCTTTTCTTTCTCCTTTATTTCTCTCCTCTCCTTCCTCCTTTTCTTTCTCCCTCCCTTTCTTTTTCTTTCTTTCTTCCTCCCTTTCTCCTTTTCTTCCTTCCTTTCCTCTTCCTTCTTTCTCCCCCTTCCTTCTTTCGCCTTCCTTCCTCCCTCCCTTTTCTCATTTCTTTCTCTTCTTTCTTCCTTTCCCTCCGCTTCTTTCCCTCCTTTCTTCCTCCTTCCTTCTTTCCTTTCCCTATCTCAATAAATTCTAATGTCAAGAGTTGCTCCTTATTAAATTGCTCTTAAAATTATACATGCACAACTCACTTTGCGTCCTGTCCGGTCATCAATTTATCCTTTCCAGATTCCTCCAGGGATTCTGGATAAGTGACCTTACGCCTGTAGCGTTTCTTACCTTTCTCCAATAGCTTGAAGTCTACCGGACTGCATAAATCAAGTTTTGAGGGTCAGTTTATGAGGGTCTTTGAATGCAAGTCCAGCATACAGGTAGCCCTCGAGTTACAACCCATCATTTAGCAACCGTTCAGTCACAAGGGCACTGAAAATAGGAATTTGTGTGACCCGAAGTTTAATTTTCATGTTATGCATTTCATGTTGTGCATTGACAATAAAAGGTTTGAATTGAATTGCTTCAAAAACCGATAATTGCCATTTAAAATCGCTGGATCCTTTCAGACAAGAGAGAAAACAAGAACCCGTGGAAGCTATACACCCTTGCTCTTCATTGGGAGGAATGCAAGATTTGTGATTTATAAATGAAAGAAATGAAGTGATTTGGAAATTTAATGTTCCTATTTAGGGTTGAAAATGAGAGAATGCCAGTCCAGCGCTCCAGATGGAGATGGGGAATCAGGGAAAAAAATAATAACAACCTTGGCTGCATTCACACAACCACATACACACACAACCACAAAACACACACAAACTTTGGGATTCCAAATCCCAGAATGAGCAGCCCATACATGTGGAGACCATTTAAGGGGAAAACATCAAGGTCCTCTCGAGTTTTGAATGCAGCCACGCGGGTGAGCTGCACCCCACAGAACACGTGTGAGCGCAGAAAGGAGGAAAACGCGTGTTGGAACAAAGGCACTACTTCTTCTCCTCCGAGCCCCGCCCCTCCCGTGCAGACCCCCTCAGCGGAAGGACACCGCGGTGAAGCGTCTCCAGAGCCCCTGTTACGTCACAATCCCGCCTCAGCGCCGCTCGGAAAGGAACCCAAAACATTATTAAAAAAAAAAAAAAAACCGAACCAAGGCGCGCGGAGGCGTCTCTCGTCACCCGGGGAAACCGCCGACGCTCGCCTTGAGCCTCGTGGGCCGCAACGCGCACGCGCGAAAAGAGAAAGCCGAACCGGGACTTTTAAAATCCGCGGGCGTGCGGGGGGGGGCGGCGACCGACTTGGCAACAGCGCTCGGAAGGAGGGGGAGGAGAGAGCGCGGATGGGCGCGGGGACCGACCAATCGGAAGAGAGGGATGGTCTGAAGGGCGGTGCGGATTGGCTTGGCGAGGGCGCGCGGGCCCGGCGGAGGGGCGGGACGTGCGCGAGGCTGACAGTTGGGCAGGATGTCGGCGAGGAGGCGCATCGGCGACCCTGAGGTGAAATGGGGGGGCCGCCGGTGAGGGTCGTGAGGGGGTTTTCCAGAGGGCGGGGGAGGAGGCACGTGACCCCGGGTTTAAGGGGGGGGAGGTCTGAGGGGGTCCCCCAAACCGGGAAGGCCCTGAAGAGGCCCTAGAGAAGCCCCCTCCCTCAGGCCTCGTCGCTGTGGGGGGGGTCCCCAGTATCCTGAGGGAGTCGGTGAGGGGGCTGTCAATCAAACATTGGGCCCCTTTTCTTATATTTATGCGTTTCTAGTGCTTCTGAATGGGGGGGCGGCAATAAACTCAGCCAGAAAAATCGGAATTTAGCGCAAAAAATCGGGATTGGGATTTAAAACAACTATTATTGGGCTTTTTTATATAAATATGGCTCTATTTAGCCCATTTCTAGGGGCTTCAGGCCCATAAGTAGCGCCCCTGGCTTTCTTTGCCATTACAACAACCCTGCGAGGTAGGCCGGGTTGAGAGGGACCGGCTCCAAATCACTCAAAAGAGCCTCCCTGGATGAAGAGGGGGGGGAGGAGGAGGAATACAGGTAAATCCTGGGTGTTCGAAGTTACATCGGCACTGTGAAATGGGACTTAGGAGCCTCGGTCCTCGCACTTATGACCGTTGCTGCATCCCCACATTTGCAGGGTTGAATTTTGGACGCTTGGCAACTGCTTCAGACAAGCAAAGTCAGTGTGTGGGGGGGAGAGAGATTCACTTAATGACCCCATTGACTTTACCTGTCGGAAAGTCGCAAAAGGGGATCACATCACCCCCGAGACGCTGCAACGGTCATAAATGTGAATCGGTCGACAAGAGTCTGAATTTTGATCACTGTCGGGATGCTGCGACAGTCGTTAAGTGCGAGGACTGCTCATACGTCAGTTTAACATGCCGGCATAACTTCGGACGCAAAAAAACACGCTCGTGAGTGGGTGGGGGCTTTGTGGTCTCCGAAGCAGAACATCCAGATTTCCGTTGTTAAGTAAAATATTCGTTGAGTGGGTTTTGCGACCATTTTACGACCTCTCTTGCCACAGTTGTGAAGTGAATGGCGGCAGTTGATAAGTGAGTAACCTGGTTGTTAAGTGAATCTGGCTTCCCCCCCGGTGACTTTGCTTGTCAGAAGCTGAAGAAGCTTCTTGGATGAGAAGCGAAACGTCTTCAACGAAAAACCAGTTGCCTTTTGGAAGAAAAAAAGCACCTTTGCGACATTAACTCCAAGGTTAACATCACACCCACAATCACAATCAAGAAACTGCCAAAGAGCCAACAGTAAACAGCCCAACCAAGGAACCTCTAAGATGACTCACACCAACACTGAAAGGGCAAGCCACCAGAATATAAACTGACAGCAAACCACACTCCTTAGTAGCACTGATGATGTTACCTAGTTGGGTCACGAAACGTCTGCAAAAAAACAAGCAAGCTCATAGAGCAGCATGTCAACCCTGAGCTACAAATGTTCTCCTTGAAGAGTAGAAGCTCCTTAGATCCTGCAGCTCAGCTATTTGGGCTGGAGAGCCTGACTTTGAGTCACCTGGTCACTTGCAGCCATTTTAGAGAGTCGTTGAGGCCACTTGGAGGGAGGACAGAGATAAACCTCCAAGTGGCCTCAACGGCTCTCTAAAATGGCTGCAAATGACCAGCTGTCTACAAGAAGGATTAATCCTTCCCTTCCCCACCGTCCAGTCAGAGCTGAAGAAGCTTCTTGGATGGGAAGCAAAATGTCTTCAAAGAAAAACCAGCAAGTCCAGTTGCCTTTTGAAGAAAAAAAGAAAGCACCTTCACGACTCCTTTTTATTAATTATTTAATTCATCTGTGAATTCTGTCCTCCAGAAATTGGATGGTGGTAGACATTCCTGAAATTGAAATTCTTAAGCAGAAAGTAGACTAACCTGGTTTGCTTGAAATATGTTGAAATTTAGTTCCCACGGCTGTAGTAATACATTTGGCAGGGTAGTACCAAGTTAGTATAGGTGGCATGAGGCCAGGTATCTCCCTGTGAGAGGCCCTGAAATTACAGTTTTCCTCTTTCTGGGAATGCCTTTTATGCATGCTGATTGGCATCAAGAAACACACTAGATTAACTCAAATAACCAGTTTTTTAGTTGATGCAATATACTGAGCCAAAATTTAACCAAATATACAGCTTTATACAACATATTAGCTACACACACACAAAAAGGATTAGAACTAACCAAGTTTAGCAATGTAGTCTCCAGTGGTGGAATTCTAATTTTTTTACTACTGGTGGCTTGGTGGGTGTGGTGTGGCTTGGTGGGCGTGGCAGGGGAAGGATATTGCAAAATCTCCATTCCCACTCCACTCTGGGGCCACTGGTTCTCCGAACTACTCAAAATTTCTGCTACCGGTTCTCCAGAACCTGCTGGATTTTACCCCTGAGTCTAACCCCTTAGCTTGATTTGTTTGCACAAATATTGTGAAATCAGGATTGTTAAGCAAATTGTAACAGGGTTTTATTCAACACTAAGCCCAAAGTATCTTAAAAAGGTTAAATCATGGCAACTGGACCAAAGTCAGAGACTTTCTGCCTAACTACATAATTTTTTATTTTGACTGATGAAATTACGTGGATGAGTAACAAAATGTCTCAGATTAACATACTTTGGTCTAGTTGCCATGATTTCATCTCTTTTAGATACTTTTGTCCTGGATGATGTAGTCTTCATTGACATAGGAAGTCCAGAGCAATTAGATACAGGTAGTCCTCAGTTTATGGCCACAGTTGGGAGCAAAATTTCCATTGGTAAGTGAGGTGATTTTTAAATGAGTCATGACAATTTTATTAACTTCCTTTTTTTTGCTGCGGTTGTTAAGTGAATCACTGCCGCTATTAAGTGAATCACACAGTTAAGTGAATCTGGCTTCCCCCGTTTAGAAGATAGTTGAGCACTGTGAGGCAACATTATACATTTGGATTCCCCCGTGAATAAAATTAATCCATTGGAAAAAAAAAAAAAGTTGCCAATCAAAAATAAAAAAAAAATACCTGGCAAATGAAACCAAACAGATTGGATTATGGCTTAGTGTAATGTGTGAAAACATAATAGGCTTTCTCTTCTTTTTTTTCCTCAACATGCTGGAATTGTAGACGTTGGGGAGGAACAGCAGATACTGCTTCCCCAAGAGGAAAATATTAGGATGCAACTGAGGGGTGTGTGTGTGTATACACACACACACACAAACACACACAGGAGAGAGAGAGAGAGAAAGAGAGTGTACACAGGTAGTCCTTGACATATGACTACAATTGAGCCCCAAATTTCATTTGCTAAGCAAGAGAGTGTTGCCCATTTTACGACCTTTCTTGCCAATGTTGTTAAGTGAACCACTGTAGCTGTTAAGTTAGTCCCACAGTTGTAAGGTGAATCTTGGCTTGTTAGAATATTGCAAAAGGCCCCCAGGACACTGCGACCGTCATAAATAAATAACTATGAGTCAGTTGCCAAGCATCCCAATTTTGATTATGTCACTTGCAGTGGTTGTAAGTGTGGAACATGGTCATAAATCACTTTTTTTTTCAGCACCATTGTAACTTAGAATGGTTGTAAGTCAAGGACTACTTGTATCAACTTTGAGTGTTTCAGCATCATGCATCTTTTAGTGTGGTGGTTCTGCGGTCTTCATTTTCAAAAGTTGTGTGCATATCGCAATCATACTATTTTTCCCTTCTTCCTGGGTAATTATCTGATGGTTTTCTTTTCACTTTCTCCCCCTCCCGGTAAGCAGTTCTTGACCAAAAGGATCCCACAGAATCCTAAATACCAGCATGTAAAAACTCGCCTTGACACCGGTAAGTTGAAATCTGCTTTTTTGAGGGGGTGGGGGGAGAGGTTTGAAGGGACAGCAAAATGCTTAAGAGTTTTTCATTTGATAATCCAAGCACTGAACTTCGTGTGAGAAGCTGTGACTTCACCCAGAGAGTGTGTGCACTATGAGATCAGAGCATGAGGGCCACAATGGCTGCCAGGAATGGGTTGCCCTTGACTGTGGGGTCCTTGGTGCTCTATGAGCTCGGACCTTTTCTTACAGGCGTTTCTTGACCCAACTAGGTAACATCATCAGTGCTAGTAAGGAGTGGGATTTGCTCTCACTTTATATTTTTAATGGCTTGCCCTGATGATGTTACCTCATTTGGGCAATGAAACATCTGCAGGAAAACAGCCAAGCTTTTAGAGCACCAAGGACCCCTCATATACTCCTTTACTGGAGACATTTCATTATCCAGCTAGGTAACATCATCAATTCTAGAAGGGAGTGGAGCGTGCAAAGTGGAGAAGGAGGAAGACTGTGAAGTCCATGGTGCTTTCTGAGTTGGTGGTGGTTTTCCTACATTTAATTACCCAACTAGGTAACAACATCAATGCTGGAGGGGAGGCAGGAAGACAACAACAGCAACATTGACAACTGTGGGGTCCTTGGTGCTCTCTCAGCTTGGTTGTTTTCTTGCAGACATTTCATGATCCAACTAGGTAATATCATAATTTTTGCTGGTCATTGACCGAATAAATATCGATTGGTTCCTGCGTGCGCCTGGCAAAATAAATAACCTGCTTACAAGCCCAATCCTGAAGCCGGCTTTCTTTTCTTAGCCTTATTAACATAATCTATTCTTGAGAGGACAAAAATAGGCAAGGGAAAAAAAGTCTTCAGAGGACTTTGGAGAGGAATATGCGAGAAATAAATACATATTTCAAAGCACCCAAAGCCAGACTCGGCAGTTCTGAGGATATTTCTGATTTTCCAGCCCTGCTAATCCTGTTAATTACACATAAATGATTTGGAATAAAAACAGATGGCTGAGCTGAGTTTTTGGTAAAGATTGTCATCTCTTTCCTAAGTGCCTTACTGAGTGTCTTTTCTTCCACAGGTAGCAGTATGACCAAGTACACTGAAAAACTAGAAGAGATCAAGAGAAGTGAGTACCGTAACAAGAACTCAAATGTCTAAAATCAGCTCTATGATCACGGGGTCACTGACTATTCCAGTGTTCCTCAAACTTAGCAACTTTAAAATGTGTGGAATGCCCCAGCCAGCATGGCCACTGATTTACAAATTGCTTGGGAGTTTGGAAGCACTGGTGGAACATTCACAAAAAAGACACTTTTTATTTTTATTTTTATTCATTTATTAGAATTTTATCCAACCTTTTTTACTTTATAAGTAACTGAAGGAGGTGAACATACCTAATGCCCTTTCATCCTTCTATTTTCCCCATCACAACAACTATGTGAGGTGAGTTGGACTGAAAGAGAGTGATTGGCCCAAGTCACCCAGCCGGCTTTTGTGATTAAGGTGAGACTAGAACTCCCTGTCTCCTGGTGATTGGTCCAAAGTCATCCAGCTGGCTTTCATACCTGAAGCGGGACTAGAACTCCCTGTCTCCTAGTGATTGCCCCACAGTCATCCAGCGTCTTACATGCATAAGGTAGGACTAGAACTTACAGTCTCCTGATGATTGGCCCAAGTCACTCAGCCAGCTTTCATGCCCAAGGCGGGACTAGAACTCACCATCACCTGATTTCTAGGCCAGGACTTTTACCACTACACCAAATTGGCTCTTTCCCCCTCATTCATTTACTTTCCTCCTGAGCTTCCACAAGCGCCATGAAGACCCATCTTACAACTTTCCGTCATCTTCCCACAATAATTTAACTCCTGTGCTTTGGTATCATAATCTGGCCACACCTTCATTAATTAGAACTAGAAAATTCACCCCCACCCCCTCCTCCACAATGCTAACATTTCCTGCATTGTGAATTTGGGTGTGTCTGTTTTGCGCATGGGAACCGACTTAATGAACCAGGGATGGGCGCTGAGTACTTTCTATCTAGGCGTTACGAGCACCGTTCCTATGGTCTTTTTGCCACCGGCAATGTTGGCTGGTCCTGATGGAATCTGAAAAAAACATCTTAAGAGGTTTCTAAACTGCCTACTTTGATTTTAGAACTATTGTGTCATATTGGCAGAACTTCAGGTATCCTCGTTTAAGTGTATTTTTCTTTTTAAATGTTCTTCCTCTGTGCTGTTCATCCTGACTGCTTCGTTTGGCTGAAAGAGCTGGTTTCATAACATCCTCCTTTTAACGGAGGGCTTTTGAGTGCTGAAACACTAGCCGTGGTTTGTTGTGACACTGTCACAATCCTTGCTGTGTTTCTATCCGTTTTTTGTTTTTGCTTTGAACTCTCTACTCCGCACTCCTGGTGTGCCTTTTCTCTTAGCCTTGCATTGTGCTTCAACTCTGCTTAGGTGGCAAAGTGTGCCCTTTGAGTGAATGAGCACCTTGTGTGTGGCTTTAGGTAACTGAGCTTTCTCAGGGATATATGAGACTGTGCGAGGCAATCTGAAAAGCCCACACAGGGTTGCTTCTGTCTTCCTTCTGTAACTTGAGTCAAGTCGTAAAAAAGGCTGGAAAATCAAAACCGAGGCGCCCACAGGTGCCATCCTCACTTGCCTCTCTGACATACAGAACCAAGAAAGAACAAGCCGACGTTATTTCTCTTTTGCAAAACCGGCATTCCCGCCGATCTGAAAGGATTTTTTAAAAAAAAAAAAAAAACGGCGTTGCATCTTGGATTTAAAATGTCTGAAAACTCAAACGGATCTTCTGAATCAGCTCCAGGTAGACTGCGCTGGGGACTTGGGAGGAACTGTGATTTTTGGGCTGCTGGGGTGATGGCTGTTGTAGCGGGCGTCTCAGGAAAGTCTCAGATTTGGGAGACATAGATGATTGTTGCTAGAATATTGGATCCAAAGGTGCAAAATTTATATGTGATTAGTCAGGAAGCTATTGCTAAATGTATCATTGTGGTTGCTTGCTTGCTTGCATTTTTTATGGGACTTTTAGCAGTAAGATATCTTGGTCTGATTGTCCACATATATATATATATTTGCTGACACTTTATTTAAACTATACACTAAATAAATAAATTATTGTTGTTGGTCTGATTTTGATGGGAAATCATCCTTGTTTTCAGGCTAGTCTAGTGTCAGGTGATGAAAGATTTTTTTGTAAATAGTGCCAAAATCCATTTCTGTAATAAGTCAAGTAATTCTTCTTCTTTTCTTTGCTCATATTATCTGGAATTCTTATCATTCCTATTCATCAAGCCTTCGCTTGTCAGCCTAGGGAGGGCTTGGCACATGCTAAATTGTGCAATGGGGAGAAACCCTTTAAAAGAGATTGAAAGCAGAGGTGTCCAACCTGGCAACTTTAGGAACTGTGAACTTCAACTCCCAGAATTCCCCAGCCAGCCATACACAAGAGTTGAAGTCCACGGGACTTAAAGTTGTCAAGGTTGGACACTCATGCTATCAAGGTTGCTTCAAATGGATGAAATTGAGAGCCAGTTTGGTCTAGTGGTGAAGACAGATGCTAGAAACCGGGAGACGATGAGTTCTAGTCCCACCTTAGAAATGAGAGCTGGCTGGCTGGGTGACTTTGGGTCAAGCACCAGGAGATGGTGAGTTCTAGTCTTGCTTTAGGCGTGAAAGTCCATTGGGTAACTTTGGGCTAATCACCAGGAGATGGTGAGTTCTAGTCCTGCCTTAGAAATGAGAGCTGGCTGGGTGTCTTCAAGCCAATCACCAGGAGACAGGGAGTTCTAGTCCTGCCTTAGCCCTGAAACCCAGCTTCCTGCCTTCCTTCTTCCTATTTTTACCACAATAACCCTGTGAGGGGAGCTGGACTGACAGTGAGATGGGGCCCAAAGTCACCCTGTTGATAAGTTTTCCACCTTGACTTGTTTATAAAAATAATAAAGGCAATATATAACCGAAATAAATAAAATAAATCAATAATACACAAAGAAAACTAGATGCTCTCCTACTGAAGACACAGCTGCACTTTCAAATGACAGCTGTGGTGTAGAGTTTTCTTAAACTGGAGAACTGAGTCGAGGTTACAGACATAAAGAATTTGTCATGGCAGATCTCAAATTGGGCTGAAGTTCACTTCCATGAATTGTACGTATTTCAAAAAGCGAAACAGAGAAAAATATAGCGTGTGAACTGGATTTTAGTTGCTGATTTATTTGAAAGATCTACATGGCCACCCCGTTAAAACAACTCTGGGCAGCTCACGATGTGGGACAGGGGTCTCCAAACCTGGCAGTTTTAATAAGACTTGTGGACTTCAATTCCCAGAATTCCATGTATGGCTGGTTGGGGAATTCTGGGAGTTGAAGTCCAGAAGTCTTATTAAAGTGGCCACTTTGGAGACCCTGATTGTAGAAGATAAGCAGGCAGAGCCCGAGAGGATAGGGTCAAATGCATCATCAGTTTGGAGTCACTGCGTTCCCATAAGAGACCCAAGTCCAGCCCCTCATGAATTCCCTTGACCCTTTTCTAGCACCAATTTGGCTTGACCATCAGCAAATCAGATACTTGTGTACAGGTAGCATGTAATAAACCTGGAGTGTTTTGAACTCAGCTCCTGTTCCTGGTGACCTGTGCCTGAAACAGTGCGTGAACTATCTGGAAATTCCAGGTTTTTTGAAATGAAAAGCTGGGTCCTCCACTGAGTTGATTAACCAAATGCTCCTCTTTGTTTTGCAGATTACAGATACAAGAAAGATGAGCTCTTCAAGAGGCTAAAAGTGTCTACATTTGCCCAACTGGTATGTTCCTGGTTTTGTCCATGAATATTAAATGCTCCCCTCCCTTCCAGCTCTGGCCATCTCAGGGGGGCTGAGTGGGGTCTGTTCAGAAACCGGGTGGGGAGTGGGCTCTGTCCGCCTGCAACTTCTACAGCAGCGTTTCTCAACCCTTACATTGTCTGGACTTCAACCCCCAGAATTCTCCAGCCAGCATCCCCACCCCACCCCCCCAATCCAGAATTCTGGGAGTTGAAGTCCAGACACCTTAAAAACACCCTCACTTGAGAAACATTTGATTAAGCAGCAGAAGGTTCAGTAAGTCTATTGCTGTTGCTAAAGAGACAAGCACTCTTAATGTCGTTAATTGGGGAATTTTGGGACTTGGGGTCCACACACCTTAAAAGTTGTCACGACTGAGAAACATTGTATTAGGCCACAGGTGTCAAACTCGCGGTGCCATGTTGCCGTCACGTGACGTTTCATGACATTTTTTTTCCCTCAGAGCTGAGGTGGGCGTGGTCCGCACACGACTCATCTGGCCCATGGGTCGTCAGTTTGACACCCCTGTGTAACTAGAGCTAGGCTGATTCTGCCCTTTCTTTCTCCTGCAGGTGATTCAGGTTGCCACTCTGTCGGATGAAACCTTGAAAGGGCCACCTGAAGAAGGCCAAAAACTAGATGGTATTTATTTATTTATTAAATTTGTTTGCTGCCCATCTCGTCACAAGGCGGCTTAGAAATTAAATTCATGTTATTTTAAATTCCTATAATGGGAAGGGATTGACTAGAAGCTTTCTGTCTTTCTTACTTTTCTTCTTCTCTTTCTTTCTTTCTTTCTTTCTTTCTTTCTTTCTTTCTTTCTCTGTCTGTCTCTATCTATCTATCTATCTATCTATCTATCTATCTAATTTAATTGCTGCCCGTCTTGTAGTTCAAAGCGACTCCGAACAGCTTACAGCAAGATAAAGCACACAAACATTTAACAATTATTCATCTATATTGTGCTACTTTATTTTGGTACTGTTCTGTGTTTCACCTCTATCCCATTCTGGGTTGCATGTCAAGCAACAGCTACATACATTGATTAGATATACAAAATGGTTGCTTTGCATCCTGAAGCCAGAGACACATCTGAGTCCCTCTATGGAACTTGGGGGGATTTTTAAATGGGATTCTCTGTATGCAAAACCTCTGCTCTGCCTCTTATCAGATGCCTATGTAACAATTGATATAATATCTGAATGGGGGCAGCCAATTGGTTTACTGGTTTAAGACATCAGGCTAAAAACCAGGAGGCTGTGAACTCTAGTCCTGCCTTAGGCACAAATGCTAGTTGGGTGACTTTGGACCAGTCACCAAGAGACAATGAGTTCTAATCCCGCCTTAGGTGCCAAAGTTACTAGCTGGGTTACTTTGGACCACAAAGTCTCCCCCAGAAGACTGAATTCTAGTCCTGCAGATATGAAAGCCAGCTAGGTGACTCTTGCCCAATCAACAGGAACCTATGAGTTCTAATCCTGTCTCAAAAGCTGGCTGGGTGATTTTGGGCCAATCACCAGGAGGCTGTGAGTTCTAATTCCGATTTAGGCATAAAAGACAAGTAGGTGACTTTGAGCCAGTCTCTCTTTCCCAGCACAATCCACCTCTCAGGGTTGTTTTGTTGTTGGGAAAATAGGAAGAGGAAGCTGTGATGGATATGTTCTTGAGTTTTGTAAATAATAAAAATAATTAATAATAATAATAATAATAATAATAATAATAATAATAATAAAAATAATAATAATAAAAATAATAATAATAAAAATAATAATAATAATGGTGGGATACCAATAAATATATTAAAAACCCGGATGCATTTCAAGGCCATTAGTCTTGAAGACTCCATATTCATCTTTGGATCCAGGGATTCCTGTGGCAAGGAGACAGTGGTGGGGAAAGAGAGGGCCACCGACTCCTGCTTGCGAGCCCTCCACAGAATCCTCCTGGGAGGAGCAAACTGAGATGGGCCTTGGGGGTGCTTCCAGCCTCTCGTTGTGAGCCCCGAGAGTTACGTACCGCACTTTCACTTGCCCCCTTTTCAGAAGGCGACGCGGCTCCTGCAGAGACCAGTCTCGAGATAGCAGAGACCAACGGCAAAGGCAGCCCTGAAGAGAAACCAGCCAGTCCCATCTTGTTCATCAACAACACCGGAGCTGGAGAGTCCTATCGCTCCACCTTACAGAGGTATCCGATATGCAGAGGTCTCTCTCCCCTCCCCTCCCCTCCCTCTCTCCCCTTCCCTCTCTCATCTCCTCTCCGCATGTGTATTTCCTTGATGGCTCAGTTCTTAGGCAAAACCCAGTTAGAAGAGAGAGATTGACAGTACAAGGTAGTCCTCAACTTATGGCCACAATTGGACCCAACATTTCTGTTGCTAAGCAAGACAGTTGTTAAATGAGTTTTGTCCTCCTCCTCCTCTCCGCAAACCCCGCTCCCTTCTAGCACTGGCGATGTTACCTAGCAAAAACGTCTTCAAAAGGAAAAAACCCCCAGAAAGTCCAGTTGCCATCTGAAAAAGCACCTTTGGGACAACCATGACCTGGATGGTTGTAGAATCTCTACAGGCCCAAATTCTCAGCCCTTGGGGTGTGAGAATCTCCAACACCTATGATTTGGGGGGGGGGTCTTTCTCCTCTCTGCTGACCACCTGAGAGACTTTCTCTCCGATACCGATAGCTGTAGAAGCCAGCAGTTTAGACCCAGCAAGGAAACCTTATTCCAGGGTTCATAACGTTTCTTCTTTCTCCCAGCGTCATCAGTGGGGTAGGTGAGCTGGACCTGGGAAAAGGCGACCCCAAGGAGACGGAGGGGACGGTTCCCAACAACGGACCTTATCCCGACTGCCCTTATCTGCTGCTGGACGTGCGAGAGCGAGATGCCTATGACCAGTGCCACCTTGTGGGAGGTGAGACAGAGGTGTTGTGGCCCGTTGGCTGCCAGCAGAGCTAGCAGAGTCAGACGAGGAGGAGGTTGAGGGAGGGCCTGGGCCGCCTTTGGAGCCGTTGGAAGGCTCTGAATCAGCGGCAGAGGCAGAGCCGGCGTTCCGTCCTCCACCAGATGGAGAGGCTGCTGTCTTGGGGGCCTGAGCTGAGTTGAGCGAGAGGAACAGATGGGGCCCATCCCAGATGCACAGGAGAGGAGAGGAGAGCAAAGGAAAGCAATAAGCCAGCTCTCAGGGAAAAGCAAAAGTAGACGCTAGCCAGCCCCTCCCTGGGTGGGAAATAAATAGCAGGAGTTTGGGAGGGGCCAATTGTCAGAGAAAACCATTCATTTTCTAGTATACACCAAACAATTTGGATTCCTTGGCGAGAACCAGTTTTTCTTGGGACTAATTACGTTAGATTTTTTGTTTATCCACGTGAATAAAAGACTGTTACTGCCTTGTTATAAAAAGGGATTTGTTTTACTCGCTTATCACTACTTGCGAAGGCTGGGTCAGAACAAAAGGCGTAGGAACTGCTCACTGTGTCCCCGCGGGGCCACTTTGTGGGAGGACAGAAGGGGCAGCCCTCCCTGCAACGGGACACTGCAATCCCGACTGAACAGGCTGCTCAGCCCCTTGTTAGAACTCTCAGCTGGCTGAGGAATTCTGGGAGTTTGAAGTCCACAAGTCTTAAAGTTGCCAAGTTTGGAGAGCCCTGCTGTAGAAGCTCGGCCTCCATTTCTGTATAAGAACCTATTGCTGTGGACTCGTCCTCTGTTATTTGACCCAGGTTCCTTTGTGCCTTTTTCTAGCCTATTTGTCTTTCCTTTCAGCTCACTCCTATCCCATCGCTACTCTCTCCCGAACGATGAATCCCTACACCAACAGCATTTTGGAATACGTATCCTTTATGAAGTGAAGATGTTCCCTAGCTGGGTCATGAAACGTCTGCAAGAAAACAACCAAGCTCAGAGTGCGCCAAGGACCTCACAGAAACAGAGGGAGGAGGACTGGGGGAAGGCTGCTTCTCCATCTCTCTCTTCTCCCCACTGTTCTGCCCCAGCTACGGACCCCAAAGAACGCAGCACACACAAAATCCGTACAAACCTTAGTTTACTTATTAAAGACTACTAATGAGCTTTCTTAGTAGTTGTTCGAACACATGTACAGTTTAAATCAGTCTTTTCTGAACAAGGGCTGTTCATTTAACTTCATTAACAGCCGATAAGAATCCAAAGAATAATAACTCAATTCTGAGGCACAGTATTTCAGATAACCGTCATCTTACTGTGGTTGGCAGAATGCCCAGAAGCAATTTGCAGGAAAACTGACGAGAAACAAGAGCCGAATCAAACGTTTCTGGAATCAAGACACGAAGGAATGTGAACGAAGTTGTTTCCTGCAAATTGCATTAGTCGTCATCCTTTCTTAAATAGGCTAGGGGAGTGGCCAATTAGCCCCAAGCCTTACTCTCGAGGAGACCTCCTCCTGAGGAGCCACTCCTGCCTTTTAACAGCTCTGGGCACTTGTGCATTGAGAAGAGGCTCTTCCTCTTCCTCCTCTTCACTTATGGGAGGTTCTGAAGGCCCTGGCTGAATCCCCGCCTCTGGCACCACATCTTCTCCAGCCTCCTCCTTGTCTGACTCGGGTGCCAGCTGCACAGGCTGCTGGTGCAGCACCACACCAGCCTCCTCACTGTCAGAATCAGCTAGTAGCTGCACAGGCCGCGTACGGGCCACAACCCCCACAGAGCTTTGGATCCTTAACCCCCTCCACCCCCTAGAAAAATGCTCACGGGAAGATTATCATCCTTTATGACGATGACGAGCGGGTGGCCAGCCAAGCAGCCAGCACCATGTGCGAGAGGGGCTTCGAGAATCTGTTCATGCTTTCTGGAGGTAGGAAGGCTCGGAGGCCTTAGGATCCACCTCGTTCCCAGCTGGGATCCACTGAAGCAGAGAAGAGAAAGGCGAGGAAGTTGGCATTAGGGGACTGGCTCTTCTCATTCCATCCCTGTAATTGGATAGAGTTTTTTAGAGTGAGAAAGAATTAGAATTCTTAGAATTAATAGAATAGAAAATAATAATAGGATAGAACCGTGATGGCGAACCTATGGCACGCGTGCCCGAAGTGGTACACGGAGCCATGTTGCCTGGCACCCATGGCATCACCCATTCCTCTTCTGGGTTTCTGGCGCACGACAATCAACTGGCCATTTTGTGTGCAGCAGTGCTGGAAACTGGAAGAAGAGCTGGTCTTCTGTTTTCCTGCGTGAGCATGAGTGCCAGCTAACTGATAGTCACACACGCATGTGCACCAGAAACCCGGAACATTAGCTTGCCAAAGTTCATTTTCGGGTGCACACATGCGCCCTGGGCAGCTCCTCTTCCAGGTTGCGGCCCAGACACGAGCGTGTGCGCTCCCATTTCAGCAAGCACTTGGTGCCGAAAAGGTTCGCCATCATTGGAATAGAAAATAAAATTAGAATTAGAATTAGAATAGAATTCTTTATTGGCCAAGTGTGATTGGACACACAAGGAATTTGTCTCCGGTATAGAAGCTCTCAGTGTACATACAAGCAACAAGTGATAAATCATGATCATAATCATAAGATACAATCATCATAAATCATAAGATACCACACCCAGTGATAGTCAGAGGCTACCAAATAAACAGTCAACACAAATCATAATAGGATACTAAATAAAAGCAGTCAACATAAATCATGAGACACAAGCCACAAATAGGTAATAGGAAAGATGAGAAGGATAATAAGTAATACAGCCCTACTAGGTGGTTTGACATCCCAGGGCATAAGACAAGGGTTGTGAGATGTAGTTGTTTAGCCGAGTGATGGCATTCGGGGAAAAACTGTCTTTGTGTCTAATTGTTCTGGTGTGCAGTGCTCTATAGTGTCGTTCTGAGAGTAGGAGTTGAAACACTTTATGTCAAGGATGCGAGGGGTCTGTAGATATTTTCCCAGCCCTCTTTTTGACTCGTGCAGTATACAGGTCCTCCATGGAAGGCAGGTTGGTAGCCATGGTTTTTTTCCGCAGTCCTACCTATCTTTATTTTTTGAGTCTTTCCTACCATCTTATTATCCTCCCATTCTCTCAGGTCTCCGAGTCATTGCTCAGAAGATCCCCGAAGGCCTGGTGACCGGCTCCTTCCCCGCCTCCTGCCTGGTCTCCAGTCAGTCTGGGAACGCCCGGAAGAAAGCCACCCCACAGCCGCCCCTCCCCCAAACCGCCGAAAACAAGTGGAGGTTTACCGCAGAGGATCTGCAAAAGATACAGTACTACCTGCAGGAGGAACAGCTTCCCAGCGATCCTGCCAGTAAGACATTCTCTCCCCCCTCCCCCCATTTGTCTTCAGAAGCCGCAAGGCCAGAGACAACCCCCTCCCCCTTCCTGAAAGGCTGATCTGGGGGGAACTTGCGCTAAGCTTAAATAGAGTCCAGTCAGGCCACGCCGGGCTGTTCGTTAAAAGGACACATTGTCCCAAAGGTACTTTTCGTAAAGGCACCTGGACTTTCTCAGGTTTTTTTCAGTTTTTCCTGAAAACATTTTGCTTCTCATCCAAGAAGCTTCTTTGGTTCTAACTGAAGAAGAACTGGAAAATCTTCGATTAGAACTGAAGAAGCTTCTTGGATGAGAAGCGACACGTCTTCAAGGAAAAAAAGCCAAGGAAGTCCAGTTGCCTTTTGGAAAAAGCACGACTGAGCATCTCCAAAGACAATGAAGGACAAACTGATTCAGAGCGCACGCAACCACCCACCCAGGAGCAGATAACATGGCTGCTGTCAAGGGTTCTCAACAAATGGTCCTGGCACACCCACCCCATTGCCCTCGACAAGACCCTCATGGCAGGCCTGGCTACAGTGCTAGGCGAGCGGTCTGGTGTGTAGCTGCAACAGCTTCAGACAACTGGCACATACATTGATTGGGGCTGCCCTTCCCATCGACCCAGAGGTAGCACTGCCATGGAACAAACGGGGTAGTAGCTGGTACATGGGGGTAGGGCTCAATTTGGGAAGGCTACCCTGTTGTCGTTCCTTTATGACAGTTGCAGTGCCCCTTCTTCTTCTTGTGCCAGATCCGTCATCGGACGTTGGCAATCCTATTTTTATCAACAGCAGCACGAAAAATGCTGAGTTTTATCCAAACCGGTCCCTTAGATTTTGAAGCCATTAAGGTTGCTTTTCTGCCTGGACCTCCTTTGCCTTCAATCTTCCCTTGGAGGATTAAGTGAAAGATGCCGTATTTTTCCTGGTGTCGCATCCCATGTCCAAAATATTCTAACTTTTGCTTTTTTTTTACGCTTTTGATGATTTCCCTTGGCTTTTCCCAGGTGGCTTATCCCCTCCTCCTTTCTGATTTTGTCAAGCCAGCTTATAGGTAACGGCCGCTCGTCAATCCACATTTCAAATGCTTCTAAGTCTCTTCAAAGGGCTTTCTGGTCAGAGACCCAACTCTCCACTCCGTAGAGCAGGATCGAAAAGTGGTACAGAAAAAAAGATAGAAAAATTAGCAGTGTCCCTAATGTGGCTTTTTAATTGTGCGACAAAAGCAGAGAGCCTGGGGTCTCCAGAATGGATTGTTACTCTGGCTGGTTCGTGCGTGCGTGTGTGTGTGTGTGTGTGTGTGTGTGTGTGTGTGTGTGTCAAAAAAAGGGTGGTGCCTTCTAACTCCTGCCTGGTACTTTGTTAATGAGAGGTGATTTCTACAGATAATCCTTGATTTAACAACAGTTCGCTTAACAACCATTCGAAGTTACGACAGCACAGGAAAAAGCGACTGATGACCGTTTTCCACACTTACGACCGTTGCAGTATCTCCATGGTCACATGATCCAAATTGAGACGCTTGCCGACTGACTCGTATTTATGACGGCTGCAGTGTCCCGGGGGTCACATAACCCAGCTTCTACTGCTAGACGGGCCCGTTGCCCTGATCGCTTCCTTCCTCTTGGTCCTTTCTCCCTAGGCCGTCTCAGCCGCGGATCGTCCGCCCGGGATTGCAAAGCCGTCGCCGTGAAGAGCAACCAGAACCTGCCCAGCACCAACCCGGCTACGGCACCTCTCACCACCCGCTCCCTCAGCAGCAGCAGCCTGCAGAGCAGGCCTTGGCGGTAGCCCGGCACCCTTTCACGAGAATAAAAGAGGGCCCGTTTCCTCAGGGCCGTTTAACCTGACAGGCCCGGCCCCTCTTTGCTTTTTAGGAAGGTAGCTTGGACGGGGGAGGGAGGGGCCTGTAAAGCACGTTTTGGGGGAGCTGAATCCCGCTGAGGGTTCCCGCGTCTTTCCTCTTCCCCCAAAAACCGAAGAGGGAAAGGTACGATTTAACTCTACCCAGGCAACCAAGAACTTCTGGAGAGACCCACAGAATAACTGAACTGCACTAGAGGAAAATTAGTCCGGAGGGTGGCAGATGCAATTGGACCAGAGTTTGGGTCGAAGCAGCTGGAGAATTTCAGGGTACAGCAAAAGGGGTTCAGAGGCTGTTTACCCCTCCCCCGCCCCCCCCCAAGGGGGCTTCCCCATAATCCTTGGATATACTGGGGAAAGAGGAAAATTTGCTCCCTTTCCTGGTTTGCCTCCAAAGTTATTTGAGGCCTTAGAAAGAGAACGGGACGATCACAAAAGTCAAGCTAAGGGGATTGGGACTGTGCAATGGGAAGCCCACCCCTCTTTTTTACACCTGGCACACCTAACAAGCAGGCAGGGCTTGGGTGGCACACTCGGATTCCCCATCTTGAGTTTTTTCACCCCGATGCTCCCAAACGAAAGGCGAGAATAAGATGAGGCTAAAATAAGCAGTGGTGCCAGGAGCCATCTTATGGTCTTGCTCTTTGGCCTGCTGGGATTTTTCAAGGAAAGGCCCACCCCGGTGATGGAAAAGCCCATTCCACCCACCCACCACCCGTCCTGGCTGATTCCCTGCCCCCTTACAATGGTACCAACGGAAAAACCCACTTGTACCACCCAGGAAGAACTGGGTGAAGGAAGAAACTGCACCCTGTATCATCCCCAGCTGGAGGGCACCAGAGCCAGAAGGCTGCTGTGGGCAGCCACGGAGGGGAGATGGGTATGGCTGAGGGGGAGCACGTGCTCCTGCCTTCCTCCTCCTTTGATGGGCCAAACTGGTAGGCGGGCAAGGAAGGGCAGGCACAATCTCCCAGCTGCTCTTCCTCCCCCAACCCCACTGGAAAGCAGCATCAGGGGCCGCATCGCAGAACAGCCAGACGGAGACTAGGGGAAATGGGCATTGCCCCCTCTCCCCACCTCACCCCAGCCCGGCCCCTTAAAAAGATGAAAGAAGCTGTGCTTCAGAGAGCAATTTGGAGCCGAATTGCACAATCCCTTCCCATCTTCCTCCCTTCTCTGCTCCTCCTTGTTGGCTGCTGAATCAGGATGAGGAAATAGCAGCCAGAGAGCCAGGTTATTTCAGGCACGGCCTGCTTTGTGCCTGGGATTAGCTCTCCAGGTGCCAGCTGGCCTTGGTGGGGCAGCAGGACAAAGGGTCCCACCCTGCAAAGGAGCCACAGCTGACTATGTCAGAGCCTCTCTGCCTTCCCCCCCACCCCCGAGAATCCTGGCCATTTATCAGTATTTGTCCGACGCTGGAGCAATGCTTTGGGGGCTCAGAATCTGAGAACCTAAGAGGCCCCCATCAGTGTTGGGGCTGTCTCTGCTCCAGAGGCCACCCAAAGGCATCGTAATGCTGTAATTTGGATACTATCTTCATAGTGTCTTTGCTCTCTGCCTGCTCAGCTGAGCTCTTTCCATACTAGAAGCTGGCATGCACCCCTCCCTTCCTCCCTGCCATCCAGTCCCTGTCCCCCTTACATTTGCTGCTGGATTCATTCATTCCCTTTGCTTAACCCCCTCTGAGCTGAAAAAAACGTGCATCCGCTTACAGCAGGGGTCTCCAAACATGGCCACTTTTAAGACTTGTGGACTTCAACTCCCAGAATTCCCCAGCCAACCATGAGGAATTCTGGGGTGTTGAAGTCCACAACTCTTAAAAGTCACCAAGTTTGGAGACCGCTGGCTTAGAGGTCAAAAATGGAGAGTCTTAACTTCCCACCTGAGAGATTTTTCCTGGATTAAAAGTTTCCCCATGCAATGATCCAAATAGATTCTTTGGAGATAAAAATATCCCCATTTGGATATCCGGGGAAATCTCTGTCTCACACCTGCACCAGGTGCTCTCTGCCCGGAAGACTCTCTTGGCCATTGCTACGAGGCTGCCCTTGTCTCGCTAAGCCAAGCTTGCTGAGTTTCAACCACCTCAAGTGATTATTATTTTTTTTTTTTGTAGAAGTGATGAGCAAGAATGGACAATTCCTCCTTCAGTGCCCTTTGGTTATCATACCTGGGTCTCATTCTGTAGGACAGTGGGTTTTTTTCCCCCAACCTTGGCAGCTTTAAGATGTGCAGACTCCAACTCCCAGAATTCTGACTGGGGGAATTCTGGGAGTTGAAATCCACACACCTTAAAGCTGCCAAGGTTGAGAAACTACTCCAGGATCTTCTAAAGCAGATCCAGAGACAAATCACTGGAAAACCCCAAATTTAGACAGCAAAAAGAGCCCAGATTTCAAAAAAAAATACCAGCCCTATCACCCCACTTCCCACAAGTTACCCCAAGTGTTTGCCATCCTTGGAGAACAACATCGCAGTCCTTTCGGTGATGCCCAGACCGAGTGGTATTCATGGTTTCAGGAAAAAAATATATTTAAAAAGGACTGAGGCTTTATACCTTCCGATCCTATTTATCTCCCACCAACACTGATAAGCATCCCTGTGTTTTTCCTCTCTATACAGATTTGTGTAAGATGTCTATTTTTATATTAACTTAATCGTGTGGTTTTTAAAAGACTGAAGAAGGTTTGCAGGGTTTTGTTTTGGGTGTCGTTGGATTTTTGGGGGGGGGTCCGTGTTCCTGATTTTGTGCTGCGTTTCCTTGATTTGCAGACCCCAACATCTCTTGTTTGTGAGATTTTATAATTTTTAGCTACAGAGATATTTGCTTCTCAGTTATCGTAAACCGGGCTCTGCTTGGAGACACCACCCATAAATGATTGCCTGTTTCTTGCTTCCATTCGGTTATTTGAATTAGAGCCCGGGGCAAATGCTTCACGAATAGATGAGCGGCCGGCTGTAATGGCATCCCAAATCGGGGCTTCCAGGCTGTGGCCGGCTCCTTTGCAGGACAAGTCACCACAAGTTGTGAAGTTGAGATCCCAAGGATGTCTCCCCCCCCCCAACCTTTGATTCCTCTTCTCCAGCTTCCTGATCCCACTGTCCTTCCATCCTGACCCAGTAGCAATTTCTTGGCTGTTTGAGACGAGGTTTGTGTAAATATTGTGTCTTTATTACGACCAGGTTTGCGGTTTGATGCCGGTTTTTGTTCTGTTCCCTTCTTGTTTTTAAATGTACTCAATCCACTTCTGTAAATTGTTTAGGTGAATTGGAATCCACATGTGTTTTATTAGAGTTTTGGTGTGCCTATGTTTTTGCTTTTGTTTTTAAAATGTGTGTTATTTAATGTAAATTGTTAGCACAGGTGTAACTGACCCTCAATAGGTCCTGAAAGCAGATTAGCAATGCAAGGAAAATGACCCTTCAAAACTCCGGATTTCAGGACTGTTGGGGAAAGACGGAGAAAATTTGATCGGAATCGTTGCATACGCGTCTCTTGCTTGGTAAGCCAAAGTAAACGGCTCTTCGTCCTTGGCCGGTGATTTTTTTTTTTTCTTCCCACAATTTCTTGGGAGGAAAAAAAAAAAGAGGCTGGTTGAAATCAATTCAGAAAAAACGCCTGGTTTCATCCTGTGGTTGTGGCTTTACCTGAGTAACTGTGGATCTTCTACAGAGGTTTGAAAAGAACGTTGGACGCTAAAGACTCACAATCTCTCTAGAAGCCTCGAGCGTTGGGCTCGTATCCGGAACCTTTTCATAGAACTAAGCCTGCTCTTTGGTGTGACAAATGGGCGGGATGCTGTGTTTTGAAGTTTGCCCAAAAGGACTGAACCATCCGGTGTAGCAGAAGGACGGATCATGCCACCGCCCGGATTCCTTGACCCCAAGGGATCTTGGCTGTTGGAAGACCTCACCTGCTCAGTGGATTTTGTATGCTTTATACTCATTTAAGCTAATTAAGGCGGCGGCGGCTTCTTCCATTTTTGTGCTGTGCCTGGCTTGCCTTTTATATGATTTGCCTCTTAATAAACACAGAACGGTGTGCTTTTCTTTTTAAGCAGGTTCATCCAGTTTCCCCAGACAAGATGCTGACACAGGTGTGAACATCTATTGCCTCTTTTAACGACGTGGACTTTAACTCCCAGAATTCGTGAGCCAGCCATCCTGGCTGAGGAATCCTGGGAGTTGAACTCCACAGGTCTTAAAAGTTGCCCAAACTGAAAAACTGTTCTAAAGCTGGAATATCTTTTTTTATTTCGGCATTGAAATAAAAATGGAGACAGCTCTATATAGGTAGTCCTCAGTTTACGGTAGTCAATGATGGTCGTGAAGCAAATCACCCAAGTGACTGACCCAATCTTAACAACCATTTCTGCAGCAGTTGTTAAGGGAATACAGCTGTCCTAAGGTAACCGCCATGGTTGTTAAGCAAGCACGCCAATCATTAAACGAAGTCACTGTTCATTAGGATCAGTTTTTGCTGACAAACTGAAAGCAAATGTCAGTTTTCAGCAAAAAATGTCATGAGTCAGTTGACTAGGATGCTGCAAACGGTCGTAAAAGGAGGTCAGTTGCCAAGCGTCCAACAGGCAGTCATGTGACTTGCGGGGAGTAGGAGGCCATAGTAACTTTGGAACCAGGTCATAAGTACCTTTAAGGGGGTCCGTCATAACTCTGAATAGTCACTAAGCGACCAATCGTAAGTCAAGGACTACCTTTAAAAGTCATCTGTCTGTCATACCAAAAAGTATTCCCTTCTATGGCCAGAAAGTGTCAAGTAAATAGTCCCAAAACACCACTAGAAAACTCAAACCTTCGTGAACTAATCAAGGTTATCTTAACTTTTGTATTGAGTCCCTTTTGGGAGAAGGGTGGTATACAAATTAAATTAAAATAAAATAAATTTAAAAAAAATAAAATAAAGGTGAGAAGCAACCTAGAACTAAGGAGAATTTATGTGGGGTCCTTGATGTTCTCTGAGGTTGCTTGTTTTCTTGCAGACATTTCATGACCCAAACTAGTGCAGTTTGCCGTTAGTTTATATTCCAATAATAGTCTAATAAAATAGAATATAAACTTGACAGCAAACTGCACTCCTTACTAGCACTGATGACGTTCCCTAGTTGGGTCATGAAACGTCTACAAGAAAACAAGCAACCTCAGAGAGCATCAAGGACCCTCCCCCCTTCCCCCCCCTGTCAACCCCGAGCTACAAATATTCTCCTTTATTAGTAAGGAGAAATTTCTTGGCAATGAGAAGGAATCTGTCAGCGGAACTCCTTGCCTCCGGAAGTTGTGGGTGCTTCAACATTGGAGGTTTTCAAGAAGAGATTTGTCTGAAATGCTGTATGGTTTCCTGCTTTAGGGGGTTGGACAAGAACAAGGGTCCCAAGCCCCCCAGTCTAACAAGCGAAGCCCCATCGGTGGGATGCAGGCAGCACACAAAACCACACCCGCTCCGGTCCGTGGAAAAACCGGTCCCCGGTTCCCAAAAGCTTGGGGGCTGCTGGACTAGAAGACCTCCAAGGTCCCTTCCAACTTTATTATTCGGTTCTAAGCTACTGAATCCTGAAAGGAGACCTTGTTCGAGTACTTCATAAAAGGATTTAATAACCTTTTATCTCCCGTCGCTTCGACTAGCTTAGTTCAAAAAGTGCCAGGCACAAAAAAAAACCAGGTCCCCACAGACACAACGGTCCAATTAAAACTGCTTTATTGCTGAAAACCCGATGCACAGGAATCTTCTCGCCTATCGGCACCTGCTAGGACTTCAATACGGGCCCGTGAAATTCAAAAGAGGTTAAATTTTAATTCGCTTGCGACTACGTAGGGATGCTAGGCTGGTCCCTCCTTTGACTCCACCTCCGGCTTCTGCCACGCGACAATTACAACAAAGGCAGCACGAGCCAATGATGCGCAAAGGGGGTTTTCGGAAGAATCAGACACCCCTGGGTGAATCCCAAATGCGGGCTGAGGGCGGTGGCCGTGGCCGTAAGCCCAGCCCCTCCGGCTTAGTAGGGGTGGTCCCGCGTGTGCTCCATGATGACCATCAGGGCAAGCCAGGTCTCCTCTGCCGTGGGGATGATCTGGTTAGCCGGGAGCAGGAACCCGTATCGGCCCTTGTCTCTCAGCTCAAAGGTGTAGGAGTATTTAATGCCTTGGTCGTAGGTCCAGTCAACGGTGCCTCCGCTCGCTTGGTCTAGAGCCAGGAAAGAGGGGACGCAAAAGAAGACGAGCTCGTGAAAACTGTCTCTGCTATCGTAAGCCCTCTCCCTTCGAGCCCTGATGACGCTACCTAGCTGGGTCATGAAACGTCTGCAAGGAAGCACCCAAATTCTCAGAGCACAATGGATTCCACAGTCGTCGTCCTTCTAACGCTGATGATGTTCCCTAGTTAGGTAGTGAAACGTCTGCAACCAAACTCGGCACCAAGGAGCTCACACCAGTTCCTCCTCCCGCTTTCCTTTCTCCCCCTCCTCTTCCTCTTCCCGTTTACTCCATAAAGCCTACTCTCTTCTAGCATTGATGATGTTACCTACCGGTAGTTGGGTAATGTAACGTCTTCAAGAAAACAACCAAGCTAAGAGAGGATCAAGAACTCCACCGTCCTCCTCCTCCTCCTCTCTGCAAACCCAACTCCCTCCTAGCACTGATGACGTTACTTAGTTAGGTAGTGAAACGTCTGCAACCAAACTCCGCACCAAGGAGCTCACAGTAGAGCCTTGGTAGTACAGTGGTCTAAGGCACCCTGTTATTAAACTGGTTATTAAGACCAGCTGCCTGCAATTACTGCAGGTTCGAATCCCGCCAGGCTCAAGGTTGACTCAGCCTTCCATCCTTTCAAAGGTGGGTAAAATGAGGACCCAGTTTGTGGGGGCAATAAATTGATTTTATATAAATATACAGAAGTATGAAGGCTATTGCTTAACGCATTGTAAGCCGCCCTGAGTCTCCGGAGAAGGGCGGCATATAAATCAAATTTAAAAAAAAAAACTAGTTCTTTCTCCTCTCCCTCCCTTTCTCCTCCTCCTCTCTGCAAACCCCACTCCCTCCTAGCGCTGATGATGTTACCTAGTTAGGTCATGAAACATCTGGAAGAAGAGCACCAAGGGCCCCAGACACCAGATTCCCAACCCAATCGAGGAACCTCCAAAGACCCTTCCCACCAATACTAACAGAGCAGGCCTTTTGTGTGTAAACAACTACAGTGAGCAGGGAGAGGGCCATTTATTTTTTCACCGAGTCTTAAAATTGCACTGGTCCTGTTGCATAACACACCTAATTGGGTAGCGGAGAAGGACGCGACGTTCTACAAGCCAGGAAACCGGATCAATTCCCCGACTCAATTAGCCTTAATGGGATTAGATTTAGGCCTGCTAAACCATTAATTTACCAATCATTTCCTCCAGCTTGTAAAGATTTTCTCCCTCCGTCTGTTAAGACGGGGTCTTAGAGAGACCTCACCACCACGGGTCTAGGACAACTCAACCAGCAGTCAGGTGGGTGTGACTAGGTGCCCACCTGAGCGCTGCCAGGTAGACACGGGTGGGTGGGCCTGGCCAGGTCGATGCGGAGGATCGGGGGCAGCTGGCTTGGCACAGGTGGGTGAGCCTGACCAGATGGACCCAACCACAAAGAAGGGCTTTTTCGTTCTTGATGGGCTTCCAAATTCACACATTCACCTGGGAAGAATCCAGGAAAAATCGACGGACCGAGGCTTCCCCACCGTAAGGTGATAGTGGTGCCGAGTTGGCTATAAAGAAGATGGTTTGGGAACCCTGGTACGCGGAAGAAGTCAAGGACTATCACCACTTACAGTGGCTTTAATAACAGGATGACAGAGTTGGGAGGGACCTTGGAGGTCTTCTAGTCCAACCCCCTACTCAGGCAGGAAATAATCTACTGGATTCCTTATGGACTCGGACATCAACTAAGCAATCCTGATGTCTATGGGGATGTCTCAGTCATCCAGGTCCTGGTTGTCCCAAAAGTGCTTTTTTTTTGCAAGAGGCAACTGGACTTCCTTGTTTTTTCTTTGAGGGCATTTCGCTTCTCATCCGAGAAGCTTCCTCGGTTCTGACTTGGATGGTGGGGAACGGGAGGATTGATATTCCTTGCAGACAGCTGGTCATTTGCATCCTTTTAGAGAGCTGACCCTGAGGACACAGATAAAACTTCCAAGTGGCCTCAACGACTCTCTCAAAAGGATGCAAATGACCAGCTGTCTGCAAGGAGTGTCAATCCTTCCGTTCCCCACCATCAGAACTGAGGAAGCTTCTCGGATGAGAAGCGAAACGTCTTCAAAGAAAACCCCCAGAAAGTCCAAGTGCCTCTTGGGGGAAAAAAAAAAAAAGAGCATCTTTGGGATAAGTAATCCTAATCAAACCGTAAACCCATTCCGATACAGGCAGTCCTTGACTTACGACCCCCAACGGATCCCAAAATCTCTGTCGCTAACCAACACATTTATTAAGTCAGTTCCCCCCCCCCTCCATTTTATTTTACCACCTTTCTTTCCACCCCTGTTAAGTGAATCTCTGCGGTTCAGTTAGTAACCCGGCTGTTAAGCGAATCCGGCTTCCCCCATTGCCCGTCAGAAGGTCACCCAAGTAACGTCGCGACCGTCATAAATACGAGTCGGGTGCCGAGCGTCTGAATTTTCATCACCTGACCAGGGCAGGGGATGCTACCACGGTTGCGTGAAAAAAATGGTCCTACGTTGTTTTTTTTCAGTGCCGCGGTAACTTCGGATGGTCGCTAAACGAACGGTCGTAAGTCCAGGACTCCCTGTAATGCATCGGCTGGCCGACGGCCTCCTCCGCCTTCCCGTATTTTGGTCACTTACAGATTGTGTTGATGATGCTGCCGTATCGGTACTTGGTCCCATGGAGAGACTCCAGAGCGGCGACGGCCTTCTTGGCCAGAGCATCCTGGGAAAAGAAAGAAGGGAGAAGAAAAGAGAGGACCAAGGAAGAGTTGAGGGTGAAGTTTAGAAGGCTTTTTTTTTTTTTTTCCTGGCTTGACTTAGGGATGGAAACATTGGTTCAGTGAATTTTCTCCCCCGTTTTCGTCCCACCTTTCTTGCCCCCCCCCCCCCGTTGTTAAATGAATGACTATAGTTGTACGGTTGGGACAGCAAAACACATTCCTTACTAGCACTGATGACGTTACCTAGGTGGGTCATGAAACGTCTGCCAAAAAAAAAACCGCTGCCAAGCTTAGAGAGCACCCAGGACCCTTCCTCCTCCTCCTTCTCCTCCTCCTCCTCTCTCCCTTTTCCCCTCCACAAACCCACTCTCTTCAGCAGTGATAACGTTACCTAGTTGCGTCATGAAACGTCTGCAAGAAAAGGGGCACGCTCAGAGAACACCAAGGACCCCTCCTGCCAACCCCAGGCTACAAATATTCTCCTTTATATATTTTAATTTTCTGAATAAAATTATATATACATGCATACGTATATATATATATTTGTCTTTTTGCACATATATATATATATATCGGGGTGAAGTGTAAAATTTGTTACTACTGGTTCTGTAGGCGTGGCTTGGGGTGTAATGTGACTGGGTGGGCGTGGCCAACTTTTTTTTTTTTTTTTAACTTTTCAAAGCATTTTTTCTAATGCTTTGAAAAGCCTCTGGCGATCAGGCAACTCAGCTGGGATCGTCAGAGACTTTTCAAAGCAATTTTTTTTTACCACCTCTTCGGCCCAAGAGGTTGCAGGAAAAAATGCTTTGAAAAGCCTCTGAGGATCCCAGCTGAGCCGCGCGATCATCAGAGGCTTTTTTTTAAAAAACTTTTAAAAGCATTTTTTCGTCGGAAGAGGTTGTAGAAAAAATGCTTTTAAAAGTTAAAAAAAAAAGCCTCTGATGATCCTGCGGCTCAGCTGGGCATAGTGGGGGTGAGGGGGGGGTGCAGGGATTTTGCTACTGGTTCTCCGAACCACCTGCCGCCATTGCTACCGGATCAGGCAATCCGGTCCAAACCGGGAGCATTTCACCCCTGATATATATATATATTATATATATATATATATATATATATATATGCAATACGTTTCTAGTCAAGGTTTTTCCTACGTAAATCAAGATATTTGTATTGCCATAGTTCGGTGACATCTCAAATCACCACTTTCAGGCTTTATCAGACATTTTGTGTTGTCTGCTGTGAGACTTAAGGTGGTGACTTATGGTGATTTGAGATGTCACCCAACTATGGCAATACAAACATCTTGATTTACGTAGGAAAAACCCTGACTAGAAACGTATTGCATATATAATCCTACGAATAAAAGAACAATTTATATATATATATATAAAATTTTATTCAAAAGATTAAAATACAAAATCCACAGGAAATCAAAAGAAAACTAGAGGAGAACATTATATTTTTTAAAAAAATTGTGAATTTTCAGTTGCTTCTTCCGAGGAGGCTTACCAGTTCCTGGTGATCTGCCGCTTGCTCCTTGGTGTAACCGTAAGGGTAAAGGAGCATCTGGGAGTAACTGTGGATGGAGATGAAAGCCTTGATGTTGCCATGTTGCTGCACAAAATCCACAATCGCTTTCACTTCTGGTTCGGACTCCGCATACGGCCCACGGTAGGTCTCCGAGCAAGGGTTCCCACTGGCGCCAGGTCCTGCAAAGGACAACCAAGCGTGCCTTGAGGTTTTGCGGAACTGCAGGTGGTCCTCGACTTACGGCCACAATTGAGGCTCCAATTTCTGTTGCTAAGCGAGACAGTTTTGCTCCATTTTCCTGCCCCTCCCTTTTCTGGCCACGGTTGTTAAGTGAATCACTGCGGTTCTTAAGTGAGTCACTGCAGTTCTTAAGTGAGTCACACGGTCGCTAAGCGAATCCAGCTTCCCCGTTGATTTTCAGAAGGTCGCAAAAGGGGACACCCCCACTCCTTCCTGACATTGCAACAGTCATAAATACGAGTCAGGTGCCAAGGGTGTGAATTTTGATGATCTGAACACGGGGGATGCTACACTGGTCATTAAGTGTGAAAAATAGTTATTTTTTCAGTACGGTAACGACTTTGAACAATCGCTAAATGGACGGTTGTAAACGGAGGACTAACTTTACCATGTCTGGAGACTTGAAGATGGGACAGATTAACAGAGTTGGAAGGGACCTTGTAGGTCATCTAGTCTGACCCCCGAGCTCGAGCAGGAGACCTAGCCTAGACCATTCCAGACAGGTAAGTTCTGGTGGCAAGCTGTTCCATGGGTTAATTGTTCTCACCGTCACGAAATTTCTCCTTATTTCTAGGTTTAAACGTCTCCTCGATCAGTTTCCAACCCTTGTTCCTTGTCTGGCCTTCTGGTACTTTGGGAAATGGGTTGTCCCACTCTTTTTTTTTTTTTGAGTGACAGCCCCTCAAATATTGCAACCCTGCTCTCATGTAATTAATTTAAGAAATAAGAAATCAGGGGAAATTAATGCAGATGCATCTGGGAAATCATTACATAATGATTTAGGATTTCCTGGATTTAGGAGTCCTATTTTTCCGAGGCAGTTTAAATTTGTATTTCTCTCTCTCTCTCTCTTTTTTTTTATAGCTACATCATACTGCTGGCTTCTGCAGGTAGTCCTCAACTTATAACTGCTCATTTACTGACCAGTGGTGAGATTCAAATAATTTAACAACTGGATCTCTGCCCTAATGACCAGCTGGGTAGGTGTGGCTCGGTGGTCATGTGACCATGTGGGCGTGGCCAACTCAACGTCACTCAGGTCGATGGGCGCTTCGCCTTAGCTGTTACAATGTAACAAGGGCTTAACCAGAGAGGCAGTTTCTGTAAGCAGGGCAATAAAGATTAGGCTAGAAACACCAGCAGAATGTTTCCTTCCTTACAGGATTAGCCCTGTAAAGTGGAAAAAACAAAACGAAATAAGATTTCTTCCAACAACCGGTTCTCCCGAATAGGTGCGAACTGGCTGAATCCCACCACTGCTTATGACCGTTTTCCCCACTTAACGACCGTTGCAGCATCCCCGTGGTCACGTGACCAAAATTCGGGATGCTTGGGAACTGACTCATATTTATGACGATTGCAGCATCCCTGAGTCACGTCATCCGCTTTTTGCGACCTTCTGACAAGCCAAGTCAATGGGGGAAGCCAGATTCACTTAACAACTGTGTGACTAAGCTAACAACAGCAGCGATTCACTTCACAACTGGAGCCAAAAAGATCATAAAATGGAGCAAGATTCACTTAACAACGGTCTGCCACCGTCATAAATACTTGCCAGTTGCCAAGAGTCTGAGTTTTGGTCACGTGACCATGGGGGGGATGCTGCAACGGTCGTAAGTATGAAAAATAAGTCATAAGTCTCTTTTTTTCAGTGTCATTGCAACTTTGAACGGTCCCTAAGCGAAAGGTCGTAAGTCGAGGACTACCCGCAATACTTTTGAACTCTGTCCTGGTTTCTGAGTCCTTCCACATGATTACTGGCTCTCTTCCCATGGATCTCCAGAAGTTGTCTCCAACTTCTTGGAGTGATGAAGTCCCCCCAGAGTTTTACCTCCAAAGCCTGCTGCCCAATTCCGGTTAGGGTCGACTCCGATGCAAGTTGACCCCTCTCGCTTCGATCTGGTCTTACGCCACATGCGGTTCTGCAAATCAGGAATGTCCATCAATAGCCACAGCCCTTCCTTCCTTCCTTCCTTCCTTCCTTCCTTCCTTCCTTCCTTCCTTCCATCCATCCATCCATCCATTCTTTCTTCCCCTTTAGATTTACATATCCCTTCACAGGGTTTTACAGCCCTCTCTAAGCAGTTTGCAGAGTCAGCAGTTAATTCCAACCCTCTGGGTCCTCATTTTACTGACCGCGGAAGGATGGAAGGCAGAGTCAACTTTGAGCCGGTCAGGATCGAACTCCTGGCTGTGGGAATGCAGAATTGGCCTGCAATACTACATTCCAACCACTGCACCACCATGGCTCTTCCTTCCTTCCTTCCTTCCTTCCTTGCTTCCTTCCTTCTGCTTTCTCCTTCTTTCCTTTGTTTTTCCTTCTCTCATCCTTCCATCTCCTTCCTCCCTCCCTTCCTTCCTTCCTTCTGCTTTCCCCTTCTTTCCTTTGTTTTTCCTTCTCTCATCCTTCCATCTCCTTCCTTCCTTCTGCTTTCTTCTTTCCTTTTTTCCTTCTCTCATCCTTCCATCTCCTTCCTTCTTCCCTCCTCCCTCCCTCCCTCCCTCCCTTCCTTCCTTCCTTCTCTTCCTTCCTTCTTTCCTTTGTTTTTCTTTCTCTCATCCTTCCATCTCCTTCCTTCCTTCTGCTTTCTTCTTTCCTTTTTTCCCTTCTCTCATCCTTCCATCTCCTTCCTCCCTCCCTCCCTCCCTCCCTCCCTCCCTCCTCCCTTCCTTCTTCCTCCTTCCTTCCCACGTAGCACTAGCTCTTATATACCGCTTCACAGCCCTCTCTATGCGGTTTAGAGAGTCAGCCTCTTGCCCCCAACCATCTGGGTCCTCATTTTACCGACCTCGGAAGGATGGAAGGCTGAGTCAACCTTGAGCCAGTGAGATTCGAACTGCCAAATTGCAGGCAGCCGGCAGTCAGCAGAAGCAGCCTGCAGTACCACATTCTAACCACTGTGCCACCACAGCCCTTCCTTCCTTCCTTCCTTCCTTCCTTCCTTCCTTCCTTCCTTCCTTCCTTCCTTCCTTCCTAAGCAATAGCATTTAAACTTATATACTGCTTCACAGTGCTTTCCAGCCCTCTCTAAGCATTTTCAGAGTCAGCCTATCACCCCCAACAATCTGGGTCCTCATTTTATCCACCTCAGAAAGATGGAAAGCTGAGTCAACCTTGAGCTGACCAGGATCGAACTCCTGGCAGTGGGCGGAGTTAGCCTGCAATACCTCATTCTCACCACTGCGCCACCATGGCTCCAATGAACATCAGAAGGAACCAGAACCTAAAGCGTTTTCGTGGTGCATCTCACATTTGCCACCGAAGTCCCACCACCATAAAGAGGTACCTTGGTGTGTGTGAAGGCATAACCGTCTGGATTGGTGGCGATCTCTAAGAAGATATCGAACTGATTCAGGATGGACGTGAGAGAAGGATCCTTTCCGTTATCTTCAAAGATCTAAAGAGGATCAAAATGGGTTCAGTGGCATCCACAGAAGTGCCTTAACAGTGTGTCAGGTTTCGATATCGTCTCAAATAAAATAAATTGCATTTCCAAACAGATAGTCTTTGAAGAAATCTTTCATTTTATTAAGCACGGCAATCTGCCCCGATCGTGGCGTAGCCAACTCTGACTTCCTGACCCCAAACCCTCCCTTTCCGTTCCCCAAATCTCTGCTTCTCATTGGCCTTCTTCCAATCACTCTTCCCATATCTACTACCTAAGCTCCCAGGAATGTCCCCCTCCCATCTCATCTCCTAGGGGATATTATCTCCAGGGAAAATAAGTAGGTGAAATGTCAAGCGTCCTCTTGCCAGCTGCCCCCTCT
Source organism: Pantherophis guttatus (assembly GCF_029531705.1). Next base: position 6,290,026 of record NW_026843855.1, on the reverse strand, counting down.
TCTCCTTCTTATGTCAGCACTAGAGGAAATGCAGGTTGAAGTGCTGACACAGTGCATTTTTGGCAGTGGCCCCCAGTTTTTGGGCACCAGGGATCGCTTCTGTGGAGAGGGATTTCTCCGCGGACTGAAGGGGGTATGATTTTGTGTGCTGCCTATTTCCCGCGGATGGGACTTCGCTTGTTTGCACGGCCCGGTTTCTGGCATGCCGTGGACTGTTACCAGTCTACAGACCGGAAATTAGGGACCCCCGATTTATGGGATCACTATGATGGGACACCCTTCACCAGTTAGCTTGTTTTAGGAGTGGAAAAATTGGGAGTGGAAAAAAAAATCTAGAAAATATCACATTGGCAAAGCCTTTTAATTTTTTTTCTTTAGGACTAAGTGGGGGACAGGAGTGGAAGAGCCATGAAATGGGGCGGGGGGGGGTGCAGATGTGCTGGACCTTCCCCATTTTTCCTGCATTTGGGGCAGGGGTGGGTTCTAAATTTTTTTACTACTGGGTCTGTGGGCATGGCTTATTTTGTGGGCGTGGCTTGGTGGGGGGGTAATGTGACTGGGTGAGCGTGGCCAACTTTTTTTTTAACTTTTTTACTTTTAAAAGCATTTTTTTCTACAACCTTAAGAGGTTGCAGAAAAAAAATGCTTTTAGAAGCTTCTGAATCCCAGCTGAGCCGCGCGACCATCAGAGGCTTTTTTTTTAAACTTTAAAAGCATTTTTTCAGCCGAAGAGGTTGTAGAAAAAATGCTTTTAAAAGTTTAAAAAAAAAAAAAAGCCTCTGATGAGGTGGGCAGGGTAAGCGAGCGGCAACCGGCTGAGGACTGTTCGGGGCGTGGCCACCAATGTTATTACCGGTTCTCCCGAACTACTACAAATTTTTACTACCAGTTCTTGCAAACCGATGTGAACCAGGAGCAACCCACCACTGATTTAGGGAAAATTACAGGAGTATCACCATCATCTTCTAACGACCCCATAATCCCTTGTATCGGGGTAGAGTCTGGGCAACTGAATGGAGGTGAGTGATTCCTGGCCGGATGCCCTTCCTGTTGCCAGAGCGGATTTTTGTTCGGCAGATCTATTCCCACTGTGCCCAAAGAGAAAAAAATATCTGCCTCTATCTAGGATCGAACTCACAGCCTCCTGAATATGAGGTGAGAGCTCCCCCTCTAGGCCACTCGGAAAATTACAGGAGTATCTCTAAGAAAAAACAAGATGGTATACGTAGTTCTTTCGACTCACGATCACAATTGAGCCCCGGATTTCTTGTTACTATGCAAGATATTTACTAAGCAAACTTTGTTCCATTTTATGACCTTTCTTGTCACAGTGGTTAAATGAACCATCGCAGTGGTTGAGTTGTGAAATGCATCTGGCTTCCCAATGACTTTACTGGTCGCAAGAAGTGATCCCGGGACACTCATCAATAGGAGTCAGTTGCCAAGCGTCTGAATTTTGATCCCGTGACTGCAGTGGTCGTAAGCGTGAAAAATGGTCATAAATCAGGTTTTTTTTCCAATGCCGTTGTAACTTGGAATGGTCACTAAATGAACTCAGCTTAGAGGACTACCTGCAGAGCCACCGTCAAGCGCGCTAAACTTGAGAAACCCTGATCTAACCAAGATATGATGGGTTAGCTTTCCCCTCTCCGGTTTACAGAATGTTTGCGGCTCTTACCTTCTTTGCGAACCAAACTCCGCTGGCCTGAGTCACCCACTCGCGGGAATGGATGCCGTGTCAATCCAGATCGCTGGCCGGTTGGTTCCCCCGGTGCTAAACTGTGCCAAGCAAAGAACAAACAGGGGCCTTAAATCCAAGCAACCCTCTTGGCTTGCGACTTGCAGGCATTTCATGACCCAACTAGGCAACATCATCAGTGTTAGAAGGGAGTGAGGAGGAGGAAGAGGAGGAAGAGGAGGAGGAGGAGGAGGAGGAGGAGGAGGAGAGGAAGGAAGAGGAGGGGAGGAGGAGAGGAGGAGGAAAGAAGAAGAGAGAGGAGGAGGAAGGAGGAAGAAGAAGAGGGGAGGAGGAGAAAGAGAAGAAGAGGAGGAAGAGATGAAGAGGAGGAGGAGGAAGGAGAAGAAGAAGAGGGAAGGAGGAGGAGGAGAAGAGAGGAGGAGAAGAGGGGAGGGAGGAGAAGAAGAGGAAGAGAAGAAGAATAGAGGAGGAGGAGAAAGAAGAGGAAGAAGAGGAGGAGAAGGAGAAGAAGAGAGGAGGAGGAAGAGAAGAAGAAAGAAGAAAAGAAGGAGGAGAAGAAGAAGAGGAGAAGAGGAGGGGAGGAGGAGGAGAGGAGGAAGAGAAGAAGAAGAGAGGAGGAGGAAGGAGGAAGAAGAAGATGAGGAGGAGAAAGAGAAGAAGAGGAGGAAGAGGAGGAGGAAGGAAGAAGAAGAAAGGGAAGGAGGAGGAAGAGGAGGAGAAGAAAGGAGGAGAAGAGGAGGAAGAGAAGAAGAGGAGGAAGAAGAGGAAGAAGAGAAGGAGAAGAGAGGAGGAGGAAAGAAGAAGAAGAAGAAGAGGAAGAAGAGAAGGAGGGAGGAGGAGAAGGAGAAGAGGAGGAGGAAAGAGGAGAGAAGAGAGGAGGAGAAGAAGAGGAGAGGAGGAGAAAGAAGAAGAGGAGGAAGAGGAGGAGGAGGAAGAAGAAAAAGAAGAGGAGGAGAAGGGAGAAGGAGAAGGAGAAGAAGACTGAGGGGTCCTTGGTGCTAGGTGGTCTTGTAGATGTTTCATCACTCAACTAGGTCACATCATCAATACCGGAAGGGCGGTTGTTTACTCTCTGTTTATATAATTCCCTGATGATGTTCCCTAGCTGGGTCATGAAACGTCTACAAGAAAACCACCCAGCCAAAGAGCACCAAGAACTCCACAGTTCAATCCTGAGCCGCAAACGTTCTCCTCTCTTGGGACTTCGTTAATAACGTCGAGAAGACACGGCAATTTTTCCCCCCCCCATCCATTATTTTTATTATTTTATTTATTTGTCAAGCATGTATAAGATAACAGATATAAGTATAAACACGATTATAAAAACAGGAAACGGGTACGGCTCCAGAAGTCCACCCTCCAAAAACCAAAGGAAGACTTGCCTTCAAGACATGAATCGGACGTCCTTCAGTTGTCCGGCCAATCTCAATTTTGCTGACCAGGAAGGTTTCGCCCGCACCAAGAGGTCCATGAAGCTGTAGATCTAGCAAGCAAAGAGAAGATGCCAAAATGGGGACTCTACTCAGGCGTGGTCTTCTGGAACTTCTTCTCCAGAAGAACTCAACTATTTGGAATTGTAAAACGGGTGGAGAGACCACACACCGTGCCTTGAATTGTACTTACTGTATCCAAGTCGTGGTAAACAGCGAAGTTAAAATTGGTGAGTGACAATTCTGGGAGTTGACGTTGGCGCATCATGTGACTCCTCTCCTCATCAATCAGTTTCTGAAGGAGACAACAATGACCATCACAAAGGTCGGGGCAACCAAGAAGCTTTTATCAGATGTGTTCTCCCGTCGATCCATCCAAAACCTGGCAGGAATTTCAGGAAAGCCAACGCCAAACCCTTGGTCATGTTGGCCAACTCATCTGATGGAAGTTCTAGTGCAGAGGTCTTCAAACTTGGCTGCTTGAAGACTTGTGGACTTCAACTCCCAGAATTCTCCAGCTGGAGAATTCTGGGAGTTGAAGTCCACAAGTCTTCAAGCGGCCACGTTTGAAGACCTCTGTTCTAGTGGCCACAACTTCTTTCGAGCTGAGTTGAAGTCCACAAGTCTTCAAGCTGCCACGTTTGAAGACCTCTGTTCTAGCGGCCTAAAATTTCTTTCGAGAACTTCCTTCAATGTTTCAATCCATAACATTGACTCAACACATCTAATGGTCCGTGGAGGACACACCTTCTTAACCCCCGGTTTTCAACCTTGAGGTAGGGTCAACTTCCTAACACTACATTTCTGGTGACAACGAGCCTAAAACAGGCAGAATAACGGAGTTAGAAGTGACTTTGGAGATCTTCTAATCCAACCCCCTGGTAACAAAGGAAATCCTATCTCCTTTGGCTTACCCAATCTCTTCTTGAAAACCTCCAGTGGTGGAGCACCCATAACTTCTACTCCACTGATAGTAGTTTTCACTATTAGGAGATTTCTCCTTAGTTCTAGGTGGGATCTCTCCTTGATTAGCTTCCATCCCTCGCTTCTTTTCTACCTTCAGATGTTTTGGAGAATAGACCGAGCCCCTCGTTTTTTGGTGGCATCCCCTCAGAATTACAGTTCAATATGATTCTGTAGACTGTAGAGCTTCTCGGCCATCCAGAGGTGCTTTTTCAGGAGGCACCTGGACTCTTCCAGTTGCCTCCTGAAAAAGCACCTTTGGGACAGTTCAATAGGATCTTCTCCAAGGTACCTTGGTTCTGATTTCAGAACTTTTGAGATTACGAGAGTGGTTCTTTCCAGGACCAACACGTCCACCTGTTCGCCTTCTCAGAGCACTCACCTGAACGTTGTCGATCATGATGGAGTATTGGATGTCATTGGTCTCCAGGAAAACCTTGACCCCTTGAAGGCTGGGGAAGGGCACACGGACATCTATGGGGAGGTCGGGATGTGCCGGTGCTCGCCAGAAATCCAGCTAGGCATCAAAATGAGAATGAAGATAGATGATTATTGACATCGTCACCTTTTTTTAACGACCCCATAATAATCCCTTGCATTGAGGTGGAGTCTAGACAAGGAATGGAGCTGAGCGTTTACTGGCCGGATGCCCTTCCTGTCACCAATGCGGAGTTTTGTTCAGCAGAGATGAACTTTGGAAACACCTCCGATATAGCTCAAGAACAATTTCCTATTTCTTCGTTATTAAGGAATAACTTCGTTATTCCCTCCAGGAACCCCTGATCGTCGGCGAGGTTCTCGTTTTATCAGTACCTGAAGGTTCTCCAAAGCTTCCAGCTCCTTCAACGTCTCCACCTGAGCTTCATCAGCAGCCGTGATTCTGAGCACCTGATGTCTGCAGAGACAGAACAGAATAACAAAGAGTCGGAAGGGATCCTTGGAGGTCATCTAGTCCAACCCCCCCCCGTCCAAGCAGGAGACCCTGCACCATTTCTGACAGCTGGCAGTCCAGTCTCTTCTTGAAAGCCTCCAGGGATGAAGCTCCCACAACGTCCGAAGGCAACTTCTCTTCCATGGGTTGATGGTTCCCACTGTCAGAAAATTCCTCCTTGTTTCCAGGTTGAATCTCTCCTTGGTCAGTTTCCATCCATTGTTCCTTGTCCGGCCTTCGGGTGGTTTGGAAAATAGCTTGACCCCTCCTCTCTTTGGCAGCCCCCTCCAATATTGGAAGAATGCTGTCATGTCTTCTTCTTCGATAAGTGGGTTTTCGTATTTTTACATCAGTTAGGAAAAGCCAATAGACTTCTGAAAACAGGTCTAGCAAATACGGACTTAGCAAAGATGGAATTGGGGGAGTCCCTGCAATTATTGCCTGGGCCCAAGAGCCGGGACCTGGGGGATTGGTGGCAGCAGGAAAGCGGCCAATGAGAAGCTGGGAATGTGTGACTCAAAACAGCACACCGATTGACAGTTGGGTACATGGGTGCCGCCGGAGCAATTTTTGAGAATTTTCCCTGTTTTTCTTGCACAAGGGATGCTGTAATGCTTGCTTTCTGACACTAGGTGTCACTAGAGTGCTTTTTTGCATGGAAATGCACTCTCTAAAGCAGGGGTGGGGAACGATGGGCCTTTTATGACTTGTGGACTTCAACTCCCAGAATTCCTGAGCCAGCCATGTTAGCTCAGGAATTCTGGGAATTGAAGTCCACAAGTTATTATTTATTTATTTATTTATTATTTATTTATTTATTTATTTATTTATTTATTTATTTATTTTTCATATTTGTATACCGCCCTACTCCCGAGGGACTCAGGGCGGTGAACAGCCATAAATAAATACAAAGACATACAAAAGTTAAAAACTATTAAAAACTATTAAATAATTTAGGATTAGGTTCAAAGATTAAAACATCCAATTTAACTAAAACAGATTTAAAACCCAATTTAAAGCCAAATTTAAAAGGGAGAGTTAGGCCAGACCAGCCTGTTGGAATAAAAACGTTTTTAGGGCGCGGCGGAAAGTGCGTAAGTCTTGGATCCTCCGTATCTCCGGGGGGAGCTCGTTCCAGATGGCAGGTGCCATTATTATTTATTTATAATAAATAAGTACAAATACAAAATAAATCAGTACAAAATAAATAAGTACAACATTATGCATATATCCACATACGTTCTATGACCCAGAGAAACACCACAGTCTAGTCTGGATGTATCCATGAACATGGCGAGAAAAACGAACCTTGCGAGTTTACCAGACTGACGGCATAGGGAACAAAGCTGTTACAGAATCTAGTCGTCCTGCTTAAAAATACTTCAAATACCTCCTCCCAGAAGGGGAGCAACAGAAACAGACCGTGAAGTTGGGTGTGTGGGGTCTCTAACAATGCTTCAAGCGCTAAGCACAGAGCGCTTAGGAGCAGTATCCTGAATAACTGGAAGCAAATATATTATTATAATAAGTGGATATTATTATAATCTCCACTGTCCTCACCACTCTCTGTAGGGGTTTTCTATCTGAGACGCTGCTGCGGCCACCAAACCCAATAGGGATGCGGTTTGTTAAAAACGCTCTCCATCGTGCCTAGGTAAAAAGTGGCCAGGATAGAAGGAGAAAGATGTGGCATACATGGCAGGGGCTTTGCTTAGAGGCTGGAAGAGAAACCTCCCCCCTCAAATTATCAAACTGTCCAGCAACCGATGCTGCTAAGAGTCCGAATGTGGCACCTAGTGAACTCTTCCCCCTGTCACTGTGTCCTTTCCTATCCAAGGCCCGTTTCTACCTACCCGTCAAAGGTGTCGGTGGCAAACGCCACCGCTAGCAAAGTCGCCAAGATCACCAGGACCCTCATTGTCACCGAACGGGACACCAAATGGGAACATCTCCTCTTCCATCGCTTTTTTATACGCCCGCCTAACCCGGCCCTGTGTTGCCTTGACCATCCACAGAGGACACAGTGGCCGGCTGTCGGCTTTCTCACGGCTCTGTCGGAAAAGACACACAAATGCACACACACACACACACACACAGGGCTCACCTGCAACTCACCTGACAGGTGTTCAGGGAACACACCAGCTGCCTTGATAGGAAGGGAGGGGGGGGCTCTCCTGCTTCTCTCTGCCCAAACCGTGACGATTTCTTGCCAACACAAACCCAGCGTTACTGTACAGGTAGTCCCCGACTCACGACCGTTCGTTCAGCGATTGCTTGAGGATAAAACGGCTGTGAAAAGAAACGGGAGTTATCACTGGTCCCTGTGTTTAAAAGGGTCACAACATCGCCGCAATCAAGTGATCGCCGCGATCAAGTGTGGGCCTGTATTTACAAGAGTTACAGAGCCCTTGAATCACGTGGGCACCAGTTGTGATCTTCCCAGCGGGCTTGCCGCAAACAACAGCCATGGGGGAAGCTGGATTCGCTTAACGGCCGAGCGATTCGCTTAACAGCTGAAGTGATTTAGAACATAAGAGAAACAGAGCTGGAAGGGACCTTGGAGGTCCTCTAGTCCAACCCCCTGCTCAAGCAGGAAACCCTATACCCGTGATGGCGAACGTATGACACGCGTGCCACAGGTGGCATGCGGAGCCATGCCACCTGGCACGCCAGCTCAGCTCTCTAGGAATCTCTGGAGGTTGGGGACAGCAAAAAACGTCCAATCGAAAGTTGGAAAACGGGCCATTTCGGGTCTCTGGAGGGCCTCCGACAGGGTGGGGAAGGCTGTTTTCGCCCTCCCCAGATGCATAGAGCCAGATGAGAAAGAAAAACGGGCCTACTGGGCCATCACGTGCCAAGAGCGCGGGGGAAGGGGTGGTTGTATGCAGATGACATTAACATGCGCGGGGCGGGCTGCATAGAATTATGGGTTTGGGCACACACGCGCACGAACGTCCCACCCCCCCCAACCTTCCTGGCATGCGATGGCAAAAAGGTTAGCCATCACTGCCCTATACCATTCCAGACAAATGATTGTCTCTAGTTTCTTCTTTAAAACCCTCCAGTGATGGAGCACCCACAACTTCTGGTGGCAAGCTGTTCCACTGGTTAATTGTCCTCACTGTTAGGAAGTTTCTCCTTAATTCCAGGTTGCTTCTCTCTTCCTTCGGTTGCCATCCGTTGCTTCTTCTCCTGCCTTCAGGTGCTTTGGAGAATAGGTTGACCCCCTCTTCTTTGGGGCAGCCCCTCAAATATCAGAAGACAGTGTGATAGAATAACAGAGTTAGAAAGGTCCTTAGAGGTCTTCTAGTCCAGCCTCCTGCCCAAGCAGGAGACCCTAAAGCATTCCAGACAAATGGATGTTCCTAGGTTGGTATGGTTTATTCAATTTATTTGCTCCTAGGTTTGCCACTATTGCACAAGCTGCAAGGCCTCCCTGTTTCTTTCCATGCGCAATTCAAGGTGCTAGTCCTCATCTTTAAAGCCCTGCACGGCACAAAGACCAGGTTATCTGCGGGATCACCTTTCCCTTAAGGACCTCTCCTGGACCTATCAGATCAGATCCAGTGGGCACACCCTGAATCCCTGGGGAATTCTGGGAGTTGAAGTCCATGCCTTGCCAAGTCTGGCTTGGGAATTGTGGGAGTTGTAGTCCAGACACGTTTCAAAATGGCTGAGGTTGAGGAGAGAGCCCCTGCTCCATCGCTGAAACTTCCAAGGTCTCTCAATTTAAGACGGCAGCCCTGATTAATGATGAGAAAATCGCTCTCTGGTGCAAGGGAAAGTTTCCCAACCACGTCATGGCGGTTAATGGTTAACGGGTTGATTAATTCCCACCCAGCTCATGTGACATGAACAGATGCTCTGAATCCGAAATCTCCTGGCTCAGCATCTCTCTCTTCCTCTCTTTTTCTTTCTTTCCTCTCTTTCTCTTTTTTCTCTCTCTTTTCCTCTTTCTCTCTGTCTTTCTTTTTCTCTTCTCTCTCTTTCTTTTTCTTTCTTTTCCTCTCTTCTCTTTCTCTCTTTTCTTTCTTTTTCCCTCTCTTTTTCTATTTCTCTCTCTTTTTTTCCTCTCTTTTCCTCTTTCTCTTTTCTTTCCCTTTTTTCTCTTTTTCTATCTTGCTCTCTTTCTTTTCCTCTTTTCCTCACTTTCCCTTTTCTTTCTTTTTCCCTCTCTTTTTCTATTTCTCTCTCTTTTTTCTCTCTCTTTTCCTCTTTCTCTTTTCTTTCCCTTTTTTCTCTTTTTCTATCTTTCTCTCTTTTCCTCTCTTTTCCTCTTTTTCTTTTTCTCTCTCTTTTTCTATTTCTCTGTTTCTTTTCTCTCTGTTTCTATCTCTCTTTCTTTCTTTTCCTCTCTTTTCTTTTTTTTCTTTCCCTTTCCTTCTCTTTCTCTCTCTCTCTTTCTTTTTCTTTTCCTATCTTTTCCTCTGTCTTTCTCGCTTTTTTTTCTTTTTCTCTTTCTCTCTTTTCCTTGCTTTTCCTCTCTCCTTATCTTTCTTTCTCTTTTCTTTCTTTTCTTCTCTTTTTCTATTTCTCTCTCTCTTTCTTTTCTCTTTCCTCTGTCTCTTTTTCTTTCCTCTCTCTTTCTCTCTCTTTTTCTTTTCCTATCTTTTCCTCTGTCTTTCTCGTTTTTTCTTTTCTTTCTCTCTTTCTCTTTCCTCTCTCTCTTTTTCTCTCTCTCCCTCTCTTTCTTTTTCTTTCTTTCTCTTCTTTTACTTTTATTATCTTTTCCTCTGCCTCTTTCTCTCTTTCTCTTCTCTTTTCTCTTTCTCTTTTTTTCCCATTCTTTTTCTATTTCTCTCCCTCTCCCCCCTCCCTTCTTTGTGAAGGAGCACAGACACTTCTATCACAGGGCAGGGTGCCCTATTTTTAAAATGTTCCAAAGCCAGAGGCCATATTGAATTTGCCATACCAGCAGTCTCCTCATGAAATCTCTCTTTGGAAGCAGCCGATACAGAGACAGGTGGCTTTGCTGCAGGGGTGAAATCCAGCAGGTTCTGACAGGTTCTGGAGAACCAGTAGCGAAAATTTTGAGTAGTTCGGAGAACCAGCAAATACCACCTCTGGCTGGCCCCAGAGTGGGGTGGGAATGGAGATTTTGCAATATCCTTCCCCTGGAGCGAGGAGGGAATGGGGATTTTGCAATATCCTTCCCCTGGAGTGGGGTGGGAATGGAGATTTTGCAGTAACCTTCCCCTGCCATGCCCACCACACCACACGCCCACCAAGCCACGCCCACACAACGGTAGTAAAAAAATGTGGATTTCACCACTGCTTTGCTGGAAACGTGCTGGATGCAAATGCCTGCATTAAAATATAACATATTTCCAAGGGATATTGGACAGCCATTTGTCTGAAATGGTCTAAAGTCTCCTGCTTGAGAGAGGGTTGGACTAGAAGACCTTCAAGGTCCCTTCCAACTCGGTTACCCTGTTGTTCTGTTCTGCTCTTTTAAACTTGTTTTGTACAGAAGAGAAGTTTGCTTTCCAGGGGAGTGAACCAGCAGGGGGCGGGCCTGGCCTAAGGCAGAGATAAAGGGCTCACCTGCCAGGTGGCACCTGGCTGGATTTTGTCACAGGAGACCCTTGTTACGGCTTCTGATCTGACCCTCAATTCTCAGGGTTGCAAGTGTGCAAACAGCAGCCAGGAGTGTGAAACAATTAGGGTGCATCGCTTGATAAAGTTGTGTGCAAATCGATAGATAGATTGGTTGCATGGGGGGGCCACAGGGTGTGGGCAAAAAAGTCAAGATGGCAGCCATGACAATGCAATCTTTGTGTGTGTGTGTGTTTTATATACTGCGGCCATCCTTGGGCTTGACTGTTGTGACTCTGACCCCCGAGGCCGACTTATCAGAGGGAGAAGGCTCCGAACATGAAGGAGAGGAGTTGGCCAGCCCTCCCTCTCCAGGACCCTCCTCTCTGGCAATGCCTCAGGTGTCTCCCGAAGGAGAAGAGATTGGCCAGCAGCCAGGTATCTCCTCGTAGTCGGACAGTGACAGAGATAAGTCTTGGCTGGATCCACACCAGCATCGGAGAGACAGGCGCACGCAGCAGAAAAGGAGGCGTGCCAGAGATTAGGCTAAGTCACTGGACCACACCCACAGGGGATAAAAGGGGGTGAGGTGGCCATTCAGACTCTGTGACGGACAAAACTAAACTACTAGCGAGTCACATTGTATCTTTGAAACAACGTTATCTGCCTTGGATTTAATACGGACTGGACTTGACAATTCTTGAACTGTGTGTATCTTGTTTGGGTTTATCTGTCGGAGGAACAACCCCTCCCTCTATGAGTAAAGTTCTTGGCAAGCAGCTACTGGGTTGCTGCCAATCCTCTTATCGAAAGAATTTGTTGTCTGCCAGTTTTATTTAACCCCTGGCTGTCTATTTGTGTGCGTGTGTGAGACGGGGACAGAACATTGACCTTCTAAAGCGGGTTTCTCCATCTATGCAACTTTTAAAATGTCTGGACTTCAACTCCCAGAATTCCTCAGCCAGTGTCAGATGCACTCCAACTCCCAGAATTCCCTTTCCTCAGAAGCAGCCCGTTTCCTATTGGGCACATCCATCCTGCAGCTGTTTCTGATTTTTTTTTTCCTTCCTATTCCTCTGGCACAAAGGATATTGTAATACTTGCTTTCTGACACTAGATGGCACTAGAGTACTGTTTGCATCAATATGTTTTTTCTAAAGCAGCCTTTTTCAATTAAGAATAGAATAGAATAGAATAGAATAGAATAGAATAGAATAGAATAGAATAGAATAGAATAGAATAGAATAATTTTATTGGCCAAGTGTGATTGGACACACAAGGAATTTGTCTTCGGTGCATATGCTCTCAGTGTACATAAAAGAAAAGAGATGTTCATTAAGAATCATAAGGTACAACATTTAATAATAAAGATGTGTGGACTTCAACTCCATCTGGGCACTGAAGTCCACACATGTCCAAGTTGCTGAGATTGTTGATAAATACCTTTCTAAAGGCTTTCAAATGTATGATTTCAAGGCCTAGAAATCCAGAGAGGTGACGATATGAAAGCTACATAAATCATATGCGGAAACTAAATAAAACAATATAACTTGTAAAGATACAAGCAACAAAGCTACCTCCTTTTCTACTTGTGACTATAACTTTGCTGTTTGTATCTTTGCAATTTATATTGTTTTATTTAGTTTCCTAGTATGATTTGATTGCTTAGTTAGTATCCTATGACTGTCACGAAGTGTTATATCTTACGATTCACGATGAATGTATTTTTATGATGACGATTGTGATTTATCACTTATAGCTTTTATGCACAATGAGAGTTTATGCACCGAAGGCAAATTCTTTGTGTGTCCAATCACACTTAGCCAATAAAGAATTCTATTCGATTCTATTCTGTTCTGTCCTGTCCTGTCCTGTCCTATCCTATCCTATCCTATCCTATCCTATCCTATCCTATGCTATCCTATCCTATCCTATCCCTATTCCTATCCCTATCCCTATCCCTATCCCTATCCTATTCTATTCTATTCTATTCTATTCTATTCTATTCTATTCTATTCTATTCTATTCTATTCTATTCTATTCTATTCTATTCTACTCTACTCTACTCTACTCTACTCTACTCTACTCTACTCTACTCTACTCTAATTATGATCTCTGATATTTTAGGGTTGTTATTTGTGACGTTATCTGTTATCGTTCCCCCATTAAGCTTCTGGAGCAGCCAAGTAAAATATCTGAACAATTCCAGATGCCAAAGTCAGTCTGAGAGCAATGACCCAATCAGCACTTCTGCTTTCTTCCATAGTCATCCATCTGGATCTTAGCAGCCATAATTTGAATATTTCCTTTGCTTCCGTATCAGGGGCATTTCCCCCATGGTCTCCACCCCACCCCCACCCCAAAAAGATCTGGGGGAATGACCTCATTTTTAAGCTGGAGTAGCCATCTGAAGGCAGACACAGGTGGACATGATCGTTGGGACACAAATGTGTTGATTGTTTTCATATAATGTCCTCGAACACGTCTTCTGATTTCTTCCAATGTATTGAACTTGGTTAGAAGTAACCAAACCAGCTGCCTTCCCTCAATTTACTAAATTACAAATAAAATTAATCAGTAAAAGGTCATTGTTGGATACAAGATGGGCGGCAAATAAATTTTATAAATTAATTAATCAACCAATCAATCTCTATAGCTCAGGGTTGACTGATGGAGTCCTTGATGCTCTCTGGACTTGGTTGATTGGGTTATTGTTTTCTGCTTGCTTGCTTGCTTGTTTGTCTGGTGTTAATCCCTGCTTTTCTATTGACTGCTGGAGAGGATGTCTTTTTTTTTTGTTGGCTTTTCTATTGTCTCTTTTGAATGGTGTGTAAATGTGACTTCTCTCTATGTGTCTGTTAGCACTGATGATGTGACCTCGTTGGGTAATGAAATATCTGCAACCAAATATCAGCAACCAAGCTCAGAGAGCACCCAGGACTTCACAAAACGAATCAAAGTTACAGGTGTTCCTCGACTTATAAATAGTTCATTTAGTGACCATTCAAAGTTACGATGGCAGTGAAAAAAGTGACTTATGACTGTTTTTCACACTTACGACTGTTGCAGCATCCTCCCATGGTCACGTGATTAAAATTTGGATGCTTGGCAACTAACTCATATTTATGATGGTTGCAGTGTCCCGGGGTCACACAATCCCCTTTTGCGACCTTCTGACGAGCAACGGGGAAGCCAGATTCACCTAACAACCATGTAACTTGCTTAACGGCAGTGATTCACTTAGCAACTGTGGAAAGGAAGTTCGTAAAATGGGGCAAAGCTGACTGAACAACTGTCTCGCTTAACAGTGGAAATTTGGGGCTCAATTGTCATCGTAAGTCGAGGACTAGCTGTATACCCAGGGCCACAAGTCACATCATTAAGAGAATCCATAGTGAAGAAAAATGAAGACAAAATCTAGAGGACAATTGGAAGCAGGATTTATTGATAAAGTGCTGAAGGAACATCTCAAGAAGGTTTAATCTACAATATTCATGTCTAGTTGTCACAGAAACCACATGAGAATTATAACAAGAAAGAGGGGAAATTTAGGTCTGGACAACATTTGCCTTCATTCCTTAACTGCTAAATATGCTAGAACATCATTGCTCGATGACCTTCAGACAAGCTAGGATTATAACTCCCAGAATTCTCCACTGCAGTCTGGGGATGCTGGGCAATGCAGTCCCAATCCATTCAAGTAAGAAGCTTGCTGTTAAATTCGCCACCCTGTCGGGTTAGAGGATTCTGGGAGTTGTAATCCAAACACATCAGAGGCCATCACGATGAGACTGTACTGTATTTAATAAGTTTAGGCATATCAGATCTGGACTGCAAAAAAACATAGTGACCACTAGGGGGCAGCAACTGCAAAGAGATTTCTGCACCTCTGCTGCCCCCAGTGGCCATTATTTGAATTGACCTATTGATGGTTATTGAAAATCTGATTTTTCCCCCCTCTCTTTTATGGGCATCTAAAGGGATCTGTCGATCCTATCATCAGATTCCTTCTAGAGTAAGAATATGAAGCCAAAATCCTGTCTTCTCCCGGATCTTCTAGTCCTCAGTAGGGATTATCTCGCACGTGCTCCATGATCTTTTTCAGGCCCAACCACGTCTCCTGAGCGGTGGGGATGATCTGTTTGGCCGGCAAGAGGAAACCGTGGCGCCCCGTGTCTCTCAGCTCAAAGGCGAAGGAGTACTTGATCCCGTAATCGTAGCTCCAGTCAATGCTTCCACCGCTCGCTTGGTCTAGAAGGAAGGCGCAGGAGAACATGGGTCTAAGCAAACTTGGTTAGTTTGCAGCTCTACTAGGCAGGGACAGGGGAGACCAGGGGACTTCAAACTTGGCGACTTTTAAGACTTGTGGACTTCAATTCCCAGAATTCTGCAGCCAACATGGCTGGCTGAGGATTTCTGGGAGTTGAAATCCACAAGTCTTAAAGTTGCCAATTTTGGAGAGCCCTGCTTAGACAAATCTAGAACATCTGCACCATCTACCAAATGAGCAGACTGTGGTTGTCCCAAAACACCTGGAGACCATGCGGTTCTACACCCCGGTTTTCCATTCGCACAACCTCCTTAACAAGGTTGTTGAATTAATGCTTGTCCTGGATTCAGAGAATCCATTGGATTATAATGTTTTTCTGATTTCCTCATGCAGAAGACGAGGGACCCACGCAAACGATCCAGGTTAAAACTAACCCAGTTTAGTATTTTTAATTTCATTACCCTATAGATACCCTATGGATTGTAGGTGATGATAGATGGATAGATAGGAGAGAGAGAGAGGGAAGGGAAGGGAGGGGAGAGAGGGGGGAGAGAGAGGCCAAGATAGATAGATAGATAGATAGATAGATAGATAGATAGATAGATAGATAGAAGATAGATAGATAGATGATAGATAGATAGATAGATAGATAGATAGATAGATAGATAGATGCATGGATGGATGGATAGATAGATAGATAGATGATAGATAAATAGATAGATAGATAGATGATAGATAGATAGATAGATAGATAGATAGATAGATAGATAGATACCGTGTTTCCCCGAAAATAAGGCCCCTGTCTTATATTTTTTGAACTCTGAAATAAGCACTTGGCCTTATTGCCATGCACTCAAAAGCCCCGATTGGTCTTATTATCAGGAGATGTCTTATTTTGGGGGAAATAGGGTAGATGGATAGAGATAGATAGATAGATAGATAGATAGATAGGTAGGTAGGTAAGTAGGTAGATAGATAGATAGATAGATAGATAGATAGATAGATAGATAGACAGACAGACAGACTAGATAGACAAACAGATATAGATAGATAGATAGACAGAGAGATAGAGATAGATGATAGATAGATAATAGATAGATAGATAGATAGATAGATAGATAGATAGATAGATAGATATGGATGGATAGATAGATAGATATAGACAGAGTAGATAGACAGACAGATATAGAATGATAGATAGACAGAGAGAGAGAAAGAGAGAGAGAGGTGATATAGATGATAGATAGATAGATTAGATAGATAGAGATAGAGTAGATAGACAGATATAGAATGATAGATAGAGAGAAAGAGAGAGAGAGAGAGGTGATATAGATGATAGATAGATAGATTAGATAGAGATAGATATAGATATAGATAGACAGACAGACAGACATAGAATGATAGATAGATAAATAGACAGAGAGAAAGAGAGAGAGAGAGGTGATAGAGATAGGTGATAGATAGATACAGAGAGAGAGAGAGAGAGAGAGAGAGAGGTATATAGATAAATATACATGCACATCTTCCTGCAATACGGCAAGACCTGAATATCTTCTAAAGGTACTACACTGTCTATAATTCTCTACAAACGTGACTTCAATTCCTGGAAGAGAACTTCAACTGCATAGAACTAGTGTTTCTAAACTGTGGCAACATGAAGAGATATTATTTATTTATTTTATTTTATTTTATTTTATTTCTATACCGCCCTACTCCTGAAGGAGTGTTCTGGGCATTGAAATCCACACCTCTTCGAGCTGCCGAGGGAGAGAAACGCTGCCCCAGACCCTAAACCCTAGAACCCCCGAGCCCCCCACCCCCAAAAGAGTCCCCCCGTCTGAAATACATCCCCAAACTTACAAATGACTGAGCAGATGGGCCCCACTCTATACCGGGTACCGTATAGCGACGTCAAGGCATTGGCGGCTGATTTTCCCACCATATCCTAGGAAGAAAATCAGAAATTAACCCCTTGAAAGCAGAGAATATATGCAATAAAGTGAGTGACTGGACACCATAGAAAAAAAATGAATTGAAAATGAATACAGCAATAGAGAGAGATAGAAGAAGGAGTAGGGAGATTGAAGGAAGGGAGAAGGAGAGAGAGGAACAGAAGAAAGGGAAGAAGAGAGAAAGAAAGGAAAGGGGAATAAGAGTAGGAGGGAAGTTTAGATGGGGGAGGAAAGGAGGAGGGGAAGAAAGGAAGGGAGAACGAGAGAGAGGAACAGAAGAAGGAAGAGGAGAGGAAGAAAGGAAAGGGGAATAAGAGTAGGAGGGAAGTTTAGATGGGGGAGGAAAGGAGGAGGGGAAGAAAGGAAGGGGAAGTAGAGAAGGAATAGGAGAGATTCGAAGAAGAAGTTAGGAAGGACAAAAGAAGAGAGGGAGAGGAAGAGAAAGAGAAGAAAGATTGCTGTAAAACAAAAAAGATGAAATGGAAGAAAGGAGTCCCCGAACACGTTTAAATATATTAAAATAAAGATTGAATTAATAAAAAATAAAATTAAGGAGAATGTATACGATTAAGAATAGAAAAAAATAGAATTTGAGGGTGAAAGAAGATACTGTTTAGAAAAATATGAATAGAAAAATTAAGATTCGATTAACAAATATGGAAAAAGAACACTTTGGCAGAAATTGTAACCAAGTAAAACATATTTGGATATGATGAATTATATATGATACGATACGATATGGTCAATACTCTCTTTCAAACAATATGTATTGGGGGGAACAATAAAACTTGCCAGAAAAAGAAAGCAGAGATACGCACACAATGGGGGTCAAAAAAAGGCAAGATGGCGGCTAGGACGATGCAACTGAAGCACTGCTGGTCGTGGGAACGCAGCCACTCAGCCGAAGGCAAGCGAACCCCACGAGGGTCACCTTCCGTGAACCCGGAGCCTTACCAGTTCTGCTGCGTCTTTAGGCTTGGTGCACTTATAGCCATAGGGGTACATCAGGAACTGGGAGTAGCTATGGATGCTGATAAAGGCCTTGATGTTCCCGTGTCTCTTGACAAAATCCACCATAGAGCGGACTTCGACTTCCGAGTTGGCGCTGGGTCCGCGGTAGGAATCGGAACAGGGGTCGTTGCTGGCGCCGGGTCCTGCCGGGGTGGAGGGAAATGCAAATGAACCTGGTCAAAACACAACTAGAATTCAAAGCGGGAACCTTGTCCCCGGTTCGAACCGGTTTGCAAGAACCGGTAGTAAAACCAACGGGAGGCCCCACCCACTGCCCCGGATGCAGTGGTGGGATTCAAATAATTTAAAAACCGGTTCTCTGCCCTAATGACCAGCTGGGTAGGCGTGGCTTGGTGGTCATGTGACCGTGTGGGCATGGCCAACGCAACGTCACTCACGTCGATGGGCGCTTCGCCTTAGCTGTTACAATGTAACAAGGGTTAACCAGAGAGGCAGTTTCTGTAAGATTAGGCTAGAAACAACACCAGAATGTTTCCTCCCTGCCTTCCTTACAGGATTAGCCCTGTAAATTGGAAAAAAACAAAATAAGATTTCTTCCAACAACCGGTTCTCCAAACTGCTTAGAAAGTTAACAACCGGTCCTCCCGAATAGGTGTGAACTGGCTGAATCCCACCACTGCCCGGATGTCGTCATCGGCAATCTGCACACACGATCCCATTGCGAACCGGTAGTAAAACCCACCCCAAGGCGCTTTACTCAAAGACCCCAATTTTCCCCAACTGGATAATAAGATGCATATTAGCACTTATCCCTGTCTAGGGTCACTCGAGAGAAATGCAGGCACTTCTCGACTTTCAACCGTTCGTTTAGCGATGGTTCAAAGTTGCAACAGCAGTGTTTCAAAATGACTGAGAACCGATATTCATGCTTATGACCCTCGTGGAGTTTTTTTTACTTCCCCCCCCCCCCCCCCCCCCCCCCAATTTTACTGGCACAAATGAAAAGAACAGAATAACAGAGTTGGAAGGTAGTGGAAATTTGGAGTAGTTCGGAGAACCGGTAAATACCACCTCTGACTGGCCCCGCCCCCATCTATTCTCTGCCTCCGGAGTCCCAGTTGATCAGGAGGAAATAGGGATTTTGCAGTAACCTTCCCCTGCCACGCCTACCAAGCCACGCCCACAGAACCAGTAGTAAAAAAAATTTGAAACCCACCACTGGTCATAGGTCACCTTTTTCAGTGCGGTTGTAACTTCAAACGGTCACAAAAGGAACTGTTGTAAGTCAAGGACTACCTAACACCAACATCAGCCAATGCAAGAACTCGCTGCAGACAAAAGCAATGCCTAACTTACCTCCAAAGCCGGCATCCCAGTTTCGGTTGGGATCGACACCGACACACTGGCTGCCAGGGATTCTGGACCGGGTTTTTCGCCACATACGATTCTGGATCACGGAAGGGAAAGGGGTGCCGTTAGAAGCGACAACAAACCAATAATAAAATGTCATTGCGTCGAGAGATTCTAGATCAGAGGTTTCCTCAACAGTTCCAACTTTGTGGACCGGTGGAGGGGAGAGAGGGTGGTACCGTACGAGCGGATGACAAGTACGCCCGCGTGGAGCTCCATTTGTGCAAGCGGTGTGCACGGCCGGTGACGGTGCACGCACACACATCCTCACTTCTGCAAGCAGCGTGTGAGCGAGTGCACACTTCCTTTAAGTGAGCGGCAAGCAGGCGTGCACTTAAATGGAGCATGCACACACTCACCCGCTGCTCACACAAGTGAGGATGTTCGTGCACACACCTGCTCGCCAGCCGTTTCCACGACCCGATTTCCCAACTCTTTACAGCCCATTCGTGAGCCGCAGCCCACAGGTTGGGGTGACCCTTCTTCTACATTAATTCCCACAGCTGGCTGGGGAATTCTGGGAGTTAAGGTCCACCTATTCTGACCCAGCTCCCCAAACATGACAAACCATCTGAAATGAACTCAAAAGATTCCTTTATTAGGAGCGCCGGCAGCCCCGGCAAAAAGTTTCTCTCTCACCGCAGGCTAACAAGTCCGTCCGGCAGGGAGATGAATTGTTGTTTGCCCCATCTATTCATCTCCGCCCCCTGCCTTTTATCCCCAGAGGTAGGGTGGGACTTCGCTAGTTCTTCCATCCCAAGGACCGGCCCATAGATTTCCACTGCTCCCCTCTCCTCTGCTTTCTGCGTGTCAGGTACAGGACCCAGCTGCTCCTCCTCTTCCTCATCAGCCACCCCCAGACCTGGGGGCTGTTGACTCTCCATCTGAGGGCTGATGGACGGCCCAGGCTCCACCTCTCTCTTTCCGCCAGCTCCATTCCCTCTTCCCCCTCGGAGCTCTCAGGTTGCCTCGATGCTGACCCCGACTCCCAGGCCACTTCCTCCCCCTCCTCTGATTTGGCAGCTGGAGGGGCCAGCGGCCAACAGGCCACAACCCCGCCCCTCTTAAAGATGCCAAGGTTGGCAAATATTGATCAAGACGAGGAAAAACGAGATCTCCTGCTACAATTCGGGATCAGATACTCACTGTGGTGTGAGAGTAGACGTATCCATCAGGGTTTGCAACCACCAGCAGAAAAATATCCATTTGGTTGAGGAGGGAGGTCAGCGACGGATCTTTCCCAAAGTCAGAAGCGATCTGGGGAGACAAAAAATAAAAAAAAAAAGTGGGGTGCAACTCCAGGGCCCACACTTTCTTTGGGGGGGAAAGTCCCCCATCTCCCCCGCAAGCATTTTTCTTTTTTGCAGCTGTTGATCCTTCCCAGAAGTTCCTTGTGGCTTCATACCCAACTACCACAAATGGCCTCCCACCGGTATCATAGAGAGGGGCTCCTCCAGGTGCCGTCGGCCAAACAGTGTCGACTGGCGGTCCCCAGGGGGAGAGCCTTCTCTGTGGGGGCACCCACTATCTGGAACGAGCTCCCCCTGGAGATACGGAGGATCCCGGATCTGCACACTTTCCACCGTGCTCTTAAGACCCTCCTATTCCAGCAAGCCGGCCTGGCCCAATTTTCTCCCCTGTTTTAAAAATTCTTTTAAATCGAAATTTTAATCTGTTTTAAATTATTGGGATTTTTAATTGTCTCGGGCTAAATTATTTAATCTCATTTTAATTATGTTTCTAATTTTTGTATCTATGTATCTATTTATTTTGTGCCTGTTCACCGCCCTGAGTCCTTCGGGAGTAGGGCGGTATATAAATTTAATAAAAACAAACAAAACAAACAAACAAACTTTCATCCGCACGCAGTTCGCATCCAGCTTGGGAGGGGGGGAGGGTGTCCTTCCTGTGGGGGTCAGCCCCCCCACAATAACTCTATCTCTCTGCATGGTTAAAGCCTGAAATCCTCCCGCTTCCTTGTACACAAGTTTTGTTCCATCCTTATTTTTGCACTTTGTTTGAGGAATAGTGCCGTGGGTATATACACCAGGAGTCGGCAACCTTAAACACGCAAAGAGCCACAAAAGTCCTAACCGGAACCCCCCGTTCAATTCTGGAGCCGACCGGAAGTCCGGTTCCCCCACCATAGAGTCTCCTCCTAGCGCAGCGTCCTTTTTCTTCTGCTGACCGGAAGTCCGGATCCTCCACCATAGAGTCTCCTCCTAGCGCAGCGTCCTTTTTCTTCTGCTGACCGGAAGTCCGGATCCCCCACCATAGAGTCTCCTCCTAGCGCAGCGTCCTTTTTCCTCTGCTGACCGGAAGTCCGGTTCCCCCACCATAGAGTCTCCTCCTAGCGCAGCGTCCTTTTTCCTCTGCTGACCGGAAGTCGGTTCCCCCACCATAGAGTCTCCTCCTAGCACGGCGTCCTTTTTCCTCTATCTTTCCTAACCGAAAGCCCTATCAATTGTGGAGCCGACCAGCAACAGGGAGCCGCAGCAGAGGGATGAAAGAGCCACATGCGGCTCCAGAGCCGCAGGTTGCTGACCCCTGGTATACCCCAACTTTTGGAAATTTTGCAACCTCAGCTAAGAAGCTGATCAGCCCCGCTTTGCACCCCGATATACAGGTGGGTGGTTCTCGACTTACAACGGTTCATTTAGTGACCGTTCAAAGTGACAACAGCACTGGAAAAAAAAGCAACATGTCCGGTTTTGTGTGACCGTTGGCATGGCAGCATCCTCATGGCATGGTCATGTGATCCAAAATTCAGAGGCTCGGCCACTGGCTCATATCAATGACGTTTACAGTGTCGTGCGATTCCCTTTTGCGACCCTCTGGCAAGACTTTAAATAAAGTCAACGGGGAAACTTGATTCACTTAACAACCGTGTTATGAACTTCACAGCTGCGGTGATTCACTTAACAACTAGAGCAAGAAAGGTCGTGAAACTCACTCAAATGTTTCGCTTAACAACAGAACTGTTGGGCTCAATTACGGTCATACGTTGTGGATGACCTGATGGTGTTACCTACTTTGGGTACTGAAACATCTGCAAGAAAAAAGCAAGCTCAGAGGGAATCAAGGACCCCACAGTCCTCCTCTTCCTCCTCCTCCTCCTCTCCCCAAACCCCCCCTTCCCTTCTAGCACTGATGATGTTCCCTAGTTGGGTCATGAAACGTCTGCAAGAAAACCTCCAAGCTCAGAGAGCACCAAGGACCCCACGGTCCTCCTCCTCTTCTTCCCCTTGTAGCTCTGATGATGTTTCCTAGCTGGATAATCAAATGTCTGCAAGAACAATCCCTTCCTTCCTTCCTTCCTTCCTTCCTTCCTTCCTTCCTTCCTTCCTTCCTTTTCCTTCCTTCCTTCCTTCCTTCCTCTTGCCCTCCCTCCCTCCTCTCCACAAACCCTCCTCCCCTCCTAACACTGATGAAGTTCCCTAGTTGGGTCAGAAAACATCTGCGAGCACCAAAAGACCCCCTCATGAGGACTACCTCCCATCATGTGATGCCTTTAATAGTTGCCCTGCCTTGAGTGGGCGTGGCCAGTCCCTAAAGTGGGTGGAGCCAGAGAGAGAAACCTTCCCACCACCGCCATTCCATAGCCGCTGACCTTTTTAGCTGTCCAGAGGGCCGTGGCCTGGGACACCCATTCTCGTGCGTGAATCCCAGCATCAATCCAGATGGCAGGTCGTCTGTTTCCTCCGGTGCTGAACTGTTCGGACAGAATGTGGACTTTTACCAATAATCCGTTTTTTTTGGAAATTATTTTGCAATAAAACACCACAAAACAGCAATGCAGAATGACAGCCAACGATAGACACGATCAAATAAAAAAACAATCAAATCTAAAACTAATAGCCTAACTAATGGCCTAAATCTTCCCCCTTTTTAAATGTGGAAATTTTAAATTTTTAAATTTTTAATTCGTCTTTTTATAGGGGTATGGGTAAGGCATTTTAAATTGGGGAGCCATTTTAGATTTAATTCTGTTTTAAACGTATTTTAATTGTTTATATTGTATGTTTTTAACTTTGGCTGTTCACCACCCCGAGTCCTTCGGGAGAGGGGGCGGTATAAAAATCTAATAAACTAAACTAAACTAAACTAATAAAACAATAAAATCTAAATTTAAAAAGCGGTGGCGCAGTGGTTAGAGTGCAGTACTGCAGGCTATTTCTTCTGACTGCTGATTGCCAGCAGTTTGGCAGCTGAAGTCCCACCAGCTCAAGTCGACTCAGCCTTCCATCCTTCCGAGGTGGGTAAAATGAGGACCCAGATGGTTGGGGGCAAAAAGTTGACTCAATAAAAGCACTGGAAGGAACGAAGGAAAGAAGGAAAGAATGAGAAAGAAGAAGGAAGGAAAGAAGGAAGGAAAGATGGAAGGAAGGAAGGAAGGAAGAAAAAGATGGATGGAAGGAAGGAAGGAAGGAGAGAGAGGAAGGGAGGAAGGAAGGAAGGAAAGAATGAGAAAGAGGAAGGAAGGAAAAGATGGATGGATGGAAGGAAGGAAGGAAAAGATGGATGGAAGGAAGGAAGGAGAGAGGAAGGGAGGAAGGAAGGAAAGAATGAGAAAGAGGAAGGAAGGAAGGAAAGAAAGAAAGAAAAGATGGATGGATGGATGAATGGATGGAAGGAAAGAAGGAAGAAGAAAGGAAGGAAGGAAGGAAGGAAAAGATGGATGGATGGAAGGAGGGAAAGATGGATGGAAGGAAGGAAGGAAAGAATGAGAAAGAGGAAGGAAGGAAAAGATGGCTGGATGGATGGAAGGAAGGAAGGAAAAGCTGGATGGATGGATGAATGGAAGGAAGGAAAGAAGGAAGGAGAAAGAGGAAGGAAGGAAGGAAAAGATGGATAGATGGAAGAAAGGAAGGAGAAGGATGGATGGAAGGAAGGAAGGAAGGAAGGAAGGAAGGAAGGAAGGAAGGAGAGAGGAAGGGAGGAAGGAAGGGCCATGGTGGCACAGTGGTTAGCATGCAGTATTGTAGGCTGACTCTGCCGACAGCTAGCAGTTCGAATCTCAGTGGCTCAACATTGACTCAGCCTTCCATCCTTCCGAGGTGGGTCAAATGAGGACCCAGATTGTTGGGGCCAAGAGGCTAACTCTGTAAACCGCTTAGAGAGGGCTGGAAAAGCACTGTGAAGCGGTATATAAATCTAAGGGCTATTGCTAATCTAAAATGGATTAGAAGTCTTCCGTGATAGGGACAGGTTGCCAAATTTATTATAGATAAGCAGTATAGATAATAATAAGTTTCATTATTAAAATAATATAAAAATGGCCAGGAAATATTGCAACAATACGAAATAATTCGTGCTTTTTCAGAGTCAGCATCTCAACGTGTACAGCAGCGATTTTTCAACCTTGATCACTTTAAGAGGGGGAGTGGACTCCAACTCCTAGAATCCCCCAGCCGGGGAATTCTGGGAGTTGAAGTCCATCCCTCTTAAATGCAGCCAAGGTTGAGAACCATTGGTACAGAAAATAGTTCAGTGCTAAAGTAAATCCATTTAAATACAAATATCAGTTTAATTGCATTTAAGCCTGTGACAGATGAGAATTTGTTGAATAAAGCCTTTGGAATCTGCAATGCAATAAATTAACCACTTTAAAATGTGTCTTAATGAGCATATGAATATGATTTGCAGTTATTCTGCATTAATTTGCAATTCTAGTCAAAATGCAGCAATTCCTAAATCGGACCTAGTTTAATTCCCATATTATTATTTTTTTTAATTCCCTTTTTAAACGCATGTGACAGTGATACCCGTTGTCATCGGGGCACTTGGCACCATGTCCAAGAATTTTACAAAACACATCAAGAAATTGCAGCTTTCATCATCAGCGGAACTGTAAAAAACTGCGCTACCTTGGAACATCGTACATCTTAAGAAGGTACTTGATTGATACCTGTTCTGTCCCCGTACCACGCACACACCCCCACAGATGGCCCAGAGTTAATAAGCCACACGACAAAACTCTTTGATGATAAAGCTGGCAGCAACCCGATGGCTAGCTGCCAATTCAGACTTTACTCACACAAAACAAAGATTAGACTGCAAGCATTCCGATAAAACAGGCAGACTGTCAATAATACAAGGATTAGTCCAAATGCAGTCCGATAAAGCAGGCAAAGTCCAGTAACGCAGAGATCATGGAGTATTTCCAGTTTTTGCTCGTCACAAACTGAACCGGCCACCACACCCACATTTATACCCTGTGGGGTGTGGTCCAGTGACTCAGCTAATCTCTGGCAGGCCTTCCCCTCTGCTGCGCACGCTTCTACCTGCGCCTCTGCCGAGGGTCCAGCCAACAGTTATCTCCTTCATCGCTGTCCACCTGTGGCTGTGGGGATGTGCTTGGCTCTGAGCCTATCATTTGGCCTTCGGTGTCCTCCGGAGGCATTGCCAGAGAGGAGGGTCCTGGAGAGGGAGGCCTTGCCAACTCCTCTCCTTCACTCTCAGAGTCTGCATCTGTCGATAGCCCAGGCTCAGGCAACGGAGCCACAACACTACCTAGAATGCTGGCAGCAACCCAGATCAGCCATTAGCACCAGTCACTGGTATTTGTGACACATTTTTAAATGTCCAGTTGACTCATGTTTAATGAATAAAAGTGATAATAGCGATAATAATAACCCCGTATCAACCATCAGCGCCAGTCAATAATATTGGTGATACATTTTTAAATGTTCAGTTGACTTGAGTTCCATGTCTAATGAATAAAAATTAAAATTAATAATAATAATCCTCTCAAGATTTTAATACACAGACACAAATACTGTATATTACCTTGAGGACAAACATAGGTCGGTTTTCATAGGTCTTTCCAATCTGGAGTTTGCTCACAATCTCGGGGTGCTCAGTCACAATATCATCCATCGCTCGATAAATCTAAGCAGGAGAAAAAGGAGAAAAAAAGCTGCCAAAAACGCCAACACAGTTCTGGGCTGCATCAACAGAGGGACAGAATCAAGATCACGTGAAGTGTTGATATCACTTTATAAGGCCTTAGTAAGGCCACATGTGGAATCCGGCATCCAGTTTTGGTCGCCACGATGTAAAAAAGATGTGGAGACTCTAGAAAGAGTGCAGAGAAGAGCAACAGAGAGGATTAGGGGACTGGAGGCTAAAATAAATGAAGAAGGGTTGCAGGAACTGGGTATGTCTAGTTTGATGAAGAGAAGGACCAGGAGAGACATGATAGCAGAGTTCCAATATCTCAAGGGCTGCCCCAAAGAAGAGGGAGTCAACCTCTTCTCCAAAGCACCTGAAGGCAGGAGAAGAAGCAATGGATGGAAACTCATCAAGGAGAGAAGCAACTTAGAACTAAGGAGAAATTTCCTGACCGTCAGAACAATTAACCAGTGGAACAACTTGCCTCCAGAAGTTGCAAATGCTCCAACACTGGAAGTTTTTAAGAAGAGATTGGATAACCATTTGTCTGAAGTGGTGTAGTGTTTCCTGCCTGGGCAGGGGGTTGGACTAGAAGACCTCCAAGATCCCTTCCAACTCCGTTATTCTATTCTATTCTATTCTATTCTATTCTATTCTATTCTATTCTATTCTATTCTGTTATTAGAGAAGACAGACAGAATTTGGGGAGCAGATAGAAAAGGATACACCTGGTGGTGTAAAAACCACATTGTAAAAAGTTAAATTCACCTGCTTGATGTATAAATTGCCTTTTTAGTCCAAACCAGTGTTTCTCAGACTTGGCAAATTTGAGATGAATGGACTTCAACTCCCAGAATTCCCCAGCCAGCATGTTTTTTGTTTTTTGTTTTTAATTTGACTTATATGCCGCCCTTCTCCGGCAACTCAGGGCGGCTTACAATGCGCTAAGCAATAGCTTTTGTATATTTATACAAAGTCAGCTTATTGGCCGCACAATCCGGGTCCTCAATTTACCTACCTTAGAAAGGATGGAAGGCTGAGTCAGCCTTGAGCCTTGGAGAGATTCGAACCAGCAGTAATTGCAGGCAGCTGGTCTTAATAACCAGCTTAATAACAGGGTGCCTTAGACCACTGTACTACCAAGGCTCCTGTTTAAGGTAGTACAGGTACCTTAAACAGGAACCATGTTTAAGACAGGTGGACTTCAACTCCCAGAATTCCTTAGCCAGCATGCTTTAAGATGAATGGACTTCAACTCCCAGAATTCCCCAGCCAGCATGCTTTAATATAAATGGATGTCAAGTTCCAAATTCCCCAGTTTTAAAATATCTGGACTTCAAGTCCCAGAATTCCCCAGCCAATATGCTTTAAGATGGGTGGACTTCAACTCCCAGAATTCCATGGCTAGGCTGGGGAATGCTGGGAGTTGAAGTCCACCCATCTTATAGTTGCCAAAGTTGAAAAAAAACACTGTTCTAGAACTACAAACTTTGAAGTCACCCGTCCAATCAGGTGTCTCTACAGAGGGAAGGTCCCCAAAATTCGAGGCAATGGCCGCAAACATGCGACTGAAGGCAACACGGGTTAAAAAAAAAAATAGACGGTTATTTGCCGGTAGAGTTATGGACGCCATCTTGACTTTTTTGCCACCTCTGGGCAGGAATTGTCACCCCATCACATCCCTGAGTGATGGACACTTGTGATTCATCCCTCCCCACCCCAAAAATGAGGCCATCTCCACCCAAACTGCGAAGGAACGTGTTTATTTATGCATTTCTCAAATTTATAGAGTCAGTCGTCTCACCGGAAGTGACTCTTGCTGTAAAGAGCCATCTTGCCTAGTGGTTAGCTAATTGCCACCTTCGGTTCTCCTCCGTCCATGTTTTTGAGTAACCGTGTTTGCTTCATCTTCGAGCCGACGGCCTAGATCAGTGATGGCTAACCTGTTTGCCGTCGCGTGCCAAAAGTGAGGGTCGTGAGGAAGGGGTTGCCTGTGCCCACACTCATAATTCAATGTGCCCCACCCTCCGTGCTCCCCCCATTTTTGGCACACGACGACACGATGGGACTGGAAGTCCCATTCTTTCCCCTCCCGTGGCTCCAGAGCCTTTCTAGGCACCTGGGGAGGGCAAAAACAGCCTTCCCCACCACCCCGAAGAGCCTCCAGTCAAAAACGGCCCATTTGCTGACTTCCGGTGAGCCCGGAAGGCCCGAAAATCAGGTGGCCGGCGTGCGCATGCGTGCCGGAGCTGAGCTAGGGCAATGCTCACGTGCCCACTGATATGGCTCCATGTGCCACCAGTGGCACGCACGCCATAGGTTCGCCATCACATACCTAGATACAGCTGGTCCTCGACTTACGACCACAACTGAGCCCAACCTTTCTGTCGCTAAGCAAGACATCGGTGGAGTGAAAATTTGGCCCGATTTTACGACCTTTTGTTTAAGCGAATCAGTGCAATAACCTGGTTGTTAAGTGAATCTGGCTCCCCCCCACCATGGACTTGGCTTGTCAGAAGGTCAGAAAAGAAGATCAACTGACCCCAAGTTGCAACCATCATAAATAGGAACCAGTTGCCAAGCGTCTGAATTTTGATCATGTGACTGTGAGGAGGCTGCAACGGTCATAAGTGTGAAAAACAGTTTTCAGTGCCATTGTAATTTCGATCGGTCACTAAATGTACTGTTATAAGTTGAGGACTACCTGTGCTTGAGGGGTGTGATGTGTTGTCTCCTCTGACCTTTGCACATGGATGACAGCTGAATTAAAATTGTTTGTGCACCATGGACCTTGCTGTGCTCATTAAATTCCCTTTCGGTCACTAAATGAGGACCTTGAGTGCCAGCGCTGAATATCCTGCAATGCTCACCACCAACAGTGCACAAAGCAAGATTTTAAATCATTGCTTGTTACATTCTCATATACTGGTGGTCCCTAATTTACGAATATTCATTTAATGTCCATTTGAAGTTACAACAGTACTGGGGGAAAAAATTACTTACTCTTCACACTTACAACCATCCCGGCATTCCCCACAGTTACATGATCAAAATTTGGAGGGTTGGCATGTATTTACAACGGTGGAGACTTCCCATGATTGTCTTTTGCGATGTTCCCAGCTGGCTCCTGACGAGCAAAGTCCACGAAGGTCACTTAACAACAGCACGATTCATTTAACAACGGCAACAATTCGCTTAACAACCATCCTGTAGAAAGTCACCACCCACCCACCTTGCTAGAGAATGAAATATTTGGGGGAATATCAAAAAGGCAGGATAGAATATTTCCCCTAAAGGAGAAATGGGGAAAGGCAGATTTGATAATCCATTCAGAAAGACTGGGTCAGACAGAAACTCCCGATAAGCAATACAATTAGGCAAGCCAAAGTTGACAAGATTAGCTCAGAAAAACACCTAGGATTTCCATTTCCCTTTTTGCCTATAGAGCCAGCCATGACCCCTACACGACCCCTTAGGAATCAAAAAGGTACTCTCAACTCTATTTTGTCAGTTATCCCAGAACTGCACACTGTGTGTGTGTGTGTGTGTGTGTGTTTGTTCTGCTCATCGATAAATGGACCTTTCTTTCTTAATCAGCCTCCATTTTATTCCCAGCTTGGAACTGGAATTGGATTTTTCTTCCAACACCACCCCAAAAAATTCATAAAACTGGGTTTGGTTCACTTAACAACCACCTTGCTCAGCGACGTAAATTCTGGCCCCCATGCCAGTTGTAAGTTAAAGACTCCCTGTATATAACGGTTCCTCTGAGTGAGAGATTCAG
The DNA here is from genome assembly GCF_029531705.1 of Pantherophis guttatus. Next base: position 6,260,186 of record NW_026843855.1, on the reverse strand, counting down.
GCAGTGGTGGTATTCAGCCGGTTTGGTGGCAACCTGCCCCAGCGCTATGCCATCTATTTAGCCACGCCGTACGCATACATGCTCACATTTTCGGTAGTAAACCAGTAGTAAAATTCTGTGAATAATTGGATTCAGGCCCCATGCAAGCCAAAGCATTCTGAAGCGACTTACTGCATCCAAGTTATGGTAAGCGCCGTAGTTGAAATTCGTGCTGCCGTATTCCCTTTGACGGTTACAGCGCATCTCTCGAGATTCTTCATCCAGCAGGGCCTACAAGAAGAACGTGGGTCACAGGGGTTAAAATCAGATTTGTTCGCCTGTTGTTTGTCACTGGGGAATTCTGGGAGTTGAAATCTACCTATCTTAACGTTTGGTTGGGGAATTCTGGGAATTGAAGTTCATTTAGCTTAATGCTGGCTGGAGAATTTGGGAATTGAAGTTCACTTAATTTAACTCTGGCTGGAGAATTCTGGGAGTTGAAGTCCATCTATCTTAACGCTGGCTGGGGAATTCTGGGAATTAAAGTTCACTTAATTTAAACTCTGGCTGGAGAATTCTAGGAGTTGAAGTCCATCTATCTTAAAGCTGGCTGGAGAATTCTGGGAATTGAAGTCCACCTATCTTAAAGCTGGCTGAGGAATTCTGGGAATTGAAGTTCACTTAATTTAACTCTGGCTGGAGAATTCTGGGAATTGAAGTCCACCTATCTTAAAGCTGGCTGGGGAATTCTGGGAATTAAAGTTCACTTAATTTAACTCTGGCTGGAGAATTCTGGGAGTTGAAGTCCACCTATCTTAAAGCTGGCTGGGGAATTCTGGGAATTAAAGTTCACTTAATTTAACTCTGGCTGGAGAATTCTGGGAATTGAAGTTCATTTATCTTAATGCTGGCTGGGGAATTCTGGGAGTTGAAGTCCACCTATCTTAACGCTGGCTGGGGAATTCTGGGAGTTGAAGTCCACCTATCTTAATGCTGGCTGGGGAATTATGGGAATTAAAGTTCACTTAATTTAACTCTGGCTGGAGAATTCTGGGAGTTGAAGTCCACCTATCTTAAAGCTGGCTGAGGAATTCTGGGAATTGAAGTTCACTTATCTTAACATTGGCTGGGGAATTCTGGAGTTGAAGTCCACCTATCTTAACGCTGGCTGGAGAATTCTGGGAGTTGAAGTCCACCTATCTTAAAGCTGGCTGAGGAATTCTGGGAATTGAAGTTCACTTATCTTAACATTGGCTGGGGAATTCTGGGAGTTGAAGTCCACCTATCTTAACGCTGGCTGGGGAATTCTGGGAATTAAAGTTCACTTAATTTAACTCTGGCTGGAGAATTCTGGGAGTTGAAGTCCACCTATCTTAACTCTGGCTGGAGAATTCTGGGAGTTGAAGTCCACCTATATCTTAAAGCTGGCTGAGGAATTCTGGGAATTGAAGTTCACTTATCTTAACATTGGCTGGGGAATTCTGGAGTTGAAGTCCACCCATCTTCAAGTTGCTAAAACTGAGAAACCCTCATCCAGAGGAACACATGTAAACCTCTCACAACTCAACACATCAACCTACCCTCACCCCTACTCCCCCACAATGCCCCGAACCAAACATGATTGTTATTGTACTTCTTAGGAAGAGGACCGATGGGACGTGTGGTCCAAATATGTTGCACGGAGAATATTTCCATATAACAATCCCGTTTATTGATATATTTTTTTGCCCCACTTCCACCATACCTGCACATCTTCGATCAGGATTGAGTACTCGATCCGGTGTGACTCCAGAAGGACTTTGACAGCTTGGAGATAAGTGAAGGGGACCTGGAGATCAACCGATTCTCTAGGGTACGAAGGAGACCGCCAGAAATCCAGCTGAGAAGAAGAAGAAAAAAAAAAAAGCCAGTGAAAGAGGCAAGGTCGTCTCAAAATATGCCTTAAAAAAGAGAAAAATCCACATGTTTAAAGGAAAGGGCTATAAGTAGTCCTCGATTTACGACCATTTGTTTAGCGACTGATCGAAGTTACAACGGCACTGAAAAAAGTGACTTACGACCATTTTTCACACTTACAACCGTTGCACATTCTCGATGGTCACGGGGTCAAAATTCGGACGCTTGGCAACTGATTTGCATTTATGACGATTGTAAGTGTCATGTGATCCCCTTTTGTGACCTTCTGACCTCAATGGGGGAGGCCCGGATTCACTTAGCAACCGTGGTACTGCCTTAAAAACTGTGGATGCTACACGGTTTTTTTGGGGGGGGGGCGGTTGATGGTAGGAAAGTGAACGCGGATAGTCCTCGACTTACGACCCCAAATTGAGCCTGACATTTATGTGACCAAGTGAGACATTTGCTAAGTGAGTTTTGCCCCATTTTAAGCACCTTTCTTGCTTCGGTCGTTAACGGAAGCACTGCGGCTGTTAAGAAAGTCACGCAGCTGTTCAGTGAATCTGGTTTCCCAATTGATTTTGCCTGTCAAAGGGGATCACATGACCCTGAGACACTTGCAACCGTCATAAGTACATGCCAGTTGCCAAGCGTCTGAATTTTGACCCTCTGACCGTCGAGAAGTTGCAACAGTTGTAAGGGTGAAAACCGGTCATAAGTCACCTTTTCAGTGGGATGGTCAATTCGAACCGTCACTAAACCAATGACTGTAAGTCAAGAACTGTGTTGTGGCCTATCGGCCGCCGGCCCCTCGGGCAGCCGAGTCAGAGGAGGAAGAGAAGGCAAGGGAGTCGGGGTCAGCATCAAGGCAATGTGGGAGCTCCAAGGGGGAAGAGGGAATGGAGCTGGCGGAAAGAGAGAGAGAGAGAGAGAGAGAGAGAGAGAGAGAGAGAGAGAGAGGAGAGAGGGAGGGAGGGAGGGAGGGAGGGAGGGAGGGAGGGAGGCAGAGGAGGAGCCTGGGCCGTCCGTCAGCCCTCCGATGGAGAGTCAACAGCCCCCAGGTCTGGAGGTGGCTGATGAGGAGGAAGAGGAGCAGCTGGGTCCTGTGCCTGACATGCAGAAAGCAGAGGAAAGGAGAGCAGTGGAAATCTATGGGCCGGTCCTCGGGACGGAAGAGCCACTGTTGCTAGGGAAGTCCCACCCTACCTCTGGGGATAAAAGGCGGGGGGCGGAGATGAATATGTGGGGCAGACACTATTCTCCTCCCTGCCGGACAGAATTGTTAGGTTGCAGTGAGAGAGAAACTTTTTGCCGGGGCTGCCGGCGCTCCTAAAAAAGGAATCTTTGAGTTCACTTCAGAGTGTTGATCGTGTTTGGGGATCTCAGAAGAGACTGCCTGAAACACTAGGTGAGGATGGATCTATTGGAAATATTGATCACTCCTCTCTCTTTATCCACGACTTATTTTGGGATGCAGGAGGCTAACTCAACCAACACTTAAGAGAGGCACACCTCCCCACTGGCAACCTGTTGGGCAACTTGGCAGGAAGTTAAACCAGCTGCTCTACACAACCGTCCTACTCTTCACCCCATCCTGGGAGGGTTTGACTCCTAGGTGTAGGAGGGTCACCTGAGGTCAGAATTATTAGTTTAATCAGAATACAGGCAGTCCTCGATTTACGACCATTTGTTTAGCGACTGTTCGAAGTTACAACGGCACCGAAAAAAGGGACGTACGATCAGTTTTCACACTTAACGACCGTGGCAGCATCCTCACAGCCCCGTCATCAAAATTCAGAAGCTTGGCAAGTGACCCGTATTTACGACGGTTGCAGTATTCCAGGGGTTATGCGATCCTCTTTTACAAGCAAAGCCAATGGGGGGAAGCCAGGTTCACTTAACGACCATGTTGCTCGCTTAACAACTGCAGTGATTCACTTAACAACAGTGGCAAGAAAAGTCGCAAAATGGGACAAAAACTCACTTAACCAATTTCTCGCTTAGCAACATACATTTTGGGCTCAGTTGTGGTCGTAAGTCGAGGATTTACCTGTACTGGGATTGGTACCCTGTGCGAATTGACACACCTGGAGATGTTCCCGGCCTCCCAATTCTTTGAGCAACTCAATCTGTTCCTTGTTGCACGGCTTCATGCGAAGAACCTGGTGACTGAGAGAGCCGAAAATCAAAATAAGCATTAATGTTTCATCCAGTTTGACCCATTGCCGGGCCTTCATTGAGTGTCATTGAGTGTCACCTTTTAGAAGGTAAAATCCAACTGGTCGTGGGAGTTTTGGGGGATAATTACACCATGAGCAAAACAGGGGGGCCTTTTGCAAATGTATTAGAGAGTTGGAAGGGACCTTGGAGGTCTTCTAGTCCAAGCAGGAAACCCTATACCACAGGTGAAATCCAGCAGGTCCTAACAGGTTCTGGAGAACCGGTAGCGGAAATTTTGAGTAGTTCAGAGAATCGGCAAATACCACCTCTGGCTGGCCCCAGACTGGGGTGGGAATGGAGATTTTGCAATATCCCTCCCCCAGGAGTGGGGAGGGAATGTGGATTTTGCAGTATCCTTCCCCTGGAGTGGGGTGGGAATGGAGATTTTGCAATATCCTTCCCCCAGGAGTGGGGAGGGAATGAGGATTTTGCAGTATCCTTCAACTGGAGTGGAATGAGAATGGAGATGTTGCAATATCCTTCCCCCAGGAGTGGGGAGGGGATGGGGATTTTGCAGAATCCTTCCCCTGAAGTGGGGAGGGAATGGGGATTTTGCAGTATCCTTCCCCCAGGAGTGGGGAGGGGATGGGGATTTTGCAGTATCCTTCCCCTGGAATGGGGTGGGAATGGAGATTTTGCAATATCAGCCGAGTCCCCTGCAACACCCTACTATAATCTACAAACAAGCAAACCATGTTACGGTTTAGCCTCATGCGGGGAGCCAGCAGGAAATCTACCGCATTTGAAATCCTAGAGTTGGAAGGAGTTCCTTGAAGGTCATCTAGTCCAACCCCCTGATCCTTGCAGAAATCCTCATCAAAGCGTCTTCCGAAAAGGCTTGCCCGGTTTCAACAAATCCAGGAAAGAAAACCCCACCAACACACGAGGCCAGGAGTCTTCAAACGTGGTAACTTTGAGACCGGGGGACTTTAACTCCCAGAATTCCCCAGCCAGCAAAGCTGGCTGGGGAATTCTGGGAGTTGAAGTCCCCCCGGTCTCAAAGTTTCAAATTTGGAGACTCCCTACACTAGACATCGCCAAACCACGACGCAAGCTAGCTAGCTCACCCTTCAAACGTTTCCAGGCTCCAGGCGACCCCGAGCAAAACTCCAAACCACAGGATCAGCTTCATGGTGGAAAGATCCAGGAAGTGGATCCTCAAGGGTCCAGGTGAGCTGTATTTATGGGAAACGGATCCCCAGCTAATCTACTCTTAGGTCATATCCTAAAGAGCTCCCATCTGCTAAAATTCCCAGAGACGAGCAAACTTCCTTGCTAAGAGGCGGCCAAAAACAACGCAAGAGTGATAATCATTTCAGGGTAGAGGTATTGTTTGATTAGTAACCTACGTGTAGCTACACACCCTGATTCTCGCTTCACGAAATGGCCCAAGGCTGTTTTGGCAAGGGTGGATGTGACTCAGAAATTCGTTGTTTTTTTCTCCTGGGGGCGTGGAGTAGGGGGAGAAGGCACATTTTTAAGGGAAGTTGTAGGATCCACCTCGCTTCACCATAAGGTGATAGGAAAGCTGAGTTGGCTTCCTTCTTGTCTTCTTTCAAGGTGGACATTTTTCTCTTCCTTTCTTCTTCCCGCTTTCCGATTCCAGAGAATAACAGAGTCGGAAGGGACCTCGGAGGTCTTCTAGTCCAACCCCCAGCTCAGGCAGGAAACCCTACACCATTTCAGAGAAATGGTTGTCCAATCTCTTCTTGAAAACCTCTGAAGATGGAGAAGGAAGGAAGGAAGAAAGGAAGGAAGGAAGGAAGTAAGGAAGGAAGAAAGGAAGGAAGGATAACAGAATAACACAACTTCTGGTGGCAAGTAGTTCCACAGTTTTAGTGATTGTTCAAAGTTACAAGGACACGGAAGGAAGTAACTTATGACCATTTTTCCACACTTTGTGCGTTCGTCAAAATTCAGGGGCTTGGCAACTGGTTCATCTTTATGACGGCCGCAGCATCCCAGGATCACGCAATCCCCTTTTGCGACCTTCTAACAAGCAAAGCCAACAGGGAAGCCAGATTCACTTTAACAACAGGGTTACTAACTTATCAACTTCAGTGACTCACTTAACAACCGAAGCAAGAAAGATCAAAACTCACTTAAACAAATGTCTTTAACGACAGAAGTTTTGAGCTCAATTGTGGTTGTAAGTCTAGGACTACCTGCACCATTTCAGACAGATGGCTGTCCTGTCTTTACTTAAAAGCGTCCAGTGATGGTGCACCCACAACTTCTAGTGGCAGGCTGTTCCACCGGTTAATTGTTCTCACTGTCTGGAAATTTCTCCTTAGTTCTAGGTTGCTTCTCTCCTTGATTGGTTTCCATCCGTTGCTTCTCGTCCTGCCTTCAGGGGCTTTGGAGAATAGGTTGACCACCTTTTTTGGGGGGCAGCCCCTCAAATATTGGAATATTGCTGTCATGTCCCTCTTTAGTTCTGAACTGGGAGATGTAATCCCCTGGGCAGCATCAGCTCGTAAATCTTTTTATATATATATATAATTTTTATTTTATTTTATAAACAAACTGTTGCAATATTTCCAGGATCAGACTCAATAAAGATAATAGAAGTTAAAGCTTTAAATATATTTCTTTTTAATTATGATAGGCATTCTATATTCAACTGAATATTCAAGGTAGAAGCAACGAGAATGGTGAGGGTGGCTCCTTATATATACAAGGGGTGGAGCTAGGAATGGGAGTGGTAAGTTATGAATACATTAAAGTCCAAAGAATAAGTTAACCTCTGATGTTCCATATATACATTATTTACACATTGGAGAATAAGGCATTTACATCTGACAAATCCCCCTCTAAATGCCGGTTCGTTACACAACACCAATTACATTCTGATTCAGGACAATATAATACATATAATTTAGAAGTTAAATATTTGTGTTGTTTAGAAGGTAAGGGTTTTGTTAATATGTCAGCTAATTGTTCAGAAGTATCGCAATGTATTGCTTTAATGAATCCGTCTTGAGACAGTTGTCTCACATGCTTAAACTTTATATCAATATGCCTGGACCTTTGTCCAATTGCATCGGATCTGGATATTTCAATGGCCGCTTTATTGTCTTCATGCATAATAAATGGTAAGGTGGGTTTCTTCCAAACATCAGTGATCAGATCATTGAACCATACAAGGTTATTTGCAGCTTTGGACAAACAAACATATTCCGCTTCTGTAGTAGAAGTGGCTACTAGTTCTTGTTTACCAGTATACCAGTAAACTGGACAATCATTCAATAGAAAAACATAACCAGAAGTACTCTTTCTGCATGATGTATCACCAGCCCAATCTGCATCAGCATAACAAGTAATTTTTGGTTCTCTGTCATTATTGGGTTCCAACATTAAACAAAAATCTAATGTACCCTTCAGATATCTTAGAATTCTTTTGACAGCTTCCCAATGATACAAGGTTGGTTTACTAACATATCTTGACAATAGATTGAGAGGTAATGCAATATCTGGCCTAGTCCAATTAGATATATAAAGGAGTGAACCTATAACTGATCTGTAAAATGTGTTGTCTTTAAACTCAGGGGAAGATTCATCAGTGTTTCTAAGAAAATCAGTTTGCATAGGGGTGTCACAGGTTTTAGCATTATTTAAGTTACATTTGTTTAGGAGTTCGATGATTTTATCTTTCTGTGTAAGTTTGAATCCCCTTTTAGTTTTGTTAATTTGCACACCAAGGTATTTATTCACTTTACCCAGAGATTTCAGTGAGAAGTGTTCATTTAACTTATTTACAAAGATTTCCCTGCTCTCTTTATGCTTTCCAATGTATAAAATATCGTCCACGTAAATTAATACAAATTCAATATGATCATTACTCTTTTTTACAAAGAAACAGTTATCAGCAGTGGTGGCGTTGAAATCCATGGTCTTAAGTACTTTTACCAAGCAATCGTACCATCTTTTGCCGGATTGCTTTAATCCGTACAGACTCTTATTTAATAACCAAATTTCGTTCTTATTAGTGTATTGACTGTGTGGTGCTCTTACATATATTTCCTTATCTAATTTTGCATGTAAGTATGCGGTCTGTATGTCATATTGGAATACGTCCAGATTGAGTGCAGATGCTACTACAAGGGCTGTTTTGACACTCTCTGTTCTCACTGTGGGTGAATATGTATCAGTATAGTCTTCTGGATATTTTTGTGCATAGCCTTGTGCAACTAGTCTAGCCTTGTATAAGGTATTGCCTCCTTCTAAGTTCTTAATTTTATAAATCCACCTGGTACCTATAATTGTTTTTATCCTTAGGTGCGATCGCAGGTGTGAATACATTTAATCCTTGTAAACTTTCCATCTCTTTTTCCATAGCTAGTTCCCATTTTTCTCTTTCTTCATGTGGAAGTTTCAATACTTCTTCATATGTATTAGGTGTTATTTGTTCTCCATTCATATGCATTATGTAATCTTTGTATTTATTTGGTATTTGGTTTCTATTGTTTCTAATAGTTCTTTCAGGCTTGCTATGGTTATCATGCAAATATCTAGCTTCCTTTTTTGTTAATGTGTCTGTCTTTATTTTATGCTGACTATTAGTCCAAGTTTTGGTTTTGTTCTTACTTTTGTTAATATTTTGATTTTCTGTTGTTCCTTCCTCGCAAGATATCGTATCTTTACATTTATTAGGAAATATTTCATTAAGGTGCAATTTTGACCAATTGGCCTGTTCATGGAACACAGCTGTTCTGGATACTATAAATTTGTTATTACTATCAATAAATCTGTACCCTTTGGTTCCAGTTTCGTATCCCATGAATCTTAATCTCCTGGATACGTTTTCTCCTTTCTCCTCAATTGTTTAGGTATGTGTACGTCTGCAGTGACTCCAAATATGTGCATGTGTGATAATTTGGGTTTTCTATTGTACATCACCTCATATGGTGTCTTATTCACAATACTGGACCAGGTTCTATTTTGAGTGTAATTCGAATAATGTAATGCCTCTGACCAAAATTGTTTGCCTAAACCAGCATCCTCTAATGTGCACCTAATCATGGTTTGTAGTGTGGAATTTTTCCTCTCTGCAACTCCATTTTGAAATGCAGAAAAAGGATTGGACGTGAAATGTAACATTCCTCTATCCTTTAACCATTGGGAGAATTCTTTAGACATGAACTCACATCCCCTATCTGTCATAATTTGCTTTATTCTGATATTATGTTGTGTTTCTATGCGTTTGTAGAATTCCTTAAATTTCTGAAATGTTTCATCCTTGTGCTTTAATGTGTAAACAAAACCATATCGGCTGTAGTCATCCACTATTGTTAGGAAGTAACGTTTTCTATAGGTAATTGAGGGACTTAATGGACCAACTAAGTCCATATGTACCAAATCAAAAATATTGTTAGTTGATCTGTTAGATTTTTTTGGTCTGGGACTGGTTTTTAGTTTGGTGGACTTACATACTGAGCATTCCAAATAATTTTCACAATTTTTTATTTTGACACCTTCTGCGTGTTCAGTCATTTTTTGTACTACAGGAAAGCTTGCATGTCCTAACTTCCTGTGTAAGATGTGAGCACACTCATCATGAATTGGTTTACCTATTTTTGGTTTCTTTTCTTTGTATGTATTTTTGTGATCATGAGTTATTCTACACTCATCATTGTCACTGTTACTGACATTTTCATCATCTGCTTCAATACAATCTTCCATATTTGAATCAATGTTATGTAAACATCTTTCTTTAGTTATCAGATAGGGTAGACCTCCTTTTATCATTACAGTACCTACATTTGTTTTGTTCTTTTCTATAGTTGCTTTCCCCTTTGAGAAAACTATATTGATATCAGATTCTCTGCTTAATTTTATGGCACTTAGTATGTTGTGAGGTATTTCTGGGATTAATAATACCCCCTCTATTTTCCCTAGACCAGGCAAGGTCACATTTCCTTTGCCTAGTACTTGAACCTTTTCTTGATTAGCTACCTTTATCACAAACTTATCTTCTATAAATGAAGATAATATACTTTTGTTGTTGGTGGTGTGATTTGTTGCACCAGAATCAATAAGCCAATTGTTATTCTCATCCTGCTGTGTTCTGGTGCTGTCTTGTTTATTTAGCCCATTCAGTGACCCAGATTTCCTCTCTTTTGAATTTTCTCTACCCCCTCTACCTTCTTTGTAATTTGGTGGGCTTCTATATTTGTGTCTATCTGTGGAAGATTGTCTGTAATTATATTTGCTCCTATATTCTGGTCTATGTCTCTCTCTTGAGACTTTGGGGCAGTCTCTTCTACTATGTTCCCTGGATCCACAATTGTAGCATCTAAAGGCCTCATTATGTTTATCTTGAAAGACTACTTTCCTAAAAGGTTTGTGGTCTGTTTGGTTACTGGATCGATTTTTTCTTGAATTGTCTTCTGCTATCAATTTGTTAGATAGACTTTCTATGGATAAATATCCCAAATTAATGGTATCTAAGTGTGACATAAAGCTATCCCATGATGGATCAAGTGAATTGATAATAACACTTTTCATTGTTTGATCTGAAATCACTTCCCCCCTCAATTGTAGCTCAGCTCTTATTTTGTTTAGATTTATCAAATGCTCACTTATAGAAACCCCTGGTTTTACTCTAGAGGAAAAGAAATCCTTAGACATTCTTGTGGTTGTAGCTACGCTATCGCTGTGAAATAGATTAAACATGCATTGAATTATTTCTGATACAGTTAGGTTTGGTTTGATGCTATGATACATTGCAGGAGACACGCTAGATATTATTATGAAAAATGCTCTATGATGTAAACAATCTATTTTTAAAGTCCAAGGTCTTCTTGGAGGGCTAGTTATAAAGAATAGTAAATTTTCTTTCATGAAAATAACCTGAAGCTGTTGATACCACTCTTGTAAATTAATGCCATCAATTCTAAGTTTTGGGAAGTCACTGGGTAAGTTACCTACATTATTCTGTCCATTACTTACAACCTGGGGCAGTCCGTGATCTCTCAAGTGCAGGAAATTACAGAACGGCATTGGGATGCTTGCAATGAGTCTGCGCGGTTCTCTGGCCAGTTCAAGTCCTTCTGGGTCGTCTACGTAGTTTCGCACATGCGCGTTGTTCATTTCTTCTTTGGTGGCGTCGTGGAAGGTTCTCTCCCTTTCAGCTCTCTCGATCCGCTCCTCCTCAGATGAGTCGGTCTCTGGCTCGGTTTTTGGGGTTCTGGTGGTGGTGACGGTTCTTTTCTTCTTTTTGTGTGCGTTGGTATTCGATTTTGTCTGCGGTGTAGGGCGAAATCGGCATGGCTCTCTGGGCTCGGGCGTCGTCGCTTTCGAAGTCAGGATGGGAGCGTGCAGGTCTTGAGTCGCCGGTTTGATTTCTTGCTTCTTCGTAGATGTCTTGGTAATTTTCAGTCTTGGCCCAAAAGCAGCAAAAAGCGTTTTCATTGCTGATTTTACTTGAGATTTTGTTAAATCGTCTTCACTTTCTGATTTTGGATCATCTGAAGAGTTTGAGACTTCTTTCTCACTTTCTTCGTCTGATAGTGTTTTTTCGCCCAGAAATTTTGAACTGAGCGTTTTGATTGGCTCTGCTCCATTCTCTTTTGAAGTTCGTTGAAACCAAGATGGCTGCCATTCAAAATTTCGCGCGGGATCACATCTTTTCTTTTTAACAACTATTTTCTCAGTAGTCATCTCACTTACGATTTTTTGATCTTTGGGTTTTTCTTTAATGACGTTTTTCTCTCTCGCTGCTCCGCTGTTCTTCAGCATCTCCTGGAGGTCCGCGATGAGACTTTCATCATTCTTTTGGCTTTTTAGTATCTTTAATATCTCTGACCTGAGTTCGTTATTTTCTATTTCGATTTCTTTCTGGTCATTATTTTCACTCATTAGTTCTTCTTCTTCTTCAGTGGTGTATTCTTCGGATTCTCTCGAAATCGCATTGGTGGATTCGTTGATCATCTCTTGATCAGTTTCTATTTCTTTGCTGTAGGCCCTGGTGTTGGGCCTATCTTTCTTGGACATTTTTAATTACTTATTGAGTCAATTAACCATCCTCTGCTACCAGCTTGTTGCAATATTTCCAGGATCAGACTCAATAAAGATAATAGAAGTTAAAGCTTTAAATATATTTCTTTTTAATTATGATAGGCATTCTATATTCACTGAATATTCAAGGTAGAAGCAACGAGAATGGTGAGGGTGGCTCCTTATATATACAAGGGGTGGAGCTAGGAATGGGAGTGGTAAGTTATGAATACATTAAAGTCCAAAGAATAAGTTAACCTCTGATGTTCCTATATACATTATTTACACATTGGAGAATAAGGCATTTACATCTGACACAAACAAACATACAATACATAATCAATCATTCAGTGTATCTTCTTGATGTTTCTATTGTGTCTTCATCTTTTTCTTCTTACTCCTCCGATCTTCATCGTTCCTTTATTTTTCCCATTTCTTTATTATAACATTCTCCCCATACTTCATTTATTATAACATTTTCTTGTTTACTATTAATGCATTTATCTATCTCTCTTCTCTAACCCATTGTAAAATTGTCTCCATACCTTGTAATATTCCGTATCCTCGCTCGTAAATCTTGAGGTTCCTCAGGTCAGGTGGCCTTTGGGTCAGGAGAACATGTAGAGTTTGTTATTTGGCTTTTGTTTATTAAATATGGGCAGGTAATCCTTGATTTACAACAGTTCATTTAGTGACCATTCTAAGTTACAGCAGCATTGAAAAATGTGACTTGTTATTTTCTCAGTAGCAGCCATTTTAAGATGTGAAAACTTCAACTCCCAGAATTCCCCAGCCAGACATGTTGAGGTTGAGTTGAGGTTGAGACATCTTTAAAAAAAAAAAAAAGCTTTCCAGGGAATGATGGGAATTGAAGTCCCACCTGTCTTAAAGCATGCTGGCTGGGGAATTCTGGGAGTTGAGGTCCAGCCATCTTAAATCATACTTGCTGGAGAATTCTGGGAGTTGAAGTCTACCCATCTCAAAGCATGCTGGCTGGGGAATTCTGGGAGTTGAGGTCCAGCCATCTCAAAACTGGAGAATTCTGGGAGTTGAAGTCCACCCATCTTAAAGCATGACTGGCTAGGGAATTCTGGGAGTTGAGGTCCATTTATATTAAAGCCTGCTAGCTGGGGAATTCTGGGAGTTGAAGTCCATTTATATTAAAGCCTGCTAGCTGGGGAATTCTGGGAGTTGAAGTCCACTCATCTTAAGTGACTCAATTTGAGAAACGTGGCTCCTTCATTACTGAGTTTTGAAAAGATCTGGCTTTTTCAGCATGCTTTGAAGGTCTGAGAAATTTTTTTATCCATCCTGCCGGATCAAAATCCCTTTATTCTGGGATTGGTTGCTAATTGTGTCTGGCATTATTGTGACTAGACATTTTCTATGTATTTTATTTTTGATCCAATTAGAGCAGAGGTCTTCAAACTTGGCAGCTTTAAGACTTGTGAACTTCAACTCACAGAATTCTCCAGCCAGCATAGCTTGTGAGTTGAAGTTCACAAGTCTTAAAGTTGCCAAGTTTGAAGACCTCTAAATTAGAGTATCGGTTAATATTGTTGTTCAGTATGCTTGAAGCAGGACATAAGATCAGCAGATAAATGTGCAAAGAACAGGAAACTGAGGCTAAACCAAGTTTTTGACGGCAGCCCTGTGAATTTAAACTGGGAAGGAAGAACAAACAAGCTGATTTCAACTGCAAAAGGAAATATAACCAGGATGAGGTGTGCAGAATTGCCTTTCTGTGCTTTGATGAAAAGAAAACACACTGGCAAGGATTATGCATCACGTTAAACCACAATGGGACTTGTTCGTTTGGAGTTTAATGGGCTCAGAGACCCCAGAGCTCTTGTGGTTTACAAACATGGCATCTACCGTATTTTGAATGAATCCATCGTAGTTAACAAGCCACGATCCAGGAAAGTGTGCAAATGCAGTCCTTGACCAAGTCTTGCACATACACTCAGATTTCAAATGTTTTGGCAGCCTGAACCTATGCTTTCCAGGGTATGCAATTTTTCTTTTTCTTGAGAAAATATATATATATATTTAAAAAAAGGAAGGAACGATGCACGGTGTGACTTCTAATAAATGCAAGACCCTTTGGAGCGTATTGGCATTCTTTTATAATAATAAAGTTTGTCCAGTTTATTTAACTAAATATTGAAGGCATATGCTGTACAGCTGTCACAATTCACAGCCTGTCCGGCCTTGAACGGGGTCTGGCTGGGAAATTCACACCCACAAAACACACGTACACATACTTCAAGGTCAGGATACGGAGTCTCGCAGGACTGTTAAAAGCAAAATGTTTGCCTCGCATCTAATGAACGCGACGCCAAACCAGCAAGATGAATGACCCTGCAGTATAAATAGACCATTGTAAAGTCAGACAACGTACATCAGAGGTCTCCAACGTGGCCCCTTTAAGAATTTTTGGACTTCAGCTCCCAGAATTCCTCAGCCAGACTGTGGAATTCTGGGAGTTGAAGTCCTCACATCTCCATGTATGGCTGAGTGGGGAATTCTGGGAGTTGAAATCCTCACATCTCCCTTTCTGTCTGTCTGGGGAATTCTGGGAGTTGAAGTCTTCACATCTCCCTGTCTGTCTGTCTGGGGAATTCTGGGAGTTGAAGTACTCACATCTCCCTGTCTGTCTGTCTGGGGAATTCTGGGAGTTGAAGTACTCACATCTCCCTGTCTGTCTGTCTGGGGAATTCTGGGAGTTGAAGTCCTCACATCTCCCTGTCTGTCTGTCTGGGGAATTCTGGGAGTTGAAGTACTCACATCTCCCTGTCTGTCTGTCTGTCTGGGGAATTCTGGGAGTTGAAGTCTTCACTTTATATGCCGCCCTGAGTCTCCGGAGAAAGGCGGCATATAAATTGGACTAAATAAATCTCCCTGTATGGCTGACTGGGAAATTGGGGAATTCTGGGAGTTGAAGTCCTCACATCTCCCTGTCTGTCTGTCTGGGGAATTCTGGGAGTTGAAGTCCTCACATCTCCCTGTCTGTCTGTCTGGGGAATTCTGGGAGTTGAAGTACTCACATCTCCCTGTCTGTCTGTCTGGGGAATTCTGGGAGTTGAAGTCCTCACATCTCCCTGTCTGTCTGTCTGGGGAATTCTGGGAGTTGAAGTACTCACATCTCCCTGTCTGTCTGTCTGTCTGGGGAATTCTGGGAGTTGAAGTCTTCACTTTATATGCCGCCCTGAGTCTCCGGAGAAAGGCGGCATATAAATTGGACTAAATAAATCTCCCTGTATGGCTGACTGGGAAATTGGGGAATTCTGGGAGTTGAAGTCCTCACATCTCCCTGTCTGTCTGTCTGGGGAATTCTGGGAGTTGAAGTCCTCACATCTCCCTGTCTGTCTGTCTGGGGAATTCTGGGAGTTGAAGTACTCACATCTCCCTGTCTGTCTGTCTGGGGAATTCTGGGAGTTGAAGTCCTCACATCTCCCTGTCTGGCTGACTGGGGAATTCTGGGAGTTGAAGTACTCACATCTCCTTGTCTGGCTGTCTGGGGAATTCTGGGAGTTGAAGTCCTCACAACTTCCTATATAGCTGTCTGGGGAATTCTGGGAGTTGAAGTCCTCACATTTCCCTGTATGGCTGTCTGGGGAATTCTGGGAGTTGAAGTCCTCACATCTCCCTGTATGGCTAGCTGGGGAATTCTGGGAGTTGAAGTCCTCACATCTCCCTGTCTGGCTGAGTGGGGAATTCTGGGAGTTGAAGTCCTCACATCTCCCTGTCTGTCTGTCTGGGGAATTCTGGGAGTTGAAGTACTCACATCTCCCTGTCTGTCTGGGGAATTCTGGGAGTTGAAGTCCTCACATCTCCCTGTCTGGCTGAGTGGGGAATTCTGGGAGTTGAAGTCCTCACATCTCCCTGTCTGTCTGTCTGGGGAATTCTGGGAGTTGAAGTCCTCACATCTCCCTGTCTGGCTGACTGGGGAATTCTGGGAGTTGAAGTACTCACATCTCCTTGTCTGGCTGTCTGGGGAATTCTGGGAGTTGAAGTCCTCACAACTTCCTATATAGCTGTCTGGGGAATTCTGGGAGTTGAAGTCCTCACATTTCCCTGTATGGCTGTCTGGGGAATTCTGGGAGTTGAAGTCCTCACATCTCCCTGTATGGCTAGCTGGGGAATTCTGGGAGTTGAAGTCCTCACATCTCCCTGTCTGGCTGAGTGGGGAATTCTGGGAGTTGAAGTCCTCACATCTCCCTGTCTGGCTGAGTGGGGAATTCTGGGAGTTGAAGTCCTCACATCTCCCTGTCTGTCTGTCTGGGGAATTCTGGGAGTTGAAGTACTCACATCTCCCTGTCTGTCTGTCTGGGGAATTCTGGGAGTTGAAGTCCTCACATCTCCCTGTCTGGCTGACTGGGGAATTCTGGGAGTTGAAGTACTCACATCTCTTGTCTGGCTGACTGGGGAATTCTGGGAGTTGAAGTCCTCACAACTTCCTATATAGCTGTCTGGGGAATTCTGGGAGTTGAAGTCCTCACATTTCCCTGTATGGCTGTCTGGGGAATTCTGGGAGTTGAAGTCCTCACATCTCCCTGTATGGCTAGCTGGGGAATTCTGGGAGTTGAAGTCCTCACATCTCCCTGTCTGGCTGAGTGGGGAATTCTGGGAGTTGAAGTCCTCACATCTCCCTGTCTGGCTGAGTGGGGAATTCTGGGAGTTGAAGTCCTCACATCTCCTTGTCTGTCTGACTGGGGAATTCTGGGAGTTGAAGTCCTCACATCTCCCTGTCTGGCTGAGTGGGGAATTCTGGGAGTTGAAGTCTTAACATCTCCCTGTATGGCTGACTGGGGAATTCTGGGAATTGAAGTCCTCACAACTTCCTATATAGCTGGCTGGGGAATTCTGGGAGTTGAAGTCCACAAACTACTTAAATGGCCCAAAATTCACAACCTTTGCAGCTGTGTCAAAAACAACGCCATGATTTACAATCCATCTCTATCTTTTATTGATACGCTTTATCTGTCCCTCCATCCCAGCAGGCCCACCAAACCACCTCCGCAGGTGGCAGGCGGTGCCTCCCCCACCCCACCCCAAAGTGACTTGGCCAGCACGGGAGTGGGGGGGGTTCCCCGAACGGCAGCCTCTTTGGCCCGGCCTCAGTTTTACTTGTTTTGCAATGGGGAATCTTGGTTGTAGAAGTGCCGGATCAGCCATTCGCGCGTCCGTTTGGCTTTGCAACGCAGGCAGGGCTGCTGCCTCAACCAGGCGGTCTCGGGGTTCCTGGGGGTCTTGGCTGCTGTCCGCGGCTGCTGCTTCTTCTTCATCCGGCTGGCCATGCTGACGCTGTCGCCCGTCTGGCTCCACTTCCAGGAGGATAACTGGGAATCGGGGCTGCCGGTGCCGGAGGAATCGCTGTCGCAGAAAGTCTGCTGGCTGAGCAGGGAGAGCCGCTTCTTCAGCCGCTTTTTCATGGGGGGCGAGACGGGGGGGTCCCCCGTTTCTTCGTTTCCTTTCCCCCCAAAGATCTTCCTGAAGAGGCCGCAGAGGGTGATCTTGCAGTGACATTGGCAGCTGCACCCTTGGCCGCCTAAAAGCAGGAAAAAAAATTGTAACAAATTGCTAATCCTCGTTTAGCGACCGTTTAGAGTCGACGGCACTGAAAAAAGCGACGGATGTGCCGTCTTCGCACTTACGATGGTTGCCGTATGGATCACGGGATCCAACTCCAGGCGCTGGGAGGTACAGGGTAGTCCTCGGCTTATGACCGCAACTGAGTGACCGTTCAGATTTACAATGGCCGTTACGATTGACTTGTGACCGTTTTTCACACTTAGTGACCGTTGCAGCGTCCCCATGGTCACGTGATAAAAATTCAGAAGCTTGGCAACTGACTCACAGTTATGACGGTAGCAGTGTCCTGGGGTCACGTGATCCCCTTTTGTGACCTTCGGACAATCAAAGTCCAATGGGGAAGCCAGATTCACCTAACAAACTTTCTAGCCGCAGCCATTAAGTGAATCATTGCAGCCGTGAAGTTAATCATGTGGTTGTTAAGTGAATCTGACTTCCCCCATTGACGTTGTTTGTCAGAAGGTCACAAAAGGGATTGCGTGACCCCGGGACACTGTGACCGTCATAAATATGAACCAGTTGTCGAGCATCTGAATTTTGATTGTACGACCCTGGGGATGCTGCAACGGTCGTAAGTGTGAAAAGCGGTCATAAGTCACTTTTTAAAGTGCCGTCGTAACTTTGGATGGTCACTAAACGAACTATCATAAGTAGAGGACTATCTGTGTTCGTCAGTCCTCAACCTACTGGTCACTTAGCTATTGTTCAAAGTGACAACAAATCCCCCAATTCCTAGTTAAGACCCAAATTTGAAGCTCTGACAGCTGGAGGCACCTCGCGTGACAACATTGCCCTAATTTGCAACATCACAATGAGTTAGCTTAACAAGTGCCTTGTCTTGCTTTACAACCGCTGCGTTTGCATAACGACCACCGCGTTCACTGTATAACCACGTTTGCTTAACAACGGCTGAAAAATAGTCATAAATCTTTTTGGTCATGTGTTGGCAATGCTTAGTTGATCCGACTTACAACTGTATCGGAGGGCTCAATTATGGTCATAAGTTGAGAACTATCTCTATCTCTATATCATCTATCTATCTATCTATCAATCTATCTATCTATCTATCTATCTATCTATCTATCTATCTAACTATCTATCATCTTTCTATATCTCTATCTCTGACTGTCAGTCTGTCTGTCATCTGTCTATCGTCTATCATCTGTCTGTCTATTTATCTATATCTCTATCCTGACTGTCTGATTGTCTGTCTGTCTATCATCCATCTATCTATCTATCTATCTATCTATCTATCTATCTATCTATCTATCTATCTATCTATCTGTTTCATGAAGGAATAAAACCACACCAGCTCAGTTCTAACATTGCGCAGAGATGTTCCCAGAGCAGTTTGCATTAGTCCAGCCCTGCAGATTTTAGCACAGTTTGTTCTAAGAATTTGGCCCTGGATTCAAGCGAGTGAATCGTTTCATGTGCCTGGAAAGTGAGTGAATGGATCAAGCCACGGGAGGGACAGTGAACTCTAGATAAGTAAGCTGTGAGAAAACGAAACTGGGGTTTAGCATGCTACCCCCAAAACTTCCCCCATCCCAGAAAGAATGCACAAGTTTAGAAATCCTATTTTTCTTTGGGATCTATCCCCAAATGCTTTGTTGATTTATGGTAGAATAGAGTAGAGTAGAGTAGAAAATAGGAATAGAATATAGAATAGAATAGAGCAGAGCAGAGTAGAAAATAGGAATAGAATATAGAATAGAATAGAATAGAATAGAATAGAATAGAATAGAATAGAATAGAATAGAATAGAATAGAATAGAATAGAATTCTTTATTGGCCAAGTGTGATTGGACACACAAGGAATTTGTCTTTGGTGCATAAGTTCTCATTGTACATAAAAGCTATAAGTGATCAATCACGATCATCGTCATTATAAAAATACATTCATCATAAATCAGAAGATACAACACTTAGTGGTAAGAATCAACATAAATCGTACTAGGAAACTAAATAAAAGAATATAAATCGTAAAGATACAAGCAACAAAGTTGTAGTCATAAAGGAGGTAGGTAATAGGAAAGATGAGAAGAAGAATATTAATATAGCCTTACTAAATAATTGGACAGTGTTGTGGGAATTAGTTGTTTAACAGCCTTGGTAAAGAGCCTTGGTAGTACAGTGGTCTAAGGCACCCTGTTATTAAGCTAGTTATTAAGACCAGCTGCCTGCAATTACTGCAGGTTCGAATCTCGCCAAGGCTCAAGGTTGACTCAGCCTTCCATCCTTTCTAAGGTAGCTAAATTGAGGACCCAGTTTGTGGGGGCAATAAGCTGACTTTGTATAAATATACAAAAGGATGAAGGCTATTGCTGAGCACATTGTAAGCCGCCCTGAGTCTCCGGAGAAGGGCGGCATATAAATCAAATTAAACAAAACAAAACAAAACAAAACAGAGAGATGGCATGGGGGAAAAATTGTCCTTGTGACTCCTGGTATTTGTTCGGGTGTGCAGTGCCCTATAGCATCATTTTGAGGGTAGAAGTTCGTAAAAAAACAGGGTTGTCCAACCTTATTAAAGTTTTAACTTTAACTTGTGGACTTCAATTCCCAGAATTCCCTAGCCAGCTGGCTGGAGACTTCTGGGAATTGAAGTCCACGGGTCTTAAAATTGACAACGTTGGACACCCTTGGTGTAAAACATGCTGCTAGGAGGAACTTAACTCTTTACCTTTCGAATGGACCTTCCAGTTGCAAGACAGAGTCCCACAAGGTTGTTTCTGGAAAAACTGCGCCGGAAACATGGAAACTTTGAGTTAGCGGTTTTGAAAGGAACATGCAAAAATGCACAGGAGAAAAACAGATCAGATCGTTGAGGGTTTATTATTAAAGTTTAAAGATCAATCTCACGTGAAGGGGGTGTTGAAGAAACGTAGGCCGCATTCACACAACATCCTAGACTAGTGATGGCTAACCTTTTTGCCATCACGTGTCACAAGCAATGGGGAACGTGGGGGGGGGGTCGAGCGTGCACATGCCCACACCCATAATTCAATGTGCCCCGCCCCCCGTGCATGCATGTGGGACCCCCCTATGCAACCCTGCTTTTGGCAAGTGATGGCATGGTGGGCCATTTTTTGCCCTCCCCAGGCTCCAGAGGCTTTCTAGGAACCTGGGGAGGGCAAAAACAGCCTTCCCCACTCCCCCGGAGGCCCTCTGGTGGCCAGAAATGGCCTGTTTCCCAACTTCCAGTGGGCCCAAAAGGCCCCAAAATCAGCTGGTCAGTGCACGCATGCGGGCTGGAGCTGAGCTAGGGCAATGCTCGCATGCCCACAGATATGGCTCCGTGTGCCACCTGTGGCACGCGTGCCATAGGTTTGCCATCACGGTTCTAGACCATTGTTCCATCAATGACGACCTTAGCATGTTGTGTGAACACGGCTTATGGATTTGAACCAGCTCCTAATATGAAATTGGAAGCCATGGAAGTTCCCTTTGGGAGACTGTCAAAGGAATGGTGACAAGATTGGTCGACAGGTATTCCTTGATTTATGAACACAACAGAGTTCAAATTTCTACTGGCAAGCCAGACATTTGTTAAGTGAATTTTGCCCCTGTTTTACGACCTTTCTTGCCACATGAATCGTTGTAGCTGTTAAGTTAGTAACACGGTTGTTGAGTGAATCTGGCTTCCTCGTTGATTTTGCTTGTCAGAAGGTCGCAAACGGGGATCACGTGACCCCTGGGACATTGCAACCGTCATAAATATGAACCAATTGCCAAGCATCCGAATTTTGATCATGTGACAATGGTCGTAAGTTTTAAAAAATGGTCATAAGACACTTTTTTCAGTGCCGTTATAACTTGAACCGTCTCTAAGTGAACTGCTGTAAATCCAGGACTACCTGTATTATTTTCAACTCGTCACAATGGCTACCATAAGGCTTCGCTTGCAGGAGCAGTCTATCTGCATATTGATACAACCATAGCAGCAGATTTTAGCTTTTGAGTGCTGGTTGCATGTATCTTTTTTTGGATGTTTTGGTTGCCCGTTATGGCGACAACATGGTCGAGCTGATCCAGGGGAGATTTTTATGGCTTGAGGTCCCCTCCTCAAATAACAAACTACAATGAAATACCGTCTCTTACCCTCTTCGCCGCGAGGGAACCGAGTTTTAGAATGAGGATAGCCAAACAGTAGAAAAGCAGCATTTCTCCCATGAACCAGCAGATTTCTTCATCCTCCTCCTCTTCCTCCTCGCAAGGGATTTCCTTGTGGTGGGCAGAGGCCATCTGCCCTTGATCGGAATAATGCCACCAGGAATAAAGAAAAGGGAAGGCCATTAGAGAAAAAAAATCTTGCTTTGCAGAATTGTCCAAAATGCTGTGCTAAGTTAGATAAGGCTCCCTTGGAAAATGGGATCCAAGGCAGCAGTCCAGTGGCCAAGCAACGGATTGTGTTGACACGGCCAGTTTCCCAAGCTGTCATCTGCAAGACCTAGAACCCTGATTCTGGAGCATTCTTGTAGCCATGGAGACCACCAAGCTTTCTTTGAATAGCCTGTCTGCTTTTGGAGTCTGCAACAGACTTGCTGCGTTCGGGTATCAGAAGACATACCCTTGCTGGAACAGGTCAAGGTCCAGCTTGGTAGCAGGAACTGGGAGAGGGATCTTGGAGTTTTAGTGGACAACCAGTTATATAAGAGCCAGCCGTGTGCCAAAAAAGCCACCGCAATCCTAACCTGCATTAACAGAGGGATACAATCAAGATCAAGGGATATACTAATACCACTCTATAAAGTCTTAGTAAGACCACACCTACAATTCTGCATCTAGTTTTGGTTGCCACACTATAAAAAGGATGTTGAGACTCTAGAAAAAGTGCAGAGAAGAGCAACCAGGATGACGAGGGGACTGGAGACTAAAGCATATGATGAATGGTTGCAGGAACTGGGCATGGCTAGTTTAGTGAAGAGAAGGACCAGGAGAGATAGCAGTCTTCCAATATTTGAGGGGCTGCCACAGAGAGGAAGGGTCAAGCTATTTTCCAAGGCAACCAAGGCCAGACAAGGAATAATGGAGAGAACGAACAAGAGAGATTCAACCTGGAAATAAGGAGAATTTTTCTGACAGTGAGAACAATCAACCCATGGAACAGAAGTTGCCTTCAGAAGTTGTGGGAGCTTCATCCCTGGAGACTTTCAAGAAGAGATTGGACTGCCATTTGTCAGAAATGGTGTAGGGTCTCCTGCTTTGGCGGAGAGTTGGACTAGATGACCTACAAGGTCCATCCAACTCTGTTAATCTGTAAATCTGCTTTCTCGCAGGGGGTTCTGAGATGTTCTCAGCCAGGAAATGGAGATTCATCTCTCATCCATTGTTGGTCTTCTACAGTTGATATTTGGAGACATGATGCCCCCAACCTAGACATAATACGGAGTCTTCAAAGCACAATTGACCGGTCCTTCATGAACTTGTCCCATCTCTAGTTAAAAGCTATCCAAGATACGATCTTGAGTGGTCTTGAGTGAACGCAGCTTGTAGATAAACCATGATTGGGGTGATGGCTTCAGACTGTGTGTGAACACTATTATGGTTACAGAAGGCATGGTTTAGGTTCTAAATAAACCAGCTTGTGGTTGAACCATGATTGGATTGATGGCTTCAGACATTGTGTGAACACTGTTATGGTTAGAAAAGGCATGGTTTAGATCCTGAGTGAACCAGCTTATGGTTGAACCATCATTGGAGTGATGGCTTCAGACAGTGTGAATGTTATCATGGATTAGACAAGCTATGGTTTAGGTCATGTTGTGTGAACTCAGCTTGTGATTGTAAACATGATTGGATCGATGGCTTTCAATATGGCCTGAATGCTATCATTAAAGAAGCCAGGGTTAAGATTCTGTGTGAACACAGCTTGTTGTAAACCACAATTGGATTGACAGAATTTTAGAACTGTGTGAACACTATCATGGTTAGACAAGGCATGTCTGAGTAAACCCAGTTGCTGATTGTAAACCTCAGCTGTATTGATGGCTTCAGATATTGTGTGAATGCTATCATGGTTAGTCAAGCCATGGCTTAGGTCCTGTTTATTTCCTTTGTGCTTGTATTCTACTCCTTGAAGATCTATCATAAGGGTGGATTCCCCTTGGATCCCTCCCCTTCCATGAATCCAGCCAGGATCCCAAACTCAGCGCCTCATAAAACATTTTGAGGAAATCAGAAAAATCGCCTCAAACCCCAGCAGGCATTTGATGCTTTGAAATTCTCCCGCCAAAACGTCAAAAAGAGAAGAGGCTCGGCCAATTGGCACCGAACACGAGAACGACCGCCAATCCCCTCCTTCGCGCCCGTCGCCCCGGCAACAAAACCCGCCTTCGCCGCCTCTTTCCTCTCTTGCCCATACTGGAGTAGGGAGGATAACCCCGCTGCGCAGGCGCAGTTCGGGCAAGGAAGGCGAATCCGTGCTGGTAAGCAAGAGAAAGGGTGCGGGATAATTGGTTGGGGGGGGGATCGGTTGATTGTATGTTTTCTCACACATTATAGAGAAAGCGCATGCGCTTTAAGCCCCGTTTTGACGTGGGGGGGTGTCCTAGCCCCGCAGCCCCCTCCCTCCAACCGGCATCGTGAGGTTAAAGAAGCTAATCCACGTGAGGCTCCGCCTCCCAACATGGCGGCCGCGAGAGGAGTTGGACCACGACTCCCAGAATCCCTCGCGCCACACGGACCGTTTTCGCACGCCGCGCTTAAAGGGGCCGTCCCGATTCTGCCTTGCGTCATCTAAACGCGACGCGTTTGTCTTTGCAGCGGGAGCATGCCTGGGTCAGATCCGGCATCTTCGTGCACGGAACGTGTGAATCCGGGTAGGCACAATGTGTGGTTAGGTTTTGTGGGGCTGAGCTTGCGGGGGTGGGGGGGGGAGGGAGGACCCTTCCCCATTGAATCAGATAACAAGCATTCATTCATTCATTCATTTCATTGATTTTTCCCTGTGAAGCCTCAAGATGGCGCTGTTGATCCCAACTTGGGTGAAACACTCTCAAACGCTCACTTAGTCCTCAACTTACCACCACAATGGAGCCCGAAATTTATGTTGCTAAGTGAGAAATTGGTTAAAGTGAGTTTGCTCCATTTTGTGACTATTCTTGCCACTTTTGTTTGTTTAGAAATTTTACATTGCCGCCTATTCGCACGTGGTGGATACTAGAATAGGAAATAGGAATTGAATTGAATTGAATTAATTGAATTGAATTTTTTATTGGCCAAGTGTGGATTGGACACAAAAGGATTTGTCTTTGGTGCATATGCTCACATTGTACATAAAAGAAAAGATACGTTCGTCAAGAATCATAAGGTACAACACTTAATGATAGTCATAGGGTACAGATAAGCAACCAGGAAACAATATCAATATAAATCTTAAGGATACCAGCAACAAGGTTACAGTCGTAAATGGAAGGAGATGGAACGATGAGAAGATTAATAGTAGTGCAGACTTAGTCAATAGTTTGACAGTGGTGTGGGAATTATTTGTTTAGCAGAGTGATGGCATTTGGGGAAAAACTGTTCTTGTGTCTAGTTGTTCTGGTGTGCAGGGCTCTATAGCGTCGTTTTGAGGGTAGGAGTTGAAACAATTTATGTCCAGGATGCGAGGGGTCTGTAGATATTTTCACAGCCCTCTTTTTGATTCGTGCAGTAGACAGGTCCTCCATGGAAGGCAGGTTGGTAACCATTGTTTTTTCTGCAGTTCTAATGATCCTCTGAAGTTTGTGTCTGTCTTGCTGGGTTGCAGAGCCAAACCAGACAGTTATGGAGGTGGAGATGACAGACTCCATAATTCCTCTGTAGAACTGGATCAGCAGCTCCTTGGGCAGTTCGAGCTTCCTGAGTTGGCGCAGAAAGAACATTCTTTGTTGTGCTTTTTTGATGATGTTTTTGATGTTGGGTGTCCAGTTTAGATCTTGCAATACAGCAGAACCTAGAAATTTGAAGGCCTCTACTGCTGATACTGTGCTGTCTAGTATTGTGAGAGGTGGAAGTTTGTGAATAACTGCAGTTGTTAGGTTAGCAATAACGGTTGTTAAGCAAATCTGGTTTCCACGTTGACTTTGCTCGTGAGGCAACGGCAACTTTACTTCGATGCGGCAACGGTCGTAAGGGTGAAAAATGGTCATAAGTCACTTTTTTCAGTGCCGTTGTAACTTCGAACATACACTAAGAGGACTGACTACCTGTAGTAAATACAGGATGTGTCACTTCTGACTTCTGTTTCTCTTCTCTCTCCCCCCCCCCCACAAGTTTTGCTTGTCAGAAGTCGCAAAAGGGGATCACACAAACCCCAGGGATACGGCAGCCGTCATAAATATGAGTCGGTTGCCATCGCCTGAATTTTGATCATGTGATCATGGGAGAGCTGCAACGTTCGTAAGTGTGAAAAACAGCCCTAAGTTCCTTTTTTTTCCGGTGCTGTCACTAAAGGAAACCATTGTAAGTCGAGGACTACCTGTACTCAAAGAGACGGCATATGAATGGAAGGAATAACCATTTTTATTCTCTTCTTACTCTTTCTAGACCATGCAGGGGGAACCAAATCCATCCGAGTCCCTCATTGACCGGACCATCAAGATGAGGAAGGAAACGGAAGCGAGGAAGGTCCTCTTGGCCTGGGGATTTCTCAACCTGTCACTCGCTGGCATGATCTACACGGAAATGTAAGCTGGAGAAGAAGCTTGCTTGAGTGAATAACAGAATCACAGAGTTGGTTATACTTGCAAGAAGTAAAGCAGAAAAAATATATTGGTAAAAATAAAAAAAGGTAAAAAAATAAGGTTGACTCAGCCTTCCATCCTTTCTAAGGTAGGTAAATTGAGGACCCAGTTTGTGGGGCAATAAGCTGATTTTGTATAAAATATACAAAAGTATGAAGGCTATTGCTTAACGCACCGTAAACCGCCCTGAGTCTCTGGAGAAGGGCGGCATATAAATCAAATAAAAAAAAAAAGATAAGAGATTAGAAAATTGTTGAGTAAAGATTTGAAGGACAAAAGAGAACAAGATGAAATATATTGTTAATGATTAAAAAGATAAGGGATCGGGGTTGCCTGAAACGCCACAATGGAAAACATTACATTGAAAACGAATACTGCAATAGAGAAAGATGAAGGAATTGGAAGGAGGAGGAAGGAGAGAGAGGGATGGAAGAGTAGGGAGGAAGGAAGGGAAGGGAAAGTAGAGTAGGAGAGAAGGTAAAGACGGGGGGGGGAAGAGAGGAGGAGAAGGAGAAGGAAGGGGAAGTAGAGAAAAGAAGAAGGTGGATAAAGAAAGTTGGAAGGAAAAGGGAGAGGCTAGGTTTGAGGAGAAAGATTGCTGTATAATAATAAAAAAAAGATGAAGTGGAAGCGGGGGATTTGATTTAAATCGAGTTGATTTAAATCACAATTTAAATCATGATTTAAATCACTAGTAAAAAGGCTTGATTAAAACCAACTCGATTTAAATCGTAATTTTTAAAGAGCAACTGTCATCTCTGCTACTCCTTTGACCCACTGTTGACTCACCGATAGTCCCAGTGTTGCAGAATATACAGCCTCCTGCGACATAACTAAGCTCCATTTCATGCTGAATAAACTAAATTATTTATGTATCTTAAATAGAAAACTATCTTACGATAGATTTTTACCTCAAAAGTTTTTTATTAAAATAAATTCGATAAAAATAAAAAAAATCTGATTTTTTTTATTTTTTTAAAAAAAATCATTGATTTTTATCCACCCTGAGTGGAAGAAAGGCAGCTCTGAACAAACAAATATAAATAGTAGTTGAATTAAACATTCTGTTTTCTTCTGAAATTTTTCTTGGATTTATCCATGGTTGGCCTACCGGGGTCAAAAAGCTCAATAAGTCACATGCCGGCAGGTGTCGCACATTGGCAGTTGTGACACATATTTTGAGCGACAGGGAGCCACAGCAGAGGGGTGAAATAGAGCCACATGCGGCTCCAGAGCTGCAGGTTGCTGACCCCTGCCCTAGACCATTCCAGACAAATGGCTGTCCAATCTCTTCTTTAAAAGCCTCCAATGATGGAGCACCCACAACTTCTAGTGGCAAGCTGTTCCGCTGTTAATTTTCTCACTGTCAGGAAATTCCTCCTTAATTTCAGGTTGCTTCTCTCCTTGATGAGTTTCCATTCATTATTTCTTTTTCTTGCCTTCAGGTGCTTTGGGTTCCATTATGTCAAGGACTGTCTGTATTTTCTGGCTAACAACCATTCATTTATTGACTGTTTGAAGTTATGACGCCACTAGGGAAAAAAAGTGACTTACCACCAGTCCTCACACTTATGACTATCCCAGCATCCCAACAGCAGTCACATAATCAAAATTAGGGCTCTGTCAATGGGGGAAGGACCACACCATTCAGTTAACAACTGTGGCTATTTGTGCTTCATAATGATAGTAAAAAATAGGACCATAAATTGGGACACAATTCCCTTAACAACCACCTTCCTTAGCGACATAAATCCAAGTCTCAATTGTGGTCGTAAGTCTGGATTGCCTTATGGTATTGTGAAAGTCCGAAAGCCAGAAATCTGAATGCCAACCTCCGCCTTTCTCTCGTTCTAGGTCTGGAAAACTGATAAGTTCCTACTACAATATCTCGTGCTGGATCCTCTGGTATATTGGTGAGTATCCAGCAAGAAAATGATGGTTAATTTCAATGCCTTAGGATGCCTGCCTTTATCCCCGTTTGTTTGTTTTTTTAAGCAAGTTACCAGTCCTCTGTGTTTAACATGTTGCTGTGTTTGAAGACTTCCATTCCATGTTGCTACCCTCCATCCTTATTACACTCGGCCTAATGTGTTAAGTTTAGGTAGAAATCTGGCAGCCTGGGGTTCCCTCCACCCCTCTTCCTTTTCTGGTGAAATTCCCTTTCTACTAACTTGTATTTTTTCTTTTGAAGACGTTTCGCTTCTCCTCCAAGAAGCTTCTTCGGCTCTGACCAGATGGTGGGGAGATGGAAGGATTGATACTCCTTGCAGACAGCTGGTCATTTGCATCCTTTTAGAGGGTCTTTGAGGCCACTTGGTGGTTTGTCTGTGTCCTCAGGGTCACCTGAGTGTGCAAATGGTTGTGTAACAAAAGGACTGTGCAGTTCCTAGAAGGCTCCATGCCCATTTGCACCACTGAGGACACAGAGAAACCTCCCAAGTGGCTTCAACGGCCCTCAAAAAGGATGCAAATGACCAGCTGTCTGCAAGGAATATCAACCCTTCTGTTCCCCACCGTCCAGTCAGAGCCGAAGAAGCTGCTTGGATGAGAAGCGAAACGTCTTCAGAAGAAAAAAAATAAGAAAAGTCCAGTTGCCTCCTGAAAAAAGCACCTTTGGGACACCCATGACTTAGATGACGGAGAATCTCTATGAACTTTCGACTAACCTTATTTTGCACCCATAGAAGAGAATAGGGGCCTGGTGGCTCAGCAGACTAAAAGCACTGTGATTTAACACCAGCTGTCTGCAATTACTGTAAGTTGGAATCTCACCAGGCTCAAGGTTGACTCAGCCTTCCATCCTTTGTAAGGTGGGTAAAATGAGGACCCAGTTTGTGGGGGCAATAAGCTGACTTTGTATAAATATACAAAATTATGAAGGCTATTGCTTAACGCATTGTAAGCCGCCCTGAGTCCCCGGAGAAGGGCGGCATATAAATCAAATTTAAATATATATATATATATTTGTAGCTCAGGGTTGAACTTTGGAAGGCCTCCCCACCAGCAAACAATGGCCCGCTAAGCAGAGATTAACACCGAGGTGTAAACAATACCCCAATCAAGAAACTACCAACTCAGATGAACAATCGAACAATTGATTACACCGAGGTGTAAACAATACCCCTGATAAAGGAACTACCAAGGAATGTTCCCAGCAACCTTGACAGCCACCAACATATAAACAGAATTTAACCTCCCCTCTACTATCACGTTCCCTACCTGGGTCATGAAATGTCTGCAAGAAAACAGCCCAAGTTCAGAGAGGGACCCACCGTCCTTCCCTCCTCCTCCTCCTTCCCCTTCATTCCTTCTCCTCTTTCCTTTCCTTCCTTCCTTAGCACTGATGATATTAACTAGTCGGTCATGAAACATCTGCAAGAAAACTCTTCCTCCTCCCCCTTTTTCCTTCCCCATTGATGATGTTACCTAGTTGGGTCATGAAATGTCTCCACCACCACCACCATCTTTTTCTCCTTCTCCTTCTTCCCCTTCTCCTTCTTCTCCTTCTTCCCCTTCCCCCCGTCTTCTTCTTCTTCTTCCCTTTCTCCTCCTCCTCTCTCCTCTCCTCCTCTCCTCTCCTTCCCCTTCTCCTTCCCCTTCTTCCTCCTCCTCTCCTTCTTCTTTCCATTCTCCTCCTCCTCCTCCTTCTTCCCCTTCTTCCCCTTCCTTCCGTTCTCCCCTCTCATCTTGATGATTTACCTAGTTGGGTCATGAAATGTCTTCTCTACCATCACCACCTCCTCTTCTCCTCCTCCTCTTCCTCCTTCTCCTTTTCCTTCTTCTTCCCCTTCTCCTCCTTCTCCTTCTTCCCTTCCCCCGTTCTTCTTCTTCCCCTTCTTCTCCTTCTCCTCCTCCTTCTCCTCCTTCCTCTCCTCCTCCTCCTTTTCCTTTTTCTTCCCCTTCTCCTCCTTCCCCTTCCCCCGTTCTTCTTCCCCTCTTCATTTTCTCCTCCTCCTTCTTCTCCTCCTCTTCCTCCTCCTTCCCCTTCTTCCTCCTCCTCTTCTTCTTTCCTTCTTCTTCTCCTCCTCCTCCTTCCCCTTCTTCTTCTTCCCCTTCCTCCCTTCTCCCTCTCACATTGATGATGTCGCCTAATTGGGTCATGAAATGCCTACAAGAAAACCCCCAAGCTCAGAGAGAGCACCAAAGACCCCACAACCTCACCTTAACCACGCATTTCCTTCCATCGCCAACCCAACTGATCCTTTGTTTTTGAATGGTTCACTCTAATTTCCTGTTGTTATTGTTGTTTTTTTAAATGCTAGAACTTGGCTTTGCCTCTCTGTTCAGCCTCAACGCCTTGTTCGATTTCTGGAGATACTTCAAATATACCATGGCCCCTACCAGCTTAGTGATGAGTCCTGGCCAACAGACGCTTCTGGGGTTGCAGAACGCAGGTGGGCCTGTTTTGCGTGTCTTAAGATTTGTGGACTTCAACTCCCAGAATTCCCTAGCCAGCCAGGGGAATTCTGGGAGTTGAAGTCCACTTTGATTTTATTGTACACCAGTAGCCCCCAACCTTTCAGGCACCAGGGACTGGTTCCGCGGAGCAGAGACTGGCGTGGTTTTGCAAGCTGCCTGCATCCCGTGGATGGGGCTTCACCTGTTTGCACGATCCGGTTTCTGGCATGCCTCGGCCCAGTGCCGGCCTACAGACCAGGGGTTAGGGACAGGTGGGCTTCAGATCCTTCAGCAACGGGTTCACTGCCCTGGTGCTGGGTGGGTGTGGCCATGGTGGGCAGGGCCTAGTCAGCCGCCTGCACCATGGCAGGGGGGCGTTTTTTGCCCTCCCCAGGCTCCAGAGGCTTTTCTCGAGCCTCCGGGAGGGCGAAAACTGCTTTTCCCGGAGGCCGGAAACAGGCCCATTTCCAGCCCTCCGGAACCTCCGGTAGTTTTTTGTCATCCCAGACTCTCTGCATGGCTTCACTTGTCCGAAATGGTATAGGACAGTGATGGCTAACCTTTTTGCCATCATGTGCCAGGAGCGGGGGTCTCACGGGGGCATGGGGGTCGCGCACGTGCCCACACCCAGAATTCTATGTGCCCCGCCCCCGTGCATGCGTGCACCCCCCCCCCCCCCCCACTCTTCCCCTCCTGGCACACGATGGCCCAGTAGGCCCGTTTTTCTATCTCCCAAGGCTCCAGAGCCTTTCTAGGAATCTGGGGAGGACAAAAACGGCACTCCTCACCCTCCTGGAGGCCAAAAATGGCCTGTTTGCCAACTTCCAGTGGGAGCTGAGCTCATGTGCCCACCGATATGGCTACGCATGCCACCTGTGGCACACATGCCATAGGTTTGCCATCATGGGCATAGGATCTCCTGCTTGAGCAGTGGGCTGGATTAGATGACCTCCAAGGTGCCTCCTCGTTCTATTCCGATTGATTGAAAGATGACTTCCAAGGGTCCGAATTTTGACCACATGACCACAGGAATGCTGCAACTGTCATCAGTATGAAAAACGGCCATCGGTTACTTAATTTGAAGCGCCGTCGTAACTTTGAATGGTCACTAAATGAGCTGTTGTAAGTCCACAGGTAGTCTTTTAAATTCCTTGTTTCCTATCATTGGAAACGGCTGAACGGTTCTGCTCCGGCTTCATTCAGAAAGTTTTATTTCCCCCCCCTCC
The DNA here is from genome assembly GCF_029531705.1 of Pantherophis guttatus. The sequence goes on along the minus strand of NW_026843855.1, from coordinate 6,228,145 downwards.
CAATAATTAACATTTATCTCGTTCGTCTGTTTTTGCGCTTCTTTCTTAACCTTCGAAAACGGGGTTTAATTTCAGCGGTCCAGACTACGCCGCCCCGCGAGTTGGTGCCCAAGAAGACGCCCCCTTCGACCCCCTCCCCTCCCATCCAGGGCCAGAGCGTCCTGAGCTACAGCCCTTCCCGCTCACCCAGCACCAGCCCCAAATTTGCAACCGGTTGCATCTCCGGATACAGTCCTCAGCTGCAGGCCATGTCGGGAAGCAGCGGGTCCTACGGTACGGCGGCAAGTTACTCCCCAGGAAGCAACTACAGCAAGGTAGGAAAGCCAAGGATTTATTAGCTATGGTTCTTCCAAAGAGAACTGTACTCCCAAGAGCCTTGGTAGTACAGTGGTCTAAAGCACCCTGTTATTAAGACCAGCTGCCTGCAATTACTGCAGGTTTGAATCTCACCAGGCTCAAGGTTGACTCAGCCTTCCATCCTTTCTAAGGTAGGTGAAATGAGGACCCAGTTTGTGGGGGCAATAAGCTGACTTTGAATAAATATACAAAAGGATGAAGGCTATTGCTTAGTACATTGTAAGCCACCCTGAGTCTCCGGAGAAGGGCGGCATATAAATCAATTTTTTAAAAAAAATAATAATAATTAAAAAAAGAGGCAACTGGACTTTCTGGTTTTTTCTTTGAAGATATTTCGCTTCTCACCCAAGAAGCTTCTTCAGCTCTGACTAGACGGTGGGGAATGGAAGGATTGATACTCCTTGCAGACAGCTGGTCATTTGTGTTAAGGAATTCACAGAGTAGCCCTTAAATAGCAAGGGTGTGCACATGAAAGCGATTGAGAGTAGTTACGAATAAACACAGCCAACACACAGATCCACTGAGTTGTGTTTACTTTCAGGAAATAGTAAGACACAGTCCAATAAACAGTCCAGGTCATACACATATAAAGCAGGAGATAGCTTAAACAACAGTCCAGGGATAAATCCAATAACAAAGTCTTCTTACCAGTTGTCGTAGTCATTCACAATAAATAGTTCTTCTGGATTTGCAAACAGTAGCATACAGAGATAGCAGAGAGCAAGAACAGCAAAGAGAAACAAACCAGGTTTCTAGCTCCCTCTTAAAGAGATTGGCTACAGAGCTAACCAATCAGGACACAGTATGATGCAATACAGCAGTCTTAAAGCTGTATTGAGGGTTTATATATTGCCAGCCCAACAAGTCCGGTAATAATCATTTCCTAACAATTTGCATCCTTTTAGAGCCGTGTTTCCCAACCGTGGCTATTTTAAGATGCATGGACTTCAACTCCCAGAATGCCCCAGCCAGTATGGCTGGTTGAGGAATTCTGGGAGTTGAAGTCCATACATCTTCAAAGGTTGGGAAACACTGTTTTAGAGGGTCGTTGAGGCCGCTTGGAGGTTTGTCTGTGTCCTCAGGGTCACACCTGAGTGGTGCAAATGGGCGTGGAACCTTCTTGGAATTGCACACTCCTTTTCTTCCACACCCATTTACACTACTCAGGTGACCCTGAGGACACAGAAACCTCCAAGTGGCCTCAACGTCCCTCCAAAAGGATGCAAATGACCAGCTGTTTGCAAGGAATATCGATCCTTCCACTCCCCACCATACGGTCAGAGCTGAGGAAGTGACATGCGACTGTTTTTCACTCTTATGACCATCGCAACATAATCCGTGGTCCCATGATTAAAAGTCAGACACTTGGATTCATATTTACGACGGTTGCACTATCTCCGGATCATGTAATCCCTTTTTGCGACCTTCTGGCCAGCGAATCCAGATTTTCTTTTTAACAACCTTTTTACCAACTTAACAACCGCAGCGATTCACTGAACAGCTGTGGGAAGAACGGTCGCAAAATGAGGCAAAACTCCCTTAGCAATTTTCACACTTAGCAACAGAAATTTGAGGCTCAATTGGGGGTCGTAAATTGAGGATCACCTGTATTATAATAAACTTGAATAATGATTTAAAATGGATTCCCGATAGACAATTGCAGCTTTTCATTCTGTCCCACTTAGGTTCCCCCACTCAGTCCTTCTCCGGGGCCCTTGATGTACCCCACTAGCATTGGGCCCATGGATAGCAGCGGGATGAGATCCAGATACCGCTCCTCGCCTACCGTCTACAACTCTCCCACGGGAAAAGCTGACTACATGACGGATTTGAAATCGCTCGACAGCTTCCTTCGAAACGAGGAGGAGAAACAGCACAGGGTGCAGCTGGGTGAGTAGTTGCCTGAACGAAAAGCGGGGAAGGTTCGCACAGCGCATTCACTGAAGTTACTCAGAAGATAAGTTGCTTGCAGTTCAGTGTGTATTGTGGTCCATTGGTTTAAGGCATTGGGTGAGAAATTGGGAGATTGTGAGTTCTAGTACCGCCTTAAGTGTGAAAGCTGGCTGGGTGACTTTGGACCAATCACCAGGAGATGGGGAGTTCTAGTAGGCATGAAAACTGGTGATTTTGAGCCAATCAGCAGGAGACGGTGAGTTCTAGTCCTGTTTTAGGCATGAAAACCGGTTGGGTGACTTTGGGTGAGTCACCAGGAGACAGTGAATTCTAGCCCCACCTTAGGCATGAAAGCCAGCTGGGTGACTTTGGGACAATCATCAGGTGATGGTGAGTTCTAGTCCTGCCTTAGGCATGAAAACCGGTTAGGTGACTTTGGTCCAATTACTAGGAGTCAGTGAGTTCTAGACTCTTTGAGTGGTTAGCTCAGTCACCCAACCGGATTTTGTGCCTAAGGCAGGACTAGAACTCACTGTCGCCTGGTTTCTAGTCGCCACGACATCAAGCTAGCTCTCTGATTTAGCCACCCAGCCCTAGGAGGCTGTAGTAAGATCCAGTACCTGTGTTGTAGTCCGCCAGCAGCCTGCGGAGCTGGCAGTGGAGTCCGACAGTGAGGAGGCTGGGGAGGAACATGGGCCAGTCCTGGAGTCTGGGGGAGGCTCAGACGAGGGCTTTGCGTCAGAGGCAGAGATGGGGCCAGGGCCATCTGGGAGCGATGCGCGGACTCTGGAGTCTCCAGAGGCGGATAGCAGAGAGGTAGAGGAACAGGAGGAGCCTGTTCCTAGTGTGTGCATGCGCAGAGCTGCCAGAAGGCAAGAACAGTTAAAACTAAAGGGACAACTCAGGAGTAAGGCCTGGAGATGATTGGCCCCTCCCATAAGGCTTAAAAGAGGAGCAAAGGCACATGGGCTCTTTGCAGGAAAGCAACGTTGTTAATTCTGTTCCCAGTCGGCATCTCTGTTTGATTCTGGACTCTGTGTGGCTTTGCCAAGTAGGTCTTTGGCAGCGTGTCAAGGGAGATAAAGGTTGGTGATTATTCCGAAGGACTTCTCCCAAAGGACTTTTTGCACAAAAAGTCCTTTGGGAATTGGGACTCAGCTGTGAATGAACGTAATTCACAGCTGTTGCAATAAAAGAGGTTTTTTGCATTGCTCAAGTAGGCTCATTTCTGTGTGTGTGTTTCTCTGGCTCATTGCAGGCAGTTCGGATTCGGGCTCTCCTTCAAACAGTCCGACTTTTTGGAACTACGGTCGCTCCATGGCTGACTACGCCCAGATGCTCCGGAAATTCCAGTACCAGCCGGCCTGCAGGTCCCAGGCCCCCTCGGCTCACAAGGACGAAGCCGATCTGAGTTCCAAGCAAGCCGCCGAAGAGGTAAACCACGTTGGCGGAGACAGAAAGGGTTGGTTCTCCGCAGGTGTTGATCCGGGTGACACCTTGTGAGTTTTGCCCCATGTTACGACCTTTCCGGCCACAGCTGTTCAGCGAATCGCTTCAGTTTTTAAGTGAGTCACAGGGTGGTTAATTGAATGTGGCTTTCCCCATTGTCGTTGCTTGTCAGAGATCTTGGAGATCTTCTAACCCAGCCCTCTCTACTCAAGCAGAAGACTCTGTACAAACTCTGTCCAGACAAATGGCTGCCCAGTCTCTTCTTAAAAAACCCCAGTGATGGAGCAATCACAATTTAATGGAGGCAAATCCATAATCAATTAAATGGATGAATTCTTCTAACTGTCGGGAAATTTCTCCTTAGTTTTAGGTTGCTTCTCTCCTTGATGAGTTTCCATCCGTTGCTTCTTCTCCTGCCTTCTGGTGCTTTGGAGAATAGCTTGACCCCCTCCTCTTTGGGGCAGCCCCTCAAATATTCAAAGACTGCTGTCATGTAATAGATAGATGATCAGAGATAGAGATAGATACGAGACAGACAGGCAAACAGACTGGGTGCTGTGGAGTTGATTTAAAACCTGAGTTGTTCCTACTGGGTATCCTACCAGAGAAAATTAGTAAAGAAAATGTATTTTTGATTATACGTATAATAACTGCAGCAAGAATAGTATTTGCACAAAGATGGAAAGCAGAGAAAATCCCTTTAGAAGGGGAAGTAATTAGAAAAATTTTGGACTGCGCAGAGATGAATAGATTAACTTTAACGATTAAAGAAAAAGAGGATGTGGAATATTTTAAGATAGGGGGAAATTTTATGATTGGATAGAAAAGAGATATAGATAAAGAATTTGATAAGCAGGAAAAAGTTACATTAAATATACACTGCTCAAAAAAATAAAGGGAACACAAGCAGAAGACATCCGAGATCTGAATGAATGAAATAGCCTTATTAAATACTTTGTTCGTTACATACAGTAGTTTTGTGTTCCCTTTAGTTGTTTGAGCAGTGTATAAACTACTGTTATATAAAGAACAAAGTATTTAATAAGGCTATTTCATTCATTCAGATCTCGGATGTCTTCTGCTTGCGTTCCCTTTATTTTTTTTGAGCACTGTATGTATTTTGGGGGAAATATTGAAATAGAGAAATGGGATTTATTAAGGAAGAAATAAGAAGAGGAGGAGTAACAAAAAGAAGAAGTCACCGAAGAAATACCGAGATGACACACAGAAGGACTGATATGTTTATCTTTATAAAAAAAAAAACCTTTTTATAAAAAAAAAAAGACTGGTGCTGTGGCCTGGGGGGGGAGCTCTCGCCTCACAATCAGGAGACTGTGAGTTTTGATCCTAGGTAGAGGCAGATATTTTCTCTCTCTGGCACAATGAGAATAGATCTGCTGAACAAAACTCTGCATTGGCGATAGGAAGGGCATCCTTCCTTCCCTCCTTCTTTCCTTGTCTTTTCTGCCTTGTGTCTCCTTCCTTTCTTCCTTCTTTCTTCCTTCCTTCCTTCCTTTTCTTCCTTGTCTTTCCTCCCTTGCTCCTTCCTTCCTGTCTTTCTTTCTTTCCTTCCTGTCTTTCTTTCTTTCCTTCCTGTCTTTCTTTCCTTCCTTCCTTCCTGTCTTTCCTTCCTTCCTTCCTTCCTTCCTTCCTTCCTGTCTTTCTTTCCTTCCTTCCTGCCTGCCTGCCTGCCTTCCTTCCTTCCTTCCTTCCTTCCTTCCTTCCTTCCTTCCTTCCTTCCTTCCTTTTTTTCCTCTTTGACCCTCCCTCCCAAGTTCAGGAGGCTGTGAGTTTGATCCTAGGTAGAGGCAGATATTTCTCTCTCTGGGCACAATGAGAATAGATCTGCTGAACAAAACTGCATTGGCGATAGGAAGGGCATCCGGCCAGTAAACACTCAGCTCCATTCAGTTGCCCGGACTCCAAGGGATTATGGGGTCATTAAAAGGGGATGATGATTGATAGAGATAGATGATGGATGGATGGATGGATAGATGGATGGATGGATAGATAGATAGATAGATAGATAGATAGATAGATAGATAGATAGATAGATAGATAAATTTCAAAACTTCTTTTCTCTTCCTGGCCAGGTCTGGGCACGGGTGTCGATGAGCAGACAGCTGTTCGATCATATGGATTCTTGGACTGCCAAATTCAGAAATGTGAGTTTTGCCTTTGGCCTGGTGTGTGTGTGTTCAAATGTGACACAGTCCTGGAAATTCCCTCCTGAGGTTGGGGCTTAGGGAAGGGACTCAGGCTAAATAGGGGTGATTGAACCGAAAGTGCACCTAGTCCTCGCCTTATGACCCCTCGCTTAGCGAAACCTAGAAACATAGAAAAGCGACAGCAGAAAAACATATAGAACGTGTCGCTCTTCTAACTTCTGTTGTCTTTCTTCCTCCCCCCCCAAATCTTTTTGGATCCGACAGTGGGTCAACGAGACAATTTTGGTGCCGCTGGTTCAAGAGATTGACTCTGTAAGCACTCAGCTGCGGAGAATGGGGTGTCCAGAGCTGCAGATTGGAGGTATGGTGACCCTTCGCAAAAAAACGTCGTGCCGTAATCATGTGCTCCCAAGTAAAATATATGGATTAAAATCGTAATTATTTTTTTTAAAAAACGAGCTTAGAATTTAGCAGCGTTATAGAGAAAAGGGCTTTTTCCTAGCTGGAAGCATCTGAAGTTGTCAACCCTGTAGGAAAAAAAACCAATTACGATAGAACATTTTATAGAGTTGCATTAATGTAAGATTGAAGATGGATAGACTTCAACTCCCAGAATTCCCAGCCAGCAAAGCTGTCTTTTAAATGCAGATGGACTGCTGAATCTTTTTCCTGATAGGTACCCCCAAAGGTGATTTTTCAAGAGGCAACTTGGACTTTCTGGTTTTTCTTTTGAAGACGTTTTGCTTCTCCTCCGAGAAGCTTCCTCAGCTCTGACTGGATGGTGGGGAATGGAAGGATTGATACTCCTTGCAGACAGCCGGTCATTTGCATCCTTTTTAGAGAGTCCTTGAGGCCACTTGGAGGCTTGTCTGTGTCCTCAGGATCACCCGAGTGGTGCAAATGGTTCCTGTAGTTTGCAATTTTTCCTCTGGAAATCCATTCCTACTCCCTTCTTGGATGAAGCTTCTGGGGTGAGAAGTGAAATGTCTTCAAAAGAAAAAAACCCAGAAAGTCCAGTCCAGAAAAAAGCACCTTTGTGACAACCACGACCTGGAGGACTGAGAATCTCTACAGAGCTTTAGCTCTATACAATTTGGGATGAATACCAGTGGTGAAATGTAAAATTTCTGTGAGCGTGGCTTGGTGGGTGGGTAGGTGGGTAGTGTGACTGGGTGGGCGTGGCCAACTTTTTTTTTTTTTTTACTTTTAAAACTTTTTTTTAAAATTTGATTTATATGCCACCCTTCTCTGGAGACTCAGGGTGGCTTACAATGCGTTGAGCAATAGCCTTCATACTTTTGTATATTTTATACAAAATCATCTTATTGCCCCTACAATCTGGGTCCTCGTTTTACCTATCTTAGAAAGGACGGAAGGCTGAGTCAACTTTGAGCCTGGTGAGATTTGAACTTGCAGTAATTGCAGGCAGCTGATGTTAATAACAGTGCTTTAGTCTGCTGCGCTACCAGGGCTCTACAACCGGCTGAAAAAATGCTTTTAAAAGTAAAAAAAAAAAAGCCTCTGATGATTGCACGGCTCAGCTGGGCATGGGGGGAGGGCAGGGATTTTTGCTACCGGTTCTCCGAACCACCCACCGCCATCGCTACCGGATCGGGTGATCTGGTCCGAACCAGGAGCATTTCACCTCTGATGAATACCCTTTGAATGGTGTGGGAGTAGGAATGGATTTCCAGAGGAAAAAATTGCAGAACTACAGGAACCATTTGCACCATTCAGAGGACACAGAGGAACCCCCAAGTGGCCTCAACAACCCTCTAAAAGGATGCAAATGACCAGCTGTCTGCAAGGAGTATCAATCCTTCCATTCCCCACCATCCGGTCAGAACGGAAGAAGCTTCTGGGATGAGAAGCCAAACGTCTTCAAAGAAAAATCCAGAAAGTCCAGTTGCCTCTTGGAAAAAAATAAAGTGTCAGCACCTCAGCGCTGTCATAGAAAAAGGGAGATAAGCCCTGAACTTTTGCCTGCTAAATCCCTTTGAAGCCTGGTCTCCGTGGAAATGAAGAGGGGGGGGGAACATTCCTGTGAAATGACGAGACAAGAAGTCAGGAGAGTGACTTGGAAGACAGCCAATGAGAAGGAGATAATTGGGGATCGGAAAGGGAGGGATTGGGGGGCAAAAGGTCAGTCTTGTCCGCATCGAGTCATGATCCGGTTGCTGTGCTCGAATAAAGAGATTTCCTTAAAGATTGACAGTTTGGAAATTCATTTATTTTGAGATAGCATCGAAGTCTGACATAAAGCCCCTTTGGGACAACTGTGACCTGGAGGTCTGAGAATCTCCGCAGACTTTTAGACGTCTTGAATGTTTTGCGCTGCAGAATCGAGAGCTCTCGGTTGCAGCTGCTGCTGCTGCTTCCGTTGGTGAGGTTGTCGCTTGAGTGAAAGGAAGTCCACAGCTGTTACCGAGACCCGAAACGGGGTTTTTTTTCCTGATGACGAAGGTTGCAGTTTCTCTCTCTCTATTTGTTGTCTGCAGAGGCCGGCCTGAGTAGCCTGAAGCAAGCTGCTTTGGTGAAAGCTCCCCTTATCCCGACCCTGAACACAATAGTTCAGTACTTGGAGCTGACCCCAAATCAGGAATATTTAGTAGAAAGGATCAAAGGTAAACGGCTACTTATTTCTATCCTGCCTTTATTGTCGGTTTATGAATCATGCAAGTCAGCAAACGTAACCTAATACTTCCCCACTCCTCCTGTTTGCCTCGCAACGACAACCCTGTGAGGTGGGCTGGGCTGAGAGAGAGAGCGATAGGACCAAAGTCATCCAGGTAGCTTTCGTGCCTAAGGCGGGACTAGAACTCTCAGTCTCCTGGTGATTGGTTCAAAGTCACCCAGCCGGCTTTCATGCCTAAGGCGGGACTAGAACTCACTGTCTCCTAGTGATTGGCCCAGGAATCAGTCAATTGGCTTTCGTTCCGAAGGTGAGACTAGAACTCCCCAGTCTCCTGGTGATTGGTTCAAAATAACCCAGCCGGCTTTCGTGCCTAAGGCGGGACTAGAACTCACTGTCTCCTAGTGATTGGCCCAGAATCAGTCAATTGGCTTTCGTTCCGAAGGTGAGACTAGAACTCCCAGTCTCCTGGTGATTGGTCCACAGTCACCCAGCCGGCTTTCGTGCCTAAGGCGGGACTAGAACTCACTGTCTCCTAGTGATTGGCCTGGAATCAATCAATTGGCTTTTGTTCCTAAGGTGAGACTAGAACTCCCAGTCTCCTGGTGATTGGTCCAGATTCACCCAGGCAGCTTTTCTGCCTAAGGCAGGACTAGAACTCCCAGTACTACAGATATACAGTTAATAAATAAACCCCCTTTCCCAATTGCTGTCGTAACCCGAGGACTACCTGTAGTAGAACTGGCGATGAAACCAATGAAAAAGATCTGGAAAAAACTATTTCCCTCCGTCTTGGCCATTCACAGTATTGTTTTCTGCTCACTGCCAGAGCTTTCCCAAGGCGGCTGCATGAGTTCGTTCAGGTGGAACCGAGGCGGAGACTTCAAAGCGCGCACCTGGGATACTGATTTACCCACGGACTCCGGAGTAAGTCCGCCTTAGTTGGTAAAAGCAGGTGTATCTGGTTCATTCTCCCTTTTCTGTTGCTAGCAAGGCTGCTGGCAGAGTTATTTATTTATTATCCATTTGTATCCTGCCTTTATTATTTTTACAAATAACTCAACCTCATAGAACACGTCTTCCTCCTTCTGCGTTCTTCCCCACAATGACAACAACCCTGTGATTTGGGCTGGGCTGAAAGAGGGAATGATTGGCCCAAAGTCACCTGGGCATGCTTTCATACCTAAGGTAGAACTAGAACTCACCATCTCTTGCTAATTGGCCCAAAGTCACCAAGACAGCCCAAGGCAGTACTAGAACTCACCCTCTCCCGGTGATTGGTCCAAAGCCATCCAGCTGATTTCCATACCTAAGGCAAAACTAGAACTCACTGTCTTTTGCTAATTGGCCCAAAGTCACCAGACTTGCTTTCGCACCTAAAATGGAACTATAACTCATCAACTCCTGCTAATTGGCCCAAGATCACCCAAGCAGCTTTTATGCCTAAGGTAGAACTAGAACTCACAGTCTCCTGGTGATTGGCCCAAAGTCACCCAGCTGTCTTTCATGCCTAAGGTGGGACTAGAACTCACCCTCTCTCAGTAATTGGCCCAAAGTCACCCAGGCGGCTTTCATGTCTAAGGAAGAACTAGAACTCACCCTCTCCCAGTAGTTGGCCCAAAGTCACCCAAGGTGGCTTTCATGCCTAAAAGGGGAACTAGAACTCGCCCTCCCCTGGTGATTGGCCCAAATTCACCCAGGCTATCATATCTAAGAAGGAACTAGAACTCACCCTCTCCCAGTAATTGGCCCAAAGTCACCCAGCTGGTTTTCATGCCTAAAGAGGAACTAGAACTCACCATCTCCTGGTGATTGGCCCAAATTCACCCAAGCAGCTTTCATGCCTAAGGTAGAACTAGAACTCACAGTCTCCTGGTGATTGGCCCAAAGTCACCCATTGGCATGCCTAAAGATGAACTAGAACTCACCATCTCCTGGTGATTGGCCCAAATTCACCCAAGCAGCTTTCATGCTAAGGTGGGACTTGAACTCACCCTCTCCCAGTAGTTGGCCCAAAGTCACCCAAGTGGCTTTCATGCCTAAAGAGGAACTAGAACTCACCATCTCCTGGGATTGGCCCAAATTCACCCAAGCAGCTTTCATGCCTAAGGTGGGACTAGAACTCACCCTCTCCCAGTAGTTGGCCCAAAGTCACCCAGGCGGCTATCATGCCTAAAATGGGACAAGAAATCGCCGCCGTTTTTTGGAAGTGTCCGACATGGCGCTAAATCCCAACCCCCCCTTCTCTCCCTCCAGATCCTTATGCACGTATTCTGCACGTATCTTGACTCCAGGCTGCCTCCCCATCCGAAGTATCCCGACGGGAAAACCTTCACCTCCCAGCATTTCATTCAAACCCCTGATAAACCAGGTAACGCAGGCTGTCTTTTTCTTCTTCTTCTTTTTTTTTTTTAAATGAGCGCAGCCTCAACTTAACAACCACAAACGTGGCTCCAGATTTCTATTGCTAAGCAAGACCATTTTGCCACCGTTGTTAAGCGAATCGCTGCCATTGTTAAGTTAGTAACCCGGTCGATAAACGAATCTTGGCTTCCCCATCGACTTTGCTTGTCAGAAGGTCGCAAAAGGGGTATCACGTAACCCTGGGAAACTGCAACCGTCGTAAGTATGAGTCAGCTGCCAAGCGCAGCACCACACCAGCCTCCTTGTTATAGGAAAAGAAATGGAACCAAGCCAAGCTCTTCGATGCAGGAAAAAGTTTATTGTGCACGGTTCAAACAGTCCAAAGACGAGCAAAGGGTCTGAACATTGATGGCTGCTTTTGGCCATGTATTTATACAGTTTAAAGGCAAAATTATTACAGAGAGTGATGCATTTCACACGTAGAAGCTGCCCTTTCATCTATCTCTAGGAAAGGAAGTAACAATCCCGTTCTCACAGGGATGAATAGAATAGAATAAAATAAGGAATAGAATAAGGAATAGAGTAAGGAATAGAATAGAATAAGAGATAGAATAGAATAAGAAACAGAATAGAATAGAATAGAAAAAGGAATAGAATAGAATAGAATAGAATAGAATAGAATAGAATAGAATATAGGAATAGAATAGAATAAGGAATAGAATAGAATAAAATAAGGAATAGAATAAGAAATAGAATAGAATAGAATAGAATAGAATAGAATAGAAAAAGAAATAGAATAGAATAGAATAGAATAGAATAGAATAAAATAAGGAATAGAATAAGAAATAGAATAGAATAAGAAACAATAGAATAGAATAGAAAAAGAAATAGAATAGAATAGAATAAGAAATAGAATAGAATAGAATAAGAAATAGAATGGAATGGAATGGAATGGAATGGAATAGAAAATAGGAATAGAATAAGGAATAGAATAGAATAAGAAATAGAATAGAAAGAATAGAATAGAATAGAATAGAATAGAATAGAATAGAATAGAATAGTCTTTATTGGCCAAGTGTGAGTGGACATACAAGGAATTTCTCTTGGTGCATATGCTCTCAGTGTACATAAAAGAAAAGATACGTTCGTCAAGAACCATAAGGTACAACACTTAAATGATAGTCATAGGGAACAACTAAGCAATCCGGAAACAGGAAACGCTTTACTTTTCTGTATAATATTTTATACGTAAAATATATTTTATGTATAACCAGCTGGACTCCCACCAACGGTAATCTGGAATTTCGTTTAATTTCGTTTTAATCGGGCTGTTAACAGACGTGGCTCTTCTCATTCACAGATATGACGAACGAGAATTTGTTCTGCGTCTATCAGAGCAGCATCAACCCTCCCCATTATGAGCTGATTTATCAACAACAGGTCTACAATCTTCCTAAGGTAGGAGTATGTGCAGCTTCTCCATGGCTTTTCATGAACAGAGAGGTTGCTGCTCACGGGGGGCCACCAGTGAAGATGGATAGGTCTCTGGGGCCCTGGGTGCTCACTGAACTTGGTTCTTTCCTTATAGACTTTTCACAACCAGACTAGGTTATATCATCAGTGCTAGAAGGGAGGAGGGAAACGTCTAGTTACTGATATTACCTAGTTGGGTTGTGAAATGTCTGCAAGAAAACAAAGTCAAAGAGTACTAAGGATCCCACATTTGTCTTCCTCCTCCCCGCCTCCCTTCTCCTTCACTCCACAAATGCCACTCCCTTTTAGCACTGATAATGTTGCCTAGTTGGGTCACAAGACGTCTGCAAGCAAAACCCCAAGCTCAGAGAGCACCAAGGATCCCACAGTCCTCCTCCTCCTCCTCCTCCCGCTTCTCTCTGCAAACCCCACTCCCTTTTTGCACTGATGATGTTACCTAGTTGGGTCATGAAACGTCTGCAAGAAAACCACCAAGCTCAGGGAGCACCAAGGGCTCCATAGTCGTCCTACCTTCTAGCCCTGATGATGTTACCTAGTTCGGTAATAAAATGTCTGCAGGAAAACAACCAAGTTCAGAGACCACCAAGGACCCCACAGTTCTTCTCCTCTTCCTCCTCCTCTTCCTCCTCCTCCCCCTCCCCCTCCTCCTTTCCACAAACCCCACTCCCTTCTAGCACTGATAATGTTGCCTAGCTGGGTCATGAAACATCTGCAAGAAAACCACCGCAGCTCAGAGAGCACCAAGGAAGCCATCCTCCTCCTCCTCTTCCTCCCTCTGTCATACCCATAGCAATGTTTCTCAACTGTGGCCGTTTTAAGACGCGTGGACTTCAACTCTGACGCCCTTTTTGTCATTCTTTAGCAACGCCAAATAGTTTTGGGTAAAAACAAAACAAGGCACACCAGGGAAGGAGAGAGAAAGACACACCTTGTTGCAAGTGTAAGCTAGTCGGGTTCTTTACCTGTTCGCCTTCTTTTCATCCCTCCTGTTTAGGGCAGAAACAACCTGTTTCACACTCTGCTTATGTTCCTGTACATCATCAAGACCAAGGAATCGGGGATGCTTGGGTACGTATGATTATTCGATATATTTCTGTCTCCACATCTAATACAGGAAATCCTCCGCTTAGGACCGCAATTGAGCCTAAAATTCTCTTCTCTTCTCTTCTCTTCTCTTCTCTTCTCTTCTCTTCTCTTCTCTTCTCTTCTCTTCTCTTCTTCATTATTCTGTTCTGTTCTGTTCTATTATTCTATTTTATTCTATTCTGCATTATTCTGTTCTGTTCTATTATTTTATTTTATTCTATTCTATTCTATTCTTCATTATTCTGTTCTGTTCTGTTCTGTTTCTCTTCTCTTCTCTTCTTCATTATTCTGTTCTGTTCTGTTCTATTATTCTATTTTATTCTATTCTGCATTATTCTGTTCTGTTCGATTATTTTATTTTATTCTATTCTATTCTATTCTTCATTATTCTGTTCTGTTCTGTTCTATTATTCTATTTTATTCTATTCTATTCTATTAATTATTCTGTTCTGTTCTATTATTCTATTTTATTCTATTCAATTCAATTCTATTTTTCATTATTCTGTCTGTTCTATTCTGTTTTATTCTATTCTATTCATTCTGTTCTGTTTATTCTATTCTATTCATTATTCTGTTCTGTTCTATTATTCTATTTTATTCTATTCTATTCTATTCTATTCTTCATTCTGTTCTGTTCTATTCTATTCTTCAATATTCTGTTCTGTTCTATTATTCTATTCTATTCTACTCTATTCTTCATTCTGTTCTGTTCTATTCTATTCTATTCTATTCTTCATTATTCTGTTCTGTTCTATTATTCTACTTTATTCAATTCTATTCTATTCTATTCTATTCTATTCATGTTTGCTGAGTGAGAAATTTGTTGAGCGGGTTTTGCCCCGTTTTACGACTTTCCTCGCCACAGTGGTTAAGCGAACTGCCGCCATTCTTAAATTAGTCACGGTCGTTGAATGGATCCAGCTTCCCCCCATGGACTTTGCTTGTCGGATGGTCGCAAAAGGGGATCACCTTGCCAGCAAAAACGGGGCACGGGGCTCCCCCCACCCCCAGGACACTGCAGCCTGTCATTAAGTATGAGTCGGTTGTCAGGCATCTAACCTAATCCATTTTATCAGCTTTAGATCGAATTTGTTCATGATCCGTCTAATCGGTTTCAGGTTGAATTTGAACAGGGGCAGGAGGCGAAGGAGGCGCAGTGAGGGAGGCCGAACCCAGCCGGCCACTTAAAAGACGTGTGGACTTCAGTTCCCAGAATTCCTCAGGCTCCCATCTTTCTCTCCCCCCCCTTTTTTTCCTGCTGTCTGGTGTTAAAGCAAAATGAAATTGAAACCATCTACAACAGAGGTGTCAAACTCAAGGCCTGTGGGATCCAGCCTGGAAATAGCAAAGGACTGGCCCACGGTGCCTCTGCCAGTCAAAATGGGGTGTGAGGGGGGCTGCACAGGGCGCCCCCCACCCAATTTTCAGCCTGGACAGCCTCCTGCCAATCAAAACGGCATGGGGGGGGCCCACATGAGCCCCGTGCCCCGTTTTTGCTGGCAGGGTAGTGCAGGAGGCTGTTCAGGCCAAAAATGGGGCACGGGGAGCCACATGTGCCCCCCACACACCCCATTTTGGCCAGCAGGGTAGTGCAGAAAGCATCCGTCCTGTCTCTGCCCCTCCTCCTTTCCCGGCCAGCCCGCAAAGGAGAACTACAATGCTTACTCGGCCCTTGACGAAATTCAGTTTGACACCCCTGATTTATAACATCGGTGGGCCAGTGTGCAAGCATGCACCTCGATTCGCGTGAGTGGTGGGCCGGCATATATACACACACACACACACAAGTGCCCACCAGCCCGATGCGCTCATAAGTCGTGCTGCCAATGCAGGGTTTCCAATCAGCAACTCGCAGGGCCCAATTCCAAATAGGCCACAGCCCGTTAGTGGGCCGCAGGAATTGTGGACCCCTGATCTACAACTAAACAGATGGCTTTTTCAAACCTATTCTTTCCTAATAGTTCTCCAAATAATAATAATAATAATAATAATAATAAATGTGATTTTTGGTGCCTATGTTCTGTCCCCGTCTCACACACGCACACAAACAGACAGCCAGGGGTTAAATAAAACTGGCAGACAACAAATTCTTTCAATAAGAGGATTGGCAGCAACCCAGTAGCTGCTTGCCAAGAACTTTACTCATAGAGGGAGGGGTTGTTCCTCCGACAGATAAACCCAAACAAGATACACACAGTTCAAGAATTGTCAAGTCCAGTCCGTATTAAATCCAAGGCAGATAACGTTGTTTCCAAAGATACAATGTGACTCACTAGTAGTTTAGTTTTGTCCGTCACAGAGTCTGAATGGCCACCTCACCCCCTTTTATCCCCTGTGGGGTGTGGTCCAGTGACTCAGCTTAATCTCTGGCACGCCTCCTTTTCTGCTGCGTGCGCCTGTCTCTCCGACGCTGGCGTGGATCCAGCCAAGACTTATCTCCATCACTGTCCGACTGCGAGGAGATACCTGGCTCCTGGCCAATCTCTTCTCTTTCGGGAGACACCTGAAGCATTGCCAGAGAGGAGGGTCCTGGAGAGGGAGGCCTGGCCAACTCCTCTCCTTCATGTTCGGAGCCTTCTCCCTCCGATAAGTCGGCCTCGGGGGTCGGAGTCACAACACCATAACAAGATTTTAAAAAATACAGCAGCTAGTGGAAAAAAACCCAGATCTTGTCTCCGGCTCTGAAATTCATCACACACGTCTGATTTTGCACGGTTTATTTCTAGCTGGAGAGAGAATTCGTCAAATCCTTGATCTCCGACGAAACCTTTGTGATCTCATAATAAAGGCTGTCCTTCTCTTCGCAGGCGAGTCAACCTCGGATTATCTGGCGTGAACGTTCTCTGGATTTTTGGAGACTAGCTGGGTTTTTTTTCCCCCCCGGCCACGAACTCTTTTTTTTAACTCCGAGAGGATAAATTCCATCCCTAGGATGAGAATTTAGCTCTGTACTGCCTTGAATTTCACTGCCATACGAAGAAAAAAGGTGCTTTATTTTTATTTTTACAACAACGGAAGAGTCGCGAAAAATCATATTTTTCATGCCGTTTCTGCACAGGAGGTTTAAACCGAAGGAACGTTGAATTACCTTACTCGATAAACGGAATTGCTTTTTTTTGAAAAATTTCGGAGTAAATCAGCCTGAAGGGAATCTGGTTTCCTTCCCTCCATTGATCAGAACCCCAAATCACACTTTTGAACCAAATCCGGACTCCCTAAATGCCCTAAGGATTTATTGCTTCTCTACAACCGATACTTTAAATAATAACACTAATCGGAAAAACCCGAAAAGGATATATTTTAAAAATCAGGATCCTGTGCCGTTTGGCTTCTCCTTTTCACCTGTGCTTTTTTTGACGGCTAGCAATGAAAAGTCGTAACGCGTTTTGTCTTACTTGGTGGGCGTGGTTTTCAATGAAAATATTCCTTATTCCCAGAGCCGCCGTTTAGATCTGGTTTCACTTTGAGAACACTCCGAAACATGATTTTTAAAACTTTTTTTTTTTAAAGGTATTTTTGAACAGGATTGGGGTGGGGTTTTATTTTGTTTTTTTGCAGGATTTTTGAAAAATTGAACTTCACGCCGTCAATTCCATCAAGAGATCTTTCTGGGGGAAAAAAATACGTTTTTTTTTTTCCTTCTTCTAACTAGACAATGGAAGAAGAGACGTTGTTAGAATAATGTATATAGTTTTTTTCCAATAGCTATAACAGTATTTCTCAAGTTTAAGATAGGGGGACTTTCCAGCTCCCAGAATTCCCCCTATCTTAAACTTGCCAAAATTGACAAAGGCATACAACAGTGTTGGTGAACCTTTCCGGCACAGAAATGGGAGCGCATATGCGTGTGGGGGGGACCACCGGAAACCAGAAGAGCAGCTTCCCGGCGTGCATGAACGCGCTGGGAAGCTGAGCTTCCGG
Organism: Pantherophis guttatus; assembly: GCF_029531705.1. The sequence continues at coordinate 6,210,781 of NW_026843855.1, read as the reverse complement.
TTTCCGGCATGGGCATGCACGCCGATCACGTGGTCTTCCAGTTTCTTGCACGCATGCACGTGTGAAGACCAGCTGGCTGGCACGCATGTGTGCACCAGAAACCGGATAGCTCAGCTTCCCGGTGCGCGCATGCACGCCAGGGAGCTGCTCTTCGGTTTCTGGGTGTTTCCACATGCGCAAACACCAGCTGGCTGGCGCGCATGTGCACGCTGGAACCTGGAAGAGTGACGGCTGGTGTGCCCGGAGAAATGGCTCTGCGTGCCACTTCTGGCACGCGTGCCATAGGTTCATCATCACGGGCATACAAGAATCCCTGCCATACAAGCATTCGCACCCGAGGCTGCAGGGAAAAAAATACCTAGCTTGCGAATATCTTGATGGGAAATCCCGCAATTAATTTTCCTCCAAAATAACACTCACCCGAGCGGAAAAATGAATTGCATCCTTCGTCACCCCGCGATGAGCGAAAGGTTTAAAAACTACCTCTTTACTACGGCGGCCGTGGGACTCATAAAAGCGATATAAATCTTACCCGCTTCTCTTCAAAGCAACTTTTTAAAAAGGTGATATTTTTTTTTGCTAATATTCCACTGAAAGATTAGCAACTGCAATGCTGTGCTTTTTTTACAAACTTTTTGCTCCGCGTCTTAAGACGTCCTGCGCTACCAAACGTTAACCCGAGTTGTGTTTCTCGCTGGGTTGCAACCTGATCGTAAAGCAAGGCAAGTTGCCTTAACGCTGTTTGTGTGTTGTGTTACACTCAAGTACAAGCAAGCTAGTGTGATATTGGCCAGGGATGTGTCTTGCAGCTGGGGGAAATGATATTTTGTCATTGTGGGTCTTCCTTGTCAGTGCCGAGATATTTTGGGGGGAGTGGGGGAGTCTTGGTACTGATATTAAATGGAATTATTTTGGTTAATCCTGTCTCGACGTCTGTTTGAGTCCCTGATTTTCCAGCTGCTATTTTTCTGGTCTTTTTGTCCCGTCTTCTTTTCGACGTAATTCAAAACAAGAAGTGAATTGCTCTGCCATCTTTAGCCCAGACAGGCGGTCCTTGACTTACAACTGTTTGCTTAGAGACCAAACTTACAACAGCACTGAAAAAAAAGGTCACTTATGATGGTTCTTCACACTTAACGACCGTCGCAACATCCCCACGCTCACGTGATCAAAATTCGAGCAACTGGCATGTACTTAACGACGGTTGTACTGTCCCGGGGGGGGTCACGCGATCTCCTCTTACGACCCTCCCAGCCGACGTCCAACAAGCAGTCAATGGGAGAAGCCAGATTGCTTAACAGCAGTGTGATTCAATTAACAACTGCAGTGGTTCACTTAACGACGGTGGCAAAAAAAAGGGCTTACTATCGTGGTGTTCACTTAATGACAACCGTGAGAAAAAAAAGTCATAAAAACAGGTTGGTTTTCTGGGTGATCTGCGTTGGGATTTACAACCATCGGCAGGAATCCATTACGGTCGTAAATCGAGGATTACCTGTGTGTGCTGCCGTTTTGAACAGACATCCTGTAGCTCCAGGTGGCCGAGCCATAAATGTTGGGAGACCATTCCTGGCAGTCCTCGACTTACAACCATCCGTTTAGTGACCGTTCACAGTGGAAAAAGTACTTAGGGCCGTTTTTTCACACTTACGACCGTTTCAGCATCCTCATGGTCACATGATCAAAATTTAGACAATTGGCAACTGGCATGGACTTACGACAGTCGCAGTGTCCCCGGGTTACCGTGATCCCCTTTTGCGACCTGACAAGCAAAGTCCACTGGGAAGCCGGATTCACTTAACAACCACATGACTAATTTAACTGCGGTGATTCACTTAACGACAGTGGCAAGAAAAAGCCATAAAATGGGCCAAAAATCATTTAATAGCTGTCTTGCTTAGCAATGGAAATTTTGGTCTCCACTGTCGTAAGTCGAGGACTAACCTGTAAAATCCAGCGATCCCATTCTTAGGACTCTCTGCCCCACCTCAATTTAAAAAAAAAAAAAAATGCTTAAAATTCTTTATTATAAAGGGGAAGATGGGATGATTGGTGCTCTTGTGATTCGTGTCAGGAGATACGCCGCTGCCATAAAAATTAAAAATATTCGGTGTCCGGATGGAATCTTTTGAGTCCTGTCAAATCCATTATCTATACGTGAACTTTGAATGACGACGCCTCCCATTTTGTACAATAAGCTCCATGCAACTTTTTTAAAAAGGGGTTTTAAAATAGAAATAGAAATATAAAATATCAGGCGCCGTCCATCTCGTGGTACCTCGCAGTCCTCGACTTACAACCGAAATGGGACAGTCGTAAATCGTGACGGTTGCAAAGCCAGTCGCCCGCGCGAACGACCTGACGTTACAGTCATTTTTTTTTTTTAGCGGCCGTCATAATGGCGAACCCTGATAGTCGTTAAGCAAATGACTAATAAGGTTGGCAGGCAAAAAAAAGTTTTGTGTGTGTGAATTGGCTCGATTTATTAAGAATAAATCGAATGTATTAACAAAGAAGGTTGTTAACGCAAACCGATTGGACATCGGGGGGGCATTTTTGAAGGAACAAAGTGCCAGTTTTCTGTACCATTTGGAGGATTCTGTCATAACTTTTGATTTAAGCAACTGGTGGTCGTATGTTGAGGACCGCTTGTCCCAGACTTCTGGTTCGCACCTTTTTAAAAAAAGAGAGAAATTAAACTAGGTTAGATGGGGGTTGTGGGGTTTGTATCAGAGCAGTAGTCACTACCTCCAAAAGTTGGCTAGTGCAGCCCGAGTGTTACGTCCCAAACCTTTTGCAACAAACTCAGTTGAACTTCATCTTGGCTTTCTGGAAATAAAAGAGGAAAAACAGATCTTGGCAAAGGTGTAAAGCAAGGAGTGTCCAACTGTAGTCACTTTAAGACCGGTGGACTTCAACTCCCAGAATCCCTCAGCCAGCCAAACATCTGCAAGGAAGCAACCAAATTCGTACTCCAGTCCTCCTCCTTCCTCTCCACAAACCTCCCTCCCTGCTAGCTCTGATGATGTTCCCTAGTTGGGTCATGAAACGTCTGCAAGAGAGCAACCAAGGACCCCACAGTTCTCCTCCTCCTCCTCCTCTGCAAACCCTACTCTCTTCTAGCACTGATGAAGTTCCCTAGTTGGGTCATGAAACGTCTGCAAGGAAACCCCCAAGCTCAGAGAGCACCAAGGACCCCCACAGTTCAACTCGGAGCTGCTGCAAAGCTCTATAGCACAACTGCAAAGGTTGTTAACACACTGACCCAGTTAACAACTTGGGCTGAGCAGTAAGGATTCCAGTCCTCCTCCTCCTCCCTCCTTCAGCTTCCTCCCCTCCCTTTCATTCCTCCTCTTCCTCCTTCTCCTTTCCCCCACAAACCCCTCTCACTGATGAAGTTCCCTAGTTGGGTCAAGAAACGTCTGCAAGGAAACCCCCAAGCTCAGAGAGCACCAAGGATCCCTACAGCCCATTCTTTCTTTCTTTCTTCCTTCCTTCCTTCCTTCCTTCCTCTTCTCCCTCCCTCCCTTTTTCTCCTTCCTTCCTTCCTTCCATCCTCCTTCCCTCCTTCCTTCCTCCCTCCCTCCCTCCCTCTCTTCCCCTCCTTCCTCTTTCTCCTTCCTTCCTTCCTTCCTTCCTCTTCTCCCTCCCTCCCTTTTTCTCCTTCCTTCCTTCCTTCCATCCTCCTTCCTCTTTCTCACTTCCTCCCTCCCTCCCTCTTCTCCTTCCTTCCTTCCTCCCTTCCTCTTTCTCCTCCCTTCCTCCCTCCCTCTTTCTCCTCTTCCTTCCTTCTATCCTTCCTCCCTCCCTCTTCTCCTTCCTTCCTTCCTCCCTTCCTCTTTCTTCTCCCTTCCTTCCATCCTCCCTTCCTTCCTCTTTCTCCTTCCCTCCTTCCATCCTCCTTTCTCCTTCCTTCCTCCCTCCCTCCCTCTCTTCCCCGCTCCTTCCTCTTTCTCTCCTTCCTTCCTTCCTTCCTTCCTCTTCTCCCTCCCTCCTTTTTCTCCTCCCTCCCTCCCTCCCACCCTCTCCCTCTCCTCCTCCCTCCCTTTCTCCTCCTCCTTCCTTCCTCCCTCCCTTTCTCCTCCTTCCTTCCTTTCTCCCTCCCTCCCTCTTTCTCCTTCCTTCCTCCCTTCTTCCTTCCTCCCTTCCTCTTTCTTCTCCCTTCCTTCCATCCTCCCTCCCTTCCTCTTTCTCCTTCCTTCCTTCCACCCTCCCTCTTTCTCCTCTTCCTTCCTTCTATCCTCCCTCCCTCCCACCTTCCCTTTCTCCTTCCTCCCTCCCTCTCCTTCCTCCCTCCCTCCCTCCCTCCCTCCTCTCCACAAACTCCTCCTCCTCAGCACTGATGAAGTTCCCTACTTGGGTCATGAAACGTCCGCCAGGAGACCCCCCCCCCCCCCCCCGGGGGCCCCCCCCCCCCCCCCCCCCCCCCCCACGCCCTGCCTTGAAAGCCCCCGCGCACGTCCCTGCCTCGCCCGGCTCCTCCGCAGCCTCCGCAGCCGCCTCGCTCCCTCCGGCCATGTCCCGCGAGTGGGAGCTGGGCAGCCGCCGCCGCCGCCGCTCCACGCAGGACGGCTACGGTGAGTGAGGGGCTCCCCTGCCGCCAGCTGGGAAGGTTGGGCATGGGAGTCCTGCTCCCAGTTGGGGGGGGAGGAGGGCGGCTGGGAAGGATGGGCCTGGGAGTCCTGCACTCAGCTGGGGGGGAGGGTGGCTGGGAAGGATGGCCATGGGAGTCCTGCTCCCAGTTGGGGGGAGGAGTGCAGCTGGGAAGGATGGGCATGGGAGTCCTTCTCCCAGTTGGGGGAAGGGGGACTGGGAGGGATGGGCATGGGAGTCCTGCCCTCAGCTGGAAGGGGGAGGGTGGCTGCGAAGGATGGGAGTCCTGCCCCCAGCTGGGAAGGATGGATGTGGGAATCCTGCCCTCAGTTGGGGGGAGGGCAGCTAGGAAGGATGGGCATGGGAGTCCTGCTCCCAGTTAAGGAGAGAGCGGCTGGGAGGGATGGGAGTCCTGCCCCCAGCTGGGAAGGATGGACATGGGAGTCCTGCTCCCAGTTAAGGAGAGAGCGGCTGGGAGGGATGGGAGTCCTGCCCCCAGCTGGGAAGGATGGGGATGGGAGTCCTGCACCCAGCTGGGGTTAGGCAGAGTTAGTTTTTCCTGCGTTCAGGGGAGGGGGGGGCTTGGGGAAAGGTCTTTCTGAACGCACCCCAGGGTCGCTCAGGGCTGGCCACAGCGTGATGGGGGCAGGCAAGGGTCCCCCAAAATCCAGCCCTGAAGGAAACCTCGTCTTGCACTCCAGAAACTACCTGCAGCGCAAATGACAACTTTGGAAAGCACACGAAACTCAAAACTTTTCCTTGGCCGGCTTTGGGTTTCTGTGAGCATTGATTGAAAGGAGGAGGAGGAGGAGGAGGAGGAGGAGGAGGAGGAGGAGGAAGAAATGGACTATGGGTTCCTGAGTGTTCTCTGAGCTTGGTTGTTTTCTGGCAGACGTTTCATGACCCAACTAGTTAACGTTATCAGTGCCAGAAGGGAGTGAGGTTCGCAGAGAGGAGGAGGAGGAGGAGGAGGAGGAGGAGGAGGAGGAGGAGGAGGAGGAGGAGGAAATGGACTATGGGCTCCTTGGTGCTCTATGAGCTTGGTGGTTTTCTTGCTGATTTTTGATTGCCAAACTTCACATCATCACTGCTCAGTACGCTGATAATGTTACCTAGTTTGGTCATGAAACGTTCGCAAGAAAACCACCCAGCTGAGGGAGCACCCAGGAACCCCACATATTGATAGTGGAAATGCTGTGTTTGGCCTTTTATTTAATGTTACTGATGCTCATGACTGGTTGTGTTTCGATCACGTTTTAACCATCAGCCATCCAGACTCACGGATGTGAGATAGCAAAAATGTTGAATACAAAACCGAAATAAATAAATTGGTCTGACATTTGTCAGAAACGCTGAATCTCCCAAACTGTTGGCCTAAACTAAGAATATATATTTTAAAAATCTAATCTAAAGCGTAAAGATAATTTACGGATGGGCTAAAATCCAATATCCGTATTTTGAAGGCAGATAGGAAAATCACATCCTGTGATGCCTCTGTATTTTGACAGTTTTAACCAGGCGTTAAAATTAAGCCAGTGAATAAATTAGCGTAGAGAAAGTAGTAGAAGAGCAGAATTTGGAGGAAGTAGAACTCAAAAAAAGATCAGTTTTGGGGAGGAAGTTAGAATAACAAGAGATGTCGGTTTCTAAGAATGATTTTAATGTGCTTTTTCACACACGATGAAGACTTTGGTTAGGATTGATTGATTGATTGATTTTATTTTATTTTATTTTATTTTATTTTATTTTATTTTATTATTTTATTTTATTTTATTTTATTTTATTTTATTTTATTTTATTTTATTTTATTTTATTTCTATACCGCCCTTCTCCCGAAGGACTCAGGGCGGTGTACAGCCTAATTAAAAACACAAAGACAAACAAAATTTAAAAAATAATTTAAATTATTAAATGATAGGCCCAATTTGTAAAACCCCAAAATTTAAAATCCCATTTAAAACCAATTAAAAATCTTTACATTTATCAGCCTGCTCCTTTCGTTTGGACTAAATTTCGCTTCTACTGTCTTTAAAATATCTTTATTCAATTGTGGTCGTTAATTCAAGAACTTTTATCAAATATTAAATAAGTGTTTTTTATTCAATATACTGGGTGAAGTACAAAAATAAAGCTGGGATAAAGAACAGGCAGTCCTCGACATATGACCACAATTGAGCCCAACATTTCCGTTGCTGAGACATTTTGTTAAGTGAGTTCTGCCCCGTTTTACGACCTTTCTGCCCAACGTCGCTAAGTGAATCGCTTCAGTTTTTAAGTAAGTCACACGGTTGTTAGGCGAATCTTGGCTTCCCCACCTTTGACTGTGCTTGTTGGAAGGTCGCAAAAAGGGGACTCCGACTGTCGTAAGTACATGCCAGTTGCCAAGCTTTTCCATTTTGATCACGTGACGGTGGGGATACGGCAACGGTTGTTATGTGTGAAAAACGGTCGTAAGTCCCTTTTTTCAGTGCCGTTGTAACTTCGAACGGTCACTAAATGAATGGTCGTAGGTTGAGGACAACCTGTAGGGCTGTGAAGGCTCATAGGCATGCACGCACGCACATGCATAACTTAAATTGGGGGAGAAAAAATAGGAAAATAGTTGTATTGCGTGCATTTTTTTTTACATTTGATTTCTAATTTCTGATTAACCTGACAAGGGACAGCCAAAGGGACCATAAAATGTCCAGGTCTGATATAGAATCCTAGGGCTGGAAGGGACTTCAGAGGTCCTCTATTCCACCTCTTCTCTAAGGCAGGAGACCTTATACCATCTCAGAATTCTCATCCTCCTCCTCTTTAAACCTATCCCTATCCTCTTCCTCCTCCTTCTTCTTCTCCTTCCTTCTTCCCTTCCCTTCCTTCTTCTCTTCCTCCTCTACTCCATAAACCCCATTCCCTTCTATCACTGAGGATGTTACCTTGTTGGGTCATGAGATGTCTCCGAGAAAATCACCAAGCTCAGGGAGCACCAAGGACCCCATAGTCCGCTTCCTTCTCCCTTTCTCCTTTCTCTCCTTCTCCTTCTCCTCTTCCTCTTCCTCCTCCTCCTCTTCCTCTTCCTTCTCTTCCTCCTCCACTCCACAAACCCCACTCCCTTTTATCATTGATGACGTTACCTAGTTGGGTCATGAAATGTCTCTGAGAAAACCACCAAGCTCAGGGAGCACCAAGGACCCCATAGTCCGCTTCCTTCTCCTTTCTCCTTTCTCTCCTCTCCTTCTCCTTCTCCTCTTCCTCCTTCCTTCCTTCCTTCTTCCTCTTCCTTCTCTTCCTCCTCTACTCCACAAACCCCACTCCCTTTTATCATTGATGACGTTACCTAGTTGGGTCATGAAATGTCTCTGAGAAAACAACCAAGCTCAGGGAGCACCAAGTCATCCTCCTTCTCCTCCTCCTCCTCCTCCTCCTCCTCCTCCTCCTCCTCCTCTCTGCATGCCCTACTCCCTTCTATCACTGATGACATTACCTAGTTGGGTCATGAGATGTCTCCAAGAAAATCACCAAGCTCAGGGAGCACCAAGGACCCCATAGTCTGCTTCCTTCCCCTTTCTCCTTTCTCTCCTTCTCCTTCTCCTTCTCCTCTTCCTCCTCCTCCTTCCTTCCTTCTTCCTCTTCCTTCTCTTCCTCCTCTACTCCACAAACCCCACTCCCTTTTATCACTGATGACGTTACCTAGTTGGGTCATGAAATGTCTCTGAGAAAACCACCAAGCTCAGGGAGCACCAAGTCCTCCTCCTCCTCCTCCTCCTTCTCCTCCTCCTCCTCCTCCTCCTCCTCCTCCTCTTCTCCGCATACCCCACTCCCTTCTATCACTGATGATGTTACCTAGTTGGGTCATGAAATGTCTCTGAGAAAACTACCAAGCTCAGGGAGCACCAAGTCCTCCTCCTCCTCCTCGTTTTAACCTACAAATATTCTGCTGTTATCGGGTACATAGAGGTGTTTTGCCACAGTTCAGCGGCGGATCCTGGAAAAACATCCTTACCCGGTCCTTACTCCCAAGTTGTGAGTGACCTCATCAAGGGAGAGGCCAGGCGTGGAGTTTTCCACCCAGACGTGCAGTTTGGGACCTTTCCCGATAACGGTGATCTTAATCTCGATCACGTTCCTTCTTCAACAATCCAGGCTAAGCCCCCCGGTGGATCCCTTCCCCCTCCATCAAGGTGACCAAGCCAAAAAGGACTATCACCTTGCTGGCTTCTACAAATGAGATCACTGTTGTGTTGTTCCCGCTTGCGTTTTCTTGTTTTCACACCTTATCTACAAAACCAGCCTCACCTAAAAGTCTGTAGAGATTCTCAGTCATCCAGGTCAGGGAGTTTCCGCGAACCTCCCCCCCTCCCTCCTAGCAGGATGATAGTGCCTAGTTGGGTTATGAAACGTCTACAGGAAAACCACCAACCCATGCGATCTAGGGGTGGGTTATACTTACCTTTAGTATCGGTTTGCATTACGCGTAGTTCATCTATGATGACATCCGGGTCAGTGGGCGGAGCCTCCCGCCGGTTTTTCTACCGGTTCTTGAGAACCGGTCCGAACCGGGAGGCAACCCACCGCCACTGAAAAAGGAACATTTTGAAGGCTTCCAAGTCCGTAAAGGTAAGTAGAACAGCGAGGGGGGGTGGAATCCGCTGCGCCAAGTGATTTAGATTAGCTAGAAAGCAGGAAATCCGACAAGTCTAGCTAATATAAATCGTGCGTCACAGCTGATCGTCGACCAGCTGATCGTCGGAAATACCGGTTCGCCCGAAGTGGTAGAATTTGTTACTACCGGTTCGGGAGAACCGGTCCGAACCGGTAGAATTTCACCCCTGAAAACCACCGAATGCACTTAATACCACACATTAAACTGGAGTTCTTCTAACCTGTACATCTGGTTTATGACTAGTGACTAGTCCTCAGTGTTTTCACTGAATTTTTTTTCTTTTTCTTTCCCGCAATACCGTACTAAGGTATATTTTCCCTGGCCATTTTCTCTTCTCTTTCTTTATCCCTCAGGTCTCCTGAAAATATCTATTTTAGGAAAGATTTAATTTTGTTCAGGATCCTGGGCCCATCAATCACTCGGCTGATGGGCTTCATTCCTCTCACCTCCTGTACAAGAAAATGTAACTATTTGGCACTTAGTTGTGGCAGGCAACACAACTTGGCAATCAGCTGCTAAACGGCGTGGTGTGGCTCTCGCTACCTTTTAAATGGTATTTTTGCAAGAATAATAAAAAAATGGCAGTTCAAAATAAAAGACCCAATCAAGAGTTTATTTAGATTGAAATCTATAACAGGGAGTCCTTGTTTAGTGACCAGAATTGGAAATGGTTGCTTGGTCATTAAGCGATTGCTTAAGCGAAATCATGACTGCACTTAGGCTCTGACTTCAGTTTTTCGTCACTTTACAGGCGGTCCTCGACTTATGACCATAATTGAGCCCGAAATTTTTATTGTTAAGTGAGACATCTGTTAAGTGAGTTTTGTCCCATTTTACGACCTTTCTTGCCTCTGTTGATTGCCCCTTGTTTCAGTGCCGTCATAACTTTGAACGGTCACTAAATGAACCGTTGTGAGTTGACCAGCAAAGGTCGCAAATGCGAGGAATGATCACGCAGGGACTTTTCCATCACTGTCGTCATTTCAAATGGTCGCTAAATGAGACAGTCGCTAAACGAGGATTATCTGTATATACCGAGACTGTCCTATATATAGGGGGAAAAATCATAAGAACAAACACAGGAGGTCCTTGACTTACGACCACCCATTTAGTGACATTTGAAGTTACGACAGTGACGAAAAACTCCCTTTGTGACCGTTCCTTGCATCTGCGACCTTTACAGAGATACTTACAACCGAATTTTCAACTTCTGACGGCTTCCTCTCTTTGCAGCATCACGCGGTGAAGTGATCAAGTGGGGTTTTTTTTTGTCAGAAACCATGTTTGCTTCCAGTTTTTGGCAAAAAAAAAACACCCATTAGGGACAGGAGTTTTAGTTAACAACGGGCAGTTTGCATAATGACCAGCACGTTTGCTTAACAACGACCATCTTGGTTAGCAACAACCACAAGAAACGTTGTGAAATCAGACGCAGTCACGTGGTGAGCCCCCTGAATCTCCTATTCTATTGTATTCTATTCTATTCCTTATTCTATTTCTTATTCTGTTCTATTCTATTCTATTCTATTCTATTCTTCTATTCCTTATTCTATTTCTTATTCTGTTCTGTTCTATTCTATTCTATTCTATTCTATTCTATTCTATTCTATTCTATTCCTTATTCTATTTCTTATTCTGTTCTGTTCTATTCTATTCTATTCTATTCTGTTTCTTATTCTATTCTGTTTCTTATTCTATTCTGTTTCTTATTCTATTCTGTTTCTTATTCTATTCTATTCTATTCCTTATTCTATTCTATTTTATTCATTTATTTATTGGTTCGATTCGAGACTCAGGGCGGCTTACAATGCGATAAGCAATATTCTATTCTATTCTATTCTATTCTATTCTATTCTATTCTATTCTATTCTATTCTATTCTATTATTTCTTATTCTATTCTGACCTCTATTCTGTCCGTAAATTGAGGATTACCTGTATTTTGAAGAGCTGCACTCCTTGCTTATCTCTTAGGTAAACACTGATGCCGATAACAACCTGTGACCGAATTTGGCTGGGTGCGTCTGTGTTTTTAGTTTTTCCAAAACTGTTTGCGGCCGTGTTCGTTTTTCTTTTTGCAAAGGGCAGGAGACGATTATTTTTTTTGCTGGAAAATAACAAAAGAGAGGTGGCGTTTTGCAATCGAATTCCAGCGATTCTCAGCCAGATGCTCCTGGGCAGCTCACCAGCAGGACATAACCTGAAATACAGGATATAGAATATTTCTTTCTTTCTTTATGTACAGGTAGTCCTCGAGTTACAAGAGTTCATTTAGGGACGGTCCAAAGTTACAATGGTACTGAAAAAAAGGACCATTTTTCACACTTACGACCTTCGTATCAGCCCATGATCAAAATTCAGATGCTTGGCAACTGATTCATACTTATGACCACTGCTGAGTCCCACAGTCACATGATTCCCTTTTGCGACCTTCAGACAAGCAAAGTGAAAGGGGAAGCCAGATTCACTTAACAACCGGATTGCTATTTTATCAACGGCAGTGACTCACTTAACAACTGTGGCAAGAAAAGTCATAAAATGGGGCAAAACTCACTTAACAAACGTCTCACTTAGCGACAGAAATGTTGGGCTCAATTGTGGTCGTAAGTCGAGGACTACCCGGTATCGAATATTTATTTATTCATCTCCTTTGCAGGTAATCCTGGACCACAATTTTAGCCCAACATTTCTGTCGCTAAACGAGACCGTTGTTAACTGAGTTTTGCCTCATTTTTAAGACCTTTCTTGCCACCGTTGTTAAGTGAATTGCTGCCGTTGTGTTACATTAGTGACCCAGGTTGTTAAGTGAATCAGGCTTCTGCATTGACTTTGTCGGAAGGTCGCAAAAGGTGATCATGTAACTCCGGGACAGTACAACCGTCGTAAATATGAGTCAGTTGATCACGTGACCATGGGGCTGCTGCAACGGTCGTTAACTGTGAAAACCGGTCATAAGTCACTTTTTTCAGTGCCGTTGCAACTTTGAACAGTCACTGAATGAACTGTCGTAAGTCGATGACTTCCTGTATTGCAAGCTTAAGCTCTCTACAAGAATCTGGCCAACTCATAGTCAAGGGAAATGAGCGGGAGATAAGAAGGCACTGAGGGTGGGCTAGATTTAACAGATTTAATAGATTAACAGAGTCGGAAGGGACCTTGTAGGTCATCTAGTCCAACCCCTCGCCCAAGCAGGAGACCCTACACCGTTTCTGACAGAGGGCAGTCCAATCTCTTCTTGAAAGCTCCCACAACTTCTGTAAGGTCACTAAGTGAATGGTTGTAAGTCGAGGACTGCCTGCCCTGCCTGCAAAATGGGCGCCTGGGGTGGGGTGAGAAAGAGGGACTCATCGGGAAAGACCCATTTTGTTCCGTCCTCGCCCCCCCCGTTTCCGATCCAGCCAGTTTCTGCTGACTTTTCTCTCGACAGGTGGACAGATTTCTGAAACCTAATTCTGGATTTCCTGTGGGTTTTCTTTTTTAAAAAAAAAAAATTCTGAAGGGTGTCGGGTGGGCGAACTGCTTCCTGTTCATTTCTTTTTTTCCTTTTTAAAAAAATAGCATCAGAAGAAGAAACGACTTCACCGTTTTTATTGAGTTCTTAAAGATCCATCTCATCCTGGGCACCCTTTTTATTTTATTTTCTTTTTTTTTGAACTATTACCATCTGGCAGACGGTACAGGGCAATAAAAACAAGGACAAATAGGCTGCTCTTACAAAGCAGTAATTATATTTAATTCTGCTGTATAGTGCAATATTAATGCAATATCTGGTTTTTAATCCAATTATAGAGAATGTGTTTTTGTTTTTATATTTTTTTTATGTATCATGTACACTGAAGATGGCATTTAATTTCGTTGTACGAGGTGCAATGGGAATAAAGTAAACTAGACTAAATAAAATACTATAAGATACAAAATACCAAAGTGAATAGACAAGCTTCCCAGGAAGCACTAAGACCTTCAGCTCCTCTGCCCACTGCCAGCAGTTCGATCCTGACCAGTTCAAGGTTGACTCAGCCTTCTGTCCTTCCGAGGTCTGTAAAATGAGGTCCCAGATGGTTGGGGGCAAAAGGCTGACTCTGTAAACTGCTGAGAGAGGGCAGGAAAGCATTGTGAAGCGGTATATAAGTCTAAGCACTATTGCTAAAGAAGGAAGGAAGGAAGGAAGGAAGGAAGGAAGGAGGAAAGGAAAGGAAAGGAAAGGAAAGGAAAGGAAAGGAAAGGAAAGGAAAGGAAAGGAAAGGAAAGGAATGTGAAGCACTCCATCCACCTATCCATCCATCCATCCATCCACCCATCCATCCAATCATCTTATCTATCCATCTGTTATATCTCCTATTATCCATCCATTCATCCATCCATCCATACTTACTTACTTACTGTTTGACTGTCTATCATCTATCTATCTATCCATCTATCATGTATCTATCTCTAGCTATCTATCCATCCCTCTACCTCTATTGTCTAACAACCAGCCATCCAGTCATCCATCTGTATAAATCCATCCATCAATCATTTTATCAATCTATCCATCTGTTATATCTACCTATCATCCATCCATCCATCCATGCTTCCTGTCTACCTGTCTTTCTGTCTGTCCATCCATTCATCTATCTATTTATTTATTTATTTATTTATTTTTTAATTATTTATTATTTATTATCAAATTTATAGACCGCCCTTCTCCCGAAGGACTCAGGGCGGTGTACAGCCAAAGTAAAAACATAAATACAAACATTAAAAACAATTTTAAAAGATATATATAAATTTGGCCCCAAAATTAAAAAGCAGTAACAAAACATATTAAAAACATTTAAAAAGCATTAAGCCAGCCCGGCTTGCTGAAAAAGGAAGGATCTATCTATCTATCTATCTATCTATCTATCTATCTATCTATCTATCTATCTATCATCTATCTATATCTATCCCATCAATCCATCCATTCTTTCTGTCTTTCTATCTGTCTGTCTATCCAGCCAGCCAGCCAGCCATATACAGTCATCCATCCAACCATCTTATCAATCTATCCATCTTTTATATCTACCTATCATCCATCCATCCATCCATGCATCCATCCATCCATGCTTCCTCTGTCTGTCTGTAATCAATCTATCTATCTATCATCTATCTATCTATCTATCTATCTATCTATCTATCTATCTATCATCTATCTATCTATCTATCTATCTATCTATCTATCTATCTATGAATCTATCTATATCTATCCCATCAATCCATCCAAAAACTATCGAAATTCTTTTATACTTTCTGCCATGGTGGACACCTTTTTTCCTTTATGGGCCTCCTCCATCGAAGGGTTGAGTAAAAACCATTTAAACCTTGGATAAGCTGGAGATCTGTGCTGCAGGGAAGGCAGCAAATCCCTGAGGCCTCCGTGCCGAGTGTCCGTAAATATTCGGAGGAGCTGCGGTTGTGCAATTGATTTACCTTGGCGTGCATCACATGAGCCTCAGAGGAGCCGTGCGTGTTCTCCTCGGCGTCATGTGGTGGGTTTTCTCGTGCTCTTTTCCTGGATGGTGACTTTGCTGGTTTCAAAAAGAATCTTCTGGCCGCAAAATCGGGCCAGGAGTTTCTTTTCGGTGGGTCCATGGGAATTTCAAACCATCGCTAACTAACCGTTCAGCAGTTGTGGGGGCTCCATCACCGGAGGTTTTTAAGAAGAGACCGGACAGCCATGGAATGGTACAGAGTCTTCTGCTGGAGCAGGGGGTTGGACTAGAAGACCTCCAAGGTCCCTTCCAAGCTCTATTCGGATGGTCTGGTGGTTGCAAGTCAAAAACGGCCTATAATAGCATCCGGGCTCAGCTGAATTGGAGCAACCTCAGTGCTGTTTCCGTAAGTTACTTCAACCCAAATCTTGACAAATAATGCTGGTCTGTTTTGGTGCATCTTGGAAATGTGCACAGCCTGCAAGGAGCATCTCTGAGCTTGGGGGTTTTTTTTGCAGACGTTTCACGGCCCAACTAGGTAGCATCATCAGTCTAGAAGGGAGTGGGGTTTTGTGTAGGAGGAGGAGGATGACGACTGTGGGGTCCTGGGTGCTCTCTGAGTTGGTGGTTTTCTTGCAGACGTTTCATGGCCCAACTAGGTAGCATCATCAGTCTAGAAGGGAGTGGGGTGTTGTGAAGGAGGAGGAGGAGGAAGAGAGGGAGGAAGAGGAGGAGGATGACGACTGTGGGGTGCTGGGTGCTCTCTGAGCTTGGTGGTTTTCTTGCAGATGTTTCATTACCAAACTAGGAAACATCATCAGTGCTATAAGGGAGTTGAGGTTTGCAGAGTGGAGGAGGAGGAGGGCCGTGGGGTCCTGGGTGCTCTCTGAGCTTGGTGGTTTTCTTGCAGACGTTTCATTACCAAACTAGGTAACATCATCAGTGCTTCAACGGAATGGGGTTTGCAGAGAGGAAGAGGAAGGGGACGGAGGGTGGAGTCTTCTCTGAGCCTGATGGTTTTCTTGCAGACATTTGATTGCCCAGCTAGGAAACATCATCAGAGCTACAAGGGGAGGAAGAGGAGGACCACCCGTTGGTGCTCTCTGAGCAGACGTTTCATGACCCAACTAGAGAACATCATCAGTTCTAGAAGGGAGGAGGATTTGGAAGGGAGGAGGAGGAGGAGGAGAACAATGCTCTCTGAGCTTGGTGGTTTTCTTTTCTTGCAGACATTTCATGACCCAACTAGGGAACATCATCAGTCTAGAAAGGAGTGTGTTTTGTGTGGGAGGAGGAGGAGGAGGAGGAAGAGGGTGGATCTGGGAGAAGGAATGAAGTGCAGCAAGAAGGAAGGCAGAGGCCGAAGCCATCAAAGGCTTATTATTGTCTACATCGCAGGAGCGTGTGAGATTCCAAAGCTCCCTTCTGCTTGCGTTGCCGAAAGACCTTATTATGGGTCACCGTGTGGGACCCACAACGCCCCCCCTCTTCCTTTTCAGAGTTCCCCAAAGAACTGGGACACAGGAGTGACCCTCACCGGAGAGGCTCCCTCTGCGACCGACACTGCGCGGCCATTAGTAACCTCCATGGGGACCTGACGGACATGCATTCGGAGTCCCACCAGCTCCTGCCCCTCCGGATCCCGTCAGGTAAAGGGGGGGTCTCAGCCGCGAGAGACGGGGGCATCGCAAGAGGAGAAGATTGAAGTCGCCTCTATTTAGTCAATACCGGGGAGTCCTCGACTTACGACCGCAAGTGAGCTCTGCCTCGCTTTGCCTTTCTTGCCACCGTTGTTAAGCGAGTCACTGCCCCCCTTGAGGTGGTAACACGGTTGTGAAGCGAACTGGGGTTTCCCCGTTGACGGAGTTTGTCGGAAGTTTGCTTATAAGCAGGGGGTTGGACTAGAAGACCTCCGAGGTCCCTTCCAACTCCGTTATAAAATAAAATATATAGGGAATCACATGACCCCAGGACACCGCAACCGTCATAAATACGAGCCAGTTTTTATGATCGCATGACTGTGGGGATGTTGCAACGGTCGTTAAGTGTGAAAAACGGTCCTCAAATCACTTTTGTCAGTGCCGTTGTCACTTTCGGATGGTTGTCACGAAAACGAACGGTCGTAAGTCCAGGACTAGCTGTATCTCCAAATGAATGGGACCCACGGAGAGCAATCATTGAAATTCTTACTTGTATTTTATATTCTTTATCATTTATTCTTAAATCATTTAAAAGCAACAATCGAAATTCTTATTTATATTTTCTATTATTTATTCTTAAATCATTTAAAAGCAATAATTTAAATTCGGACGGATGGCAGGAATACGCTGTCAGGCATTAGAAGCGTGAAAACAAGAGGATTTTATATTTCAAAGCAGCCTTGAAAATCAAATTATCCACAGCGCTTAAATGCATTTTGGGAAGAATAGAGGCATTGAGGGGCTGACCCAGGACCCTGATCCGGTAGCGATGGAGGCGGGTGGTTCAGAGAACCGGTAGCAAAAATCCCTGCCCCTCTCCCCATGCGCAGCTGAGCCGCACAATCATCAGAGGCTTTTTTTTAACTTTTAAAAGCATTTTTTCTACAACCTCTTCGGCCGAAAAAAATGCTTTTAAAAGTAAAAAAAAAAAATAGCCTCTGATGATCGCGCGGCTCAGCTGGGATCGTCAGAGGCTTTTGAAAGCATTTTTTTACAACCTCTTAGAGGTTGTAGAAAAAATGGTTTAAAAGTAAAAAAAAAAATGGCCACGCCCACCCAGTCACATTACCCCTTCCCTCCACCAAGCCACGCCCACAGAACCGGTAGTAACAAATTTTAGATTTCACCACTGGGCTGACCTCCCCACCTCATCCAAATGTAAGGCCAGTTTAGGGAAGGGGGGGCACCTTTGCAAAGAGGGGGGGTTCAAGTCCAGGCCCCGGGGCCTGAGAAGACCTCCTCACTCCCAATGAGGGGTTTAAAACATGGGTTATGTTGCAGGCAGTCCTCGTTTAGCGACCGTTCAAAGTTGGCAACAGCACTGAAAAAAGCGACTGTTTCACACTTACGACCGTTGCAGTGTCCCTGTGATGACATGGTCAAAATTCGGACGCTTGGCAACTGACTCGTATTTATGATGGTCGCAGAGTCCCTGATCCCCTTTTGCGACCTTCAGTGGGGAAAACCAGATTCACTTAACAACCGTGTGACTCGTTTAACAACGGTATTGCCTCATTTAACAACTGCAGCCAGAAAGGCGGTAAAATGGGGCAGAACTCACTTCACAACTGTCTCGTTTAGCAATGGGAATTTGGGGCTCAATTGTGGCCGTTAAGTCGAGGACTAGCTGTATTTCTCGATACCAATATCAGTCCTTAATTTAACGACCGCCATTGAGCCCAAAATTTCTGTTGCTAGGGGAGAAATTTGTGAAGTGTGCCTTGCTCCCTTTTGCGACTTTTCTTGCCACGGTTGTTAAGGGAATCAACCCTGTTTGTTAAGCAAGTCACATGGTGGCTAAGTGGATCTGATTTCTAAGCGAATCCCTCCAGTTGTTAGATCAGTCCCATGGTTGTTAAGTGAATCCAGTGTCCCCATTGACTTGGCTTGTCAGATAGTCGCAAAAGGGGATCACGTGACTCTCCCCCCAGGACACTGCAACCCGTCCTTAAGTTGAGTCAGTTTTCAAAAAACGGTCATACGAAGCCGAAACTCTGAAAAATGGTCTTACGAAGCTGTTGTAGCTTCGAACGGTTACCAAACGGGCTGTCGTAAGTCGAGGACAAGCTGGGGTATCAAACTGGCGGCCCACGGGCCAAATGTGTCCTGTGCAGGCCACGCCCACCCCAGCTCCGCGAAGGGGTAAAACGTCACGAAACATCACGTGACGGCCACGTATCGTGGCGAGTTAGATAGATTAACAAGAGTCGGAAGGGACCTTGTAGGTCATCTAGTCCAACCCCCCGCCCAAGCAGGAGGCCCTGCACCATTTCTGACAAATGGCAGTCCAATTTCTTCTTGAAAGTGTCCAGGGATGAATGTCCCACAGTTAGTTTGACACCCGTGCTGTAATTCGTGTTTGTGAGGATTTCAAATCCACCATCGGCAGATTAAGCTGTAAGAGTGGTGCGGTGGCCTAGAGGTGAAGCTCTCGCCTCACAATTGGGAGGCTGTGAGTTCGATTCTAGATAGAGGCAGATATTTCTCTCTCTCTGGGCATGATGAGAATAGATCTGCTGAACAAAAAACTCTCCATTGGCAACAGGAAAGGCATCGGCCAGTAAGGCTCTCTACTAGCTCCATTCAGTTGCCCTGACTCCACCCCGATGCAAGGGATTATGGGGTCATTAAAGAAAGATGATGATTGTCAGATTAAATTGTGGTTTAGCAAGCCATGGTTTGTTGAAAAGAATGGGATGCCAGGCCGAGGTGTCCACCAGCTTCTAGCCTCTTTCTGTTCTCTACCTAGTGGTCTCCAGCTTGGGCTGCTGCCTGCACCACTCCGAGGAAGTTCAGACGTGCGATAGGTGCCTGCGGAAGATGACTCTTACGGCCGAGAATGAGGTGGAAGCCCATCGTCTCTCCAACAACTACAAGGTTGGTGTGCGAAGGTCTCCTTGGGTTGGGAAGGAGGAAGAACGGGGTGTGTGAGGGGGTCACCGTAGCCATCTTAGCAACAGTCCTGGAGAAAGGAAGATTTTTTTTACAATGCTTCATTTAGTGACCAAAGTGAACAATGGCCCTAAAGCAGGGACTTAAAACCTGGCTCTCACCCTTGCGACCGCTGCAGCGTTCCCACGGTCACATGATCAAAATTCAAAGGCTCGGCAACTGGCATGGACTTATGACAGTTGCAGCATCCTAAAGTTATGGGATCCCCATTTGCGAACTTCCAACCAGTGAAGTCAACGGGAGGGGGGAAACCAGATTCATTTAACAACCGTGTTACTAACGAGGCGATTCCCTTAACCCCTGGGGCAAGAAAGGTCGTAAAACGAGGCAGAACTCCCTTAACAAATTGCATAGAAACCGAAGATGTCAAACCATGTCCATTGTTTTTTAAATTTGAATTATTAATAAAAAAACTTAAAACAAAAACAAATTCCTCACCTTTTTTAAAAAAAAAACAGTTTGTTTACACATTTTGATTTAACATATGTAAGTGCTTTGTGAAGAGTGTATTGTCTGGATCAATTTTGCTTACATAATAATATTTTTCCCCACTCCTAATTTCTACCTCTATGATCCAACCATTTATAAAATAAACCCCATGTTCAAAAATACTCTGTATCTTCTTTTTCTTTTCTCTTTAACGTCAATCTATCCATTTCTGCACAATCTAGTATTTTTTTTTTAATTACATCATCTTGTCTCGGAGTTTCCTCATTTTTCCAATACTGTGCAAATACAATCCTTGTTGCTGTCAAAAAAAAATGCAGTATTAAATACAAATTCCCCTTATCATGCTTTTCTGGTATTATACCTAACAAAAAATATTTCAGGTTTATAATCTATATGCAGCTTCAACATTTTTTTTCTAACCACGTATGTATTTTTGTCCGATATTTCTTTGCTTCCCACACATGTCCACCACATGTGATAATAGGTGCCCGGGGTCAGATTATTTATTTATTTATTATTTATTGGTTCGATTTATATACCGCCCTTCTCTGGAGACTCAGGGCGGCTTACAATGCGTTAAGCAATAGCCTTCATACTTTTGTATATACTTGCTTTAGTAGGGCTTTCGGCCCCCCCTAAGCGGTGGGGGTCTTTTTTATACAAAGTCAGCTTATTGCCCCCACAATCCAGGTCCTCATTTTACCTAACTCGGAAGGACGGAAGGCTGAGTCAACCTTGAGCCTGATTATATTTCCAGCAACAAATTCCTTACTTAACCAGATGAATTCTGGGCTCGGTGGCAGTCATAAATTGAGGACTACCTGTATATAGTCAACATTCAGATGATTAACAACGGGCTCGTATTTATGACGGTTTGTGGTGCGCCGGGGTCACGAAATCCCCCTTTTGCAAACAGAGTAAGCAAACTGTGTCACTTAGCAAGGGAAAATTTGGACAGCAAGTCGAGGAATGCATATATGCATGGTATAAAGAGAAATCTCTTTTGGTATTCCTTTAGTAAATTCGTATTAATTTACATTTTTCGTGCTTCTTCACACAGTTTGGATTTAAGAAATGGAAGAGTCACGTCACGGCTCGGCCTTGGGAAGACCGGTCAGAAATTGTCAAAGAACTCTACTCGGACCTGACTATCGTTAAAAGTCCAACAGGTAAAGCTGAGGCATCAACTGCTGCTATTCTAGGATTAGATCATCTGAACAGCCTTGAGCAAACAGCTACAGGCCATCTTACAAAATCATAGAATAACAGAGTTGGAAGGGACCTTGGAGGCCATCCAGTCCAACCCCCTGCTCCAGCAGGAGACCCTTACAGAACGACAGAATAACCAAGTTGGAAGGGACCTCAGAGGTCATCCAGTCGAACCCCCTGCTCAAGCAGGAGACCCTTAATGTAGTATTTCTCACGACAACCGATCAAATGCCTCCAAATCAGTATTTTTTCAACCTTGGCAACTTTAAGAGGTCTGGACTTCAACTCCCAGAATTCCCCAGCCAGCCGGTGTTTACTGGCCGGATGCCTTTCCTGTTGCCAATGTAGAGTTTTGTTCAGTAGATATATCCTCATTGTGCCCAGATAGAGAAATAACTGCCTCTACCTAGGATCGAACTCACAGCCTCCTGATTGTGAGGCGAGAGCTTCGCCTCTAGGCCAACTCACCACTCTTACAGGTTAATCTGCAATAAAAATGTTGGGTTCAGTTGTGGTCGCAAGTCAAGGACACCCTGGATCCTTGAATCAAGGATGGACTTGGATCTCAGTTGAACCAGAGTGTCCAAGATTTCCAATGTTGAAGGACAGGTGGTGTCCAAATTTGACTTGTGGTCTTTCTCTGCGGTTGTGTCTTCTCCAGGTTCTATGTTGACCTGCGGCAACCTCTTCTACCTGCTCTTCTTTGGATGGTGGCTCTCCCTCCTCTACGTCTTGGTTTCCCTTCTGATGTTCCTCACGGTGCTGGGAGCTCCATACGGTGAGGATGTTGATGCCAAATATCCTTGGAGAATGGGAGGAATCGGAGCATTGACTTAGGAGGAACATGGTGGCCTATGTGTCCATGTGTGTGGAAGCGATTGTCCATCCAAGGAGGAATATCTCCCATCTTTCGCCTCAATTCTCTTCCCAATTTTAGGAAAACTCTGCTGGAAGCTTGCCGGATATTTTCTCTGGCCGTTCGGGAAAGTAATTCAGAAGGTAAGGACGAAAGTTGGAGGCCCACCTCGAAGGGAAGGCATTCTGGGCTGGTTGAAGGATCTTTCTTCGCCCTGGTGGGGTGGCTTTCTCCAGATCCTAGACCAGTGATGGCTAACCTTTTTGCCATCGCGTGCCAGGAGAGGGGGGGCAGGGGAGGGTCGCGCATGCACGTGCCCACGCGCATGTGTGTGCAACCCCCTCCCCCTCCCGCTCCTGGCACATGATGTCCTGGTAGGCCCGTTTTTCTTTCTTACCTGGTTCCAAATCCTCTTTGTGCATCTGGGAAGGGCGAAAACAGCCTTTCCCACTCCCTTGGAGGCCCTACGGAGGCTGAAAGGGCCCATTTCCCAACTCCCGGTGGGACAGGAAGTGACATTTTTTGCTGTCCCCAGCCTCCAGAACCTCTCTAGGAGTCTCTAGAGGAGTCTCTGGAGGCTGGGGACAGGAAAAAATGTCACTTCCTGTCCCACCGGGAGTGGGGAAATGGGCCCTTTCAGCCTCCGTAGGGCCTCCAAGGGAGTGGGAAAGGCTGTTTTCACTGTTCCCAGATACACAGAGAGGATCTGGAGCCAGGTAGTAAGAAAGAAAAACGGGCCTTCCCCACCTCCCCCAGGCCCTCCAGAGGCAGGAAACAGCCTGTTTCCCTACTTCTGGTGGGCCCAGAAGGCCCGAAAATCAGCTGGCCGGCGCGCGCATGCACCCCAGAGCTGAGCTGGGATGCCCACTAATATGGCTCCGTGTGCCACCTGTGGCACGCGTGCCATAGGTTCGCCATCACAGTCCTAGACTTCCCCAGTCAGTATGACCTTCATCTCAGCTGATTGGGGGATTCTGGGAAAGCTGGAATCAAGTATCTCCCAAGTTGCGTTTCCGTTCTGGATGACCACATTGGCAGACGGCAGGAAAGAGGTCCGGAAAACCACAATTCTTCACCGGATCATCCTCCTACTCCAGATCAGGTAGCCCAAATTTCGGAGGGAGGAATCCCATTGGCTCTTCTCTCCCTCTTCCAGATGAAAACATCCGGTCCAGATTGCCAGATGCCGTCGTCTGAGATCAAGGTGCTGAAGGACACCATTCCGTTGCTTCCCCGGCAGGATTCGTGCAAGATGGGTGGCTGTGGATACTGGGTAAGCGTCTTGGGGTCCTGGAAGCCTCCATCTTTGCTTGGCTAGAGAAGAAGTGAGGGTGTTTTTCGGAATCGTTCCAAGAAATGCTGCTGGTGGATCCATGCTCATTCCAAGAAGCTTTGTAGCTTCTTTCTGGATTGGTGAGATAAGATCCCACGTTCAGGTTTATCATGGTATAATGCGGAAATCTCCATACTTGGTGACTTTAAGACTTGTGGACTTCAATTCCCAGAATTCCAGAGGATAAACCAGAGGTCTCGAACATGGCGAGTTTAAGACTTGTGGACTTCAACTCCCAGAATTCCATAGGTCTCAAACGTGGCGAGTTTAAGACTTGTGGACTTCAACTCCCAGAATTCCATAGGTCTCAAACATAGCGAGTTTAAGACTTGTGGACTTCAACTCCCAGAATTCCATAGGTCTCAAACATAGCGAGTTTAAGACTTGTGGACTTCATCTCCCAGAATTCCATAGGTCTCAAATGTGGTGAGTTTAAGACTTGTGGACTTCAACTCCCAGAATTCCATAGGTCTCAAACATAGCGAATTTAAGACTTGTGGACTTTAAGTCCCAGAATTCCAGAGGATAAACTAGAGGTCTCAAACTTGGTGACTTTAAGATTTGTGGACTTCAACTCCCAGAATTCCAAAGGATAAACCAGAGGTCTCGAACATGGCGAGTTTAAGACTTGTGGACTTCAACTCCCAGAATTCCCTAGCCAGCATGACTGACTAGGGAATTATGGGAGTTGAAGTCCACAAGTCTTAAATTCACCATGTTTGGAATCTTAAACTTGCCAAGTTGAGAGATCCCCCCGGGGTAATGTACAGATAATCCTCAACTTAAAACGGTTCGTTTAGTGACCAAAATTACAATGGCACTAAAAAAGGGTGACTTATGACTGTTTTTCACACTTACGACCTTTGTAGTCCCCTGATCAAAATTAGGACGCTCGGCAACCGGCTCTTATTTATGACGGTTGCGACGTCCCGCGATCACACCATCCCGTTTGCGACTTTCCAACATGCGAAGCCGGATTCACTTAACGACCGCCGCGATGCCCTCAACCCTGTGGCAAGGAAGGCGGTAAAAATGGGATGAAACTCACCTAACAATGTCTTGTTTAGCAACACGAACGTGGGAACGTTGGGACTACATCATGGTTGTTCGTAAGCCATCCGTGGTATCAAATTCTGCTTCTGAGAAGTGTGTTTCTCCCCACTGGGATACCATCGTCTGCTCATAACTCTTACTCTTTCCCACCCCGTCCGTGGCACTTACGTCTAAATCTGGCACCCTCTCCCTGAGAAGTGGCTTTCTCCCCATCGCGGGGATCTTCTCACACCTCGGCTCATAACTCTTACTCTTTCCCACCCTACGTAGCATCCGCCCCCCAGTGAGTCCACTATTCAGCGCTCCTCAAGGCTCAGTGAACGGTCGCTCGCGAACTTCCCATTCCTACTGAACGTTCACTTGCCACAGATAGGCTCGTGACCTGCTCCCTCCTGCTCAATAGCTCGTGCGGCTCCCATTGCTCCGCTTGTCTTACTGCAAGTTCATCTCCCTGTCGGCTCAATCGCTTCGTCTCAAATTCCCATAAGGATGCTGCCTCCACAACTGCAGAGGACACCTCCCATCCCAAACTCTTTTTATTCTAAACCATACCTAGTTCATTATTCTTCCTGGGGTGTATGCCCCTTTCCGAGTAGCTAAATCCATCAACTACATTCAGCATCAGTTACAAAAAACTACGACAAACGTGTCCAGAACGTGGGAGTCGGAATTACGTGGGACTTTCAGGCCAGGGACACAGCCTTCCTCATATATTTATTTACAACGTAGTTATCATTTAGTGACCGTTGGAAGTTGCCCCGATTGCACTGGAGAATAAAAGACAATTGTCGCCAATGTAAGAAAAACTCCAAACTGCCTCTTCATTACCTTTTTAATGACTTAGATCACTTGATGGCTGACGCATCTCGTCCAGTGAGAGGCCTGGATGTACTGTGCGCTGATTTCTTCCTTCTATTCCTCAGAAATCGAAGAATTCTGAAGAACGCTTAATAACACAGACACTCGCTGGAGTATTACTACAGAATAACGCGTTGCGGTGTACAAATATCACGACACAACCGGCCGTTCACGATGAGATACCCCCCCTGAAATGGCTAAATATAGCGGCATCCATTCAGTCACTGCAGAATAAGCAGGCAGAGTTGCTCTCTAGAGATCAAGGACCTCCTATCACCATACATCCTAACCTCTGATATCCTCTTTGTTCTTAGCAGTATCCCCTCTTAAGTATTCTATTAACGCCTCTGATGTTACATAAAACTTCTATTTCAGAGTCTTTTCATAGATTGATCAGTATCCGGGGTGTTATAAATCCGTCTTTGCAGAAAAGATGGTGTCGAAGAACGTGACCTCCAGATACTCATGACTTTTCAAATTTTCAATCCGTGAGGAAAGCTGGGACATCACTTAGACCACACATACTTGTCAGAGAGTTAGTTCCAAAGAAAACACCCCCAACAAGAAAATAAGAACTCTCCAAGTTTATTATGTGAAGCAGATAATAGAAAGAATATAAGGAAGAAGTGAAAAAAATGAGTCGTTCCAAAACTGAACCTCTACTGATTCGTTAGACTTATTTTATGTTTAATTATATTCAATATATTTATACTGGTCTCCTGCCCTTTGGCGTGGCTCTGTCTGCGAATTCTAACACCCAGCTTGCTCCAATTTCTGCGTTTAGCTACTGATAGTTGCTCAGCTATCAGCTTAAGGCCACCTCAGCCTTCATCACTTTTGTATAATTATTTGTAGTAAACATGAAGTCAGCTTAATTGCCCCCCCAATGGCTGGGGGTTCAGTCCGTTAAAAATCCCTGGCCACAAATAAGTGACTGGTCCTCAATTTTACACCTAACTCTTTCTATCTCTCGGTATGCAGAATTGGCTGAAGGCAAATCACAGCCCCTGCAACGATGATACTGCCTGAGCCTGGCTTGAGCATTCGCCAATCTCGCTGTAATTGTATGGCAGCTAAAATTGCATTACCTCTTGCTGCCTTTGGTGTGAGGCATTTTAAAAGCTTTTTTTTCTACGACCTATTCAGGCAGTCCATTATCTAGTCTTATATATATTCAAAGTTTCATAACAGTCTGATTACAAGTGCAAAGTGATCGCACTTGACAAACAGCGGAAGAAATTGTCAAAAAAACCCGCGCCCTGGCAAAACTACCACTTGTAACTGTAACAGATAAATAGTACGCGTTTAGTAACAGTAAATTTACTGAGTTCAGTTGTGACCAGCAACGCCGCTAAGTGTCGGGGTGCACGAATACCTACATGTGAAACCAAAATTCCCAGTCTCGAGTCCGCGAGCACGTGCCCGTGCTAGGGGTACCACTAAGTGTTGTGTAGCTGGTTGAGCGCATAAGCATAATGCCGTCTCTCTTTCTATTGTAGCCAACCATTGTCCTTGCTCTCTGAGGGTGTAGTCTCTTCTTTTAGCAACTGAATGGTGACTGTAGCAGAGTGTGGTCCGCATAGCGTTAATTTATCTCCGTTGTCACCTAGCTACTGGCATGAGTTGTTGTCATCATGACAGCAAATATTATTCCTATTGAGATTGCCATCGAAGATGATGTATATTCCTATACATTATACAAAGAACATATACCCCACCTTTCCCAGTTAACAGAGAATATATCCCTAGACCCAAACTTACCCCCAATTTTACCCATTTAAAATGAGTCTATGAGCCATAAAATTGAGTTTTATTCTCCTGTTCTCTTATCCTCCACTCTCCGCTCCAGATTCGGATAGTCCCCTTTTAGTTTGCGGAAGTGTGTCCTCTGCTGTTACCGAGCGGTCAGCGCGTATTATTACAAATATGCTGGATGGGATCAACACGTCTTCGCCGTCAGTATCCTTTTGGATGGTGGAGGGAGGGAGAGGTGCACATCCCCCGTGCAGCATCCCACTCATGTCTCGCACTTCAAGATGCAATCACTCCAGTGCTGACATAAGAAGAGAATCAGATGGGGGCATCTGGCAGAGAGACGCTTGACTTTCACCTACTTATTTTCCCTGGAGATACTATCCCCTAGGAGATGGGTTGGGAGGGGGAAATTCCTTTGAGCTGAAGTAGAGTAGTGAAGCTAAACATCAGAGTGACTTGGAAGATGGCCAATGAGAAGCAGAGCAGTGGGGGAAAGGAAAGGGAGGGTTTGGACCAGGAAGTCAGTGTTGCTGCAACTGAGTCGTGAGTTTCGATTTTGTTGTGCCTAATAAATGAAAGATTTTGATCAAGGACTATTTGTTTGAAATGCAGTTTTGATTGACGAGACACCGAATCTTGAGACACCTCAACCTCGGGGTCTTCCGAGACCCTGCTGAGCGGAGCTGAGACGTAAGCCATCCTCTCTTGAGACCGATGTACCATATGAGACGACGACGTCGGCGCAGTGGTGGAATCCAAAATTTTAATATACTGTTTCTTGTACAATGTGTGGTCTGTGTCGTGTGGGCGTTGCAGGGAAGGATAGTAACTGCAAAATCCTATCCCATACCCCTCACCCCACCCCACAACACTGCTGCTTTTCACCAGCTCCGTTCTCCGGTGCAGGGCAGGCAAAAGAAAACCCAGCCAATCAGCTGGGAGGCAGCAATAGACCACCCACGCCGATCAGCTGGGAGGCAGCAAATAGATCGATTGGATCAGGGGTGAAATGCTCCCGGTTCGGACCAGATCTCCCGATCCGGTAGCAATGGCAGCGGGTGGTTCGGAGAACCGGTAGCAAAAATCCCTGCCCCCCCACCTCCATGCTCAGCTGAGCCGCGCGATCATCAGAGGCTGTTTTTTTTTTACTTTTAAAAGCATTTTTTCTACAACCTCTTCGGCTGAAAAAATGCTTTTAAAAGTTAAAAAAAAAAAGCTTCTGAATGATCGCGTGGCTCAGCTGGGATCGCCAGAGGCTTTTATAAAAGCATTTTTTTCTAGAACCTCTTCGGCTGAAAAAAAAATGCCTTTTAAAAAAAATGCCTTTAAAAGCCTCTGACGATCCCAGCTGAGTTGCCTGATCGTCAGAGGCTTTTAAAAGCATTTTTTTTTTGTGCAACCTCTTAAGGTTGTAGAAAAAATGCTTTTAAAAGTTTTTTTTTTTTTTAAAAAGTTGGCCATGCCCACCCAGTCACATTAACCCCCCCCCCCCACCAAGCCATGTCCACAGAACCGGTAGTAACAAATTTACATTTTACCACTGTGTTGGATGTCCCAGCCTTACAGGCTAGGCCTCCCTTCAGCTCCCTGGGAACAAAAACGGGCTGTGGGGGGCCTACGCCACACCCTCCTGCCCCATTTTTTTGGCCTAGTGGGCCTCCCTGCACTTACCTGGGAGCCAAAATGGGGCGCGTGGGGACTCCTGGAAGGAGCGGGGCAGCCAGGGCCAGGGCCAGCCAGAGGTGGTATTTGCCGGTTCTCCGAACTACTCAAAGTTTCCGCTACCGATTTGCTAGAACCGGCTAAATACCACTTCTATTGCCGGTCATACAATGCCCCGTTCCCGGTGTTTTTTTCCTGACCCGCGAACCTTCAGATCTCCTTCCGTTGGTCATCGTGACCCTGATTTTGGGCTACGCCGATACACACAACTACTACACCAGCTCCGTGACGAAGTTCACTCTGGCTCTGCTCTCCATCATGCCTCTCTCCTACTACATCGGCATGGCCATTGCCAGGTGAGCCTCTTTATGGGGACCTCTCGTCCGAAGGAGTAGAAGTGCCGTTCTCTTTAAAAAAAATAAAAAACTAGAGCTCTCAAGATTCCTGACCTCTCTCTCTTTTTTTTATTTTTTTAATATTTATACATTTTTACACAAAAGTATTTAGTCAACAGTGTGTTGTTCAATCATAATAGTCATGTTAGTAGTGATAGTAATAATAGTAATCATAATCATAATCATAATCTTCGGAGTCTTCGGAGAGGGGTGGCATACAAATTGAATTAATAATTTATTTTTTATTTTTTTTAAATTTGATTTATATGCCGCCCTTCTCCGGAGACTCAGGGCGGCTTACAATGCGCTAAGCAATAGCCTTCATACTTTTTGTATATTTATACAAAGTCAGCTTATTGCCCCCACAAACTGGGTCCTCATTTTACCCACCTTAGAAAGGATGGAAGGCTGAGTCAACCTTGAGCCTGGTGAGATTCGAACTTACAGTAATTGCAGACAGCTGGTGTTAAATTACAGTGCCTTTGTCTGCAGAGCTATCCAGGCTCTATATTATATTATATTATATTATATTATATTATATTATTATATTATATTATATTATATTATATTATATTATATTATATTATATTATATTATATTATATTATATTATATTATATTATATTATATTATATTATATTATATTATATATATTTGATTTATATGCCGCCCTTCTCCAGAGACTCAGGGCGGCTTACAATGCGCTAAGCAATAGCCTTCATCCCTTTGTATATTTATAACAAATTCAGCTTATTGCCCCCACAAACTGGGTCCTCAGTTTACCTATCTTAGAAAGGATGGAAGGCTGAGCGACCTTGAGCCTGGGGAGATTCGAACTTACTTTAATTGCAGACAGCTGGTGTTAAATTACAGTGCTTTTGTCTGCAGAGCTATCCAGGCTCTAATATTATATTATATTATATTATATTATATTATTATATTATATTATATTATATTATATTATATTATATTATATTATATTATATTATATTATATTATATTATATTATAATAATATAATATAATATAATATAATATAATATAATATAATATAATATAATATAATATAATATAATATAATATAATATAATAAATATATATATATATATATATTTGATTTATATGCCGCCCTTCTCCGGAGACTCAGGGCAGCTTACAATGCATTAAGCAATAGCCTTCATCCTTTTGTATATTTATACAAAGTCAGCTTATTGCCCCCACAATCCGGGTCCTCATTTCACCTACCTTTGAAAGGATGGAAGGCTGAGTCAACCTTGAGCCTTGGCGAGATTCGAACTTGCAGTAATTGCAGACAGCTTGATGTTAATAACAGTGCTTTAGTCTGCTGCACCACCAGGCTCTTGCTTTATAAATAATGAATAATGATGATGATGATGATAATACTTGCTTATATATAGTAATAATCTTTCCTCATTTACTTTTCCATAACAACAATCTTTTCTTTTCTAATTTCTACCTCTTTTATCGAGCCGCTGATAAATAAGTCCGGGTTATAAAATGTTCTGTTTCTTCCCTATCTTTTAATTTGAATGTTAGTCTATCCATCTCTGCACAGAATTCCTGACCTCTTCATTGGCTTCCAAACTGAATCCAAAGTTCAAATAGCCCTCGGCTTATAGCAGTTCATTTGTGACCAGATGCATTTCCTGACACATGAACCGTCAGATCTCCTTAGACTTAAGAATAGAATAGAGACAGAAGGGGACCTTGGAGGTCTTCTATTCCAGCCCCCTGCTGAAGGAGGAGAACCTATAGTGTCCTTCCGTTGGTCATCGTGACTCTGATTTTGGGCTACTGAAAAAAAGGGATTTAGGACTGTTGTTCACACTTACGACCATTGCTGTCTCCCCATGGTCAGGTGATCAAAATTCAGACGCTCGGCAACTGACTCATACTTATAACGGTTGCATGTCCCGGGGATCAAGTGATTCCCATTTGCGACCTTTTGAAAAGCAAAGTCAGCGGGGGAAGCCAGATTCACTTAACAGCCGGGTTATTATTCACTTAACAACGGCAGTGATTCGCTCAGCAACAGCAGTAAAAATGGGGTAAAATTCACTTAACAACTGTCGGGCTTAGCAACAGAAATATGGGGCCTTGATTGTGGTCGTAAATCGAGGACTACCTGTATTTGCTAAGTAAGGCCATCGGATTATCTAGTCGTAGAGCCGAAGGACTGGATGTCAGAGTGACCCTTCAAGGCCTCTTTGGGGGTCAAAGGTCAGGGACCTTTTGTCCGCACGAATGGCCATCGGTCTTCTCCCAGTCTAGAGCTAAGGAGAAATTTCTGGCAATGAGAACAATTAACCAGTGGAACTCCTTGCCACCAGATGTTGTGGCTGCTCCAACACTGGAAGTTTTTAAGAAGAGATTGGACAACCATTTGTCTGAAGTGGTTGTAGGGTTTCCTGCCTGAGCAAAGGGCTGGACTAGAAGACCTCCGAGGTCCCTTCCGACTCGGTCATTCCGTTATTCTCTTCCTTGAGGAGCCTAGGAAGACCCTCAAGATGGGCTCCTCGGCTCTATCCGTGAGACCCCCCCCCCTTCGCCTTTCTCCTCCAGCATCTCGGCCCAGAGCAACTTTGCGGTGGGGGCCGTGGTCAACGCCACCTTTGGCTCCATCACGGAGCTGACCTTCTACATCACGGCCCTCATCAAGGGGGCTCGCGAGAAGAACAAGTGCTACGAGGAGATCGTCAAGTCCGCCCTGACCGGGACCCTCTTGGGCTGCGTCCTTTTCGTCCCGGTGAGTCTGAGCCTTACCGGCCCGTTTCCATGGGGTCTCCAAGGTCCATTTTTGGCTTTGGGGGTTGGGTTGGGGGGAATCCTGTGTAACCCAAGTTCAGCACCTAGAGATCGAAAGCGCTTCTCCTTCTCTCTCTCCCTCTCCCTCTCTCTATCTCCTTTTCCTCCTCCCTCTCTCTCCCTCCCTTTTCCCTCCCTCCCTCTCTCTATCTCTCCTTCTCCTCTCCCCCTCCCCCTCCCGTCTTCCTCCCTCCCTCCCTCTCTCTCCCTCCTCTCCCTCCATCTATTTCTCCTCCCTCTCTCTCCTTCCCTTCCTCCCCCTCTCACCTTCTCCCTCCTCCCTCTCCCTCCCTCTCCCTCCCTCCCTCTTCATCTCCCCCTCTCCCTCCCTCTCTCCCTCCCTCTCCCATCTTCCTCCCTCCCTATCTCTCCTTCTCTCCCTCCCTCTCCTTCCCTCTCCCTCTCTATCTTCCTCCCTCCCTCTATCTCTCCTTCTCCCTCTCTCTCCCTCCCTCTCTCTCCTCCCTCTCTCCCTCCTCTCCCTCTCTCTTTCTCCTCCCTCCCTCCTTTCTCCTCCCTCCCTCCCCCTCTCTCTCCTTCTCCCTCCCTCCCTCTCCTTCCTCCCCTCTTCATCTCCCTCTCCCTCTCTCCTCCCTCTCTCCCTCCCCCTCTCCCTCCCTCTCTCTCACCTTCTCCCTCCCCCCTTCTCTCGCAGGGCCTCTGCATGGTGATTGGCGGCATCCGACATCAAGAGCAAAGGTTCAACAGCCGATCGGCCGGGATCAGCTCCGCTCTCTTGTTTCTGTCGGTGGGGGTAAGTTCTGCGGGGGTCCAAACCCCACTTCACACACTCATTTTTTTGATAAAGGAAGCCAAATCATTTCAGGTTTGATGAATGCGGAGCTGAAACATCGCAGTTTTGAGCTGACAAGCCCTTTCTGCCTCTAATGGAAGAGTTTCTAGAGGGATCTGATCAATCCCGAATCATCCCTAATAGAAATACATATTGGATGGATGGATGGATGGATGGATGGATGGATGGATGGATGGATGGATAGACCATCCGGCAGGGAGGTGAATAGTCGTCTTCCCCACATATTCATCTCCGCCTTCTGCCTTTTATCCCCAGAGCTAGGGTGGGGCCTCGCTAGCAGCGGTGGCTCTTCCATCCCGAGGACCAGCCTATAGATTTCCACTGTTCTCCTCTTCCTCTGCCTTCTGTGCATCAGGCACTAGACCCAGCTACTCCTCCTCCTCCTCATCAGCCACCTCCAGACCTGGGGGCTGTTGACTCTCCATCGGAGGGCTGAGGGACAGCCCAGGCTCCTCCTCCCTCCCTCTCTCTCTCTCTGCCACCTCCATTCCCTCTTCCCCTCGGAGCTCTCAGGTTGCCTTGATGCTGACCCCGACTGTTTCTATCCCCAACCCCACGCACACACACCAACAGACGTTCAAGGGTTAAAGACCAAACCAGCCGGCAAAATCCTTTTCCTTATGATAACGGAACTTGGCAACAACCTAGTGGCTGCCTGCCAAGAGTTTTTTATTTACAAAGAGGAGAGATAAACTTCTCCCCACTTCTGGTACATCAAAAGATACAGCTCAATAATTACGGAGTCAATCAAGTCCAGAGATAATCCAGCAAAGTCTATAGCGAAAGTCCGGCAATGCAGAATGGCGTGGAAGCTTTCAGCTTTGTTCGTCACAAGGTTTGACTGGCCACCACGCTCCCTTTTATACCCTGTGGGGTGTGGTCCAGTGACTCAGCCTAATCTCTGGCATGCCTTTTCTTCTGTTGCACGCGCTTATCTCTGCGATGCTGTCATGGATCCAGCCAAGACTTCATTACCCTCATCACTGTCCAACTTGTGGCTGCGTGGACGTGCTTGGCCCCGGCCCTATCTCTTGCCCTTCAGCGGGCACCGAAGGCATTGCCAGAGAGGAGGGTCCTGGAGAGGGAGGCCTTGCCAACTCCTCTCCTTCACTCTCGGAGTCCTCTCCTGCCGATGACACAGGCTCAGGTAACGGAGCCACAACACCGACTCCCCACCTCCTCCTCCTCCTCTGATTCAGCTGCTGGAGGTGCTGGCGGCCGACAGGCCACAAGGAACTGAGAATCCAGACTACGACCTATAAGGGATTCTCTGTACTGTGCCAATCAGCCACTGCCCTGTGACCTGGATGGTTTTTGCCCTCCAGGGTGGCATTCGCATGTGAACGCTCCTCACCGTATTCCTTTCCCTGCCAGGTGTGTTTGCCCCGACTCTCTTCTCCAAAGTCTACGGAAGGCTGGTCTGCGGGGAATGCCAGAATTTTACCCAGGAGCTACCCGGGCACTACGTCTGCCAGAGCTGCCACTTCGATTTGGTAAGCAGGATGAGCTTCCCGCGGGTTTCAAAAACGGCCCGTTCAGAGCAAGCCATTCCTGCACCCTTTCAGCCGCGGATGAAACCCGATGCCTCGGAGCCTTGGCACCTGGGTTGGCGGTTCCCAGGTGGGCTGGGGAGGCTTGGATTTGTAGTCCCGACACACCTGAGGATCTT